>CAJRST010007779.1:16752173-16783165 GCA_907169785.1 Menidia menidia | reverse complement strand
ATGTGCAGGAAGTCCAAAAAGCTGCAGAAAACCTGGACGGATGGGGCCGAACAGCGATTTTGCAGGTGTGTGTGTGTCTCCAGTGCTTTTGTCTGTCTGAGTTTAAGAGGGTGGGAGGGAGCGACAGATTTGAAGACAAAAAGAATGAGCACGGAGCAATCACTCCTTTATCACTCCGTCTGGATAATTAATATAAATCTGCTCGTTTATCATCAGCCAATCAATCTGGATTTAGGCTGGCGCACAGACACACACTCCCCGGCACACTGAGCACTTCTTGATGGCCTGATTGTCTGCTTCTACAGCTCTGCAGATCCTGTAATGAATGAGAATGAAGCGGGGAAGGAGGGATAGAGGAAAAATATATTCTGATTAGAAACAAATGGGTGAAAGATTGATGGGGCTACATCAGCATGGGCGTGCTTCATTTATCACTAATTCACAGTCGGATGGGTGAGGATGCAGGGATTGGACACCAGTTTATGTAAAAGGAAATAATAAAAAAAGAAAAACAGGTCTTGTTAATCTTTTATGGATGTCCTGTAACTTGCATTAACAAACGTATATTTTGCATTTAAATGACACTTTGAAAGTCTGCCATCAAGGCTGTAATCCCTTTTTTTATTTTTATTTTTTACTAATGCACATTTCCCTTCGTCTCTGAAAAAGTAAGATGGCTCAGGTAAAGTTGCCAAAGTCCTTAAATTGAATCTTGAACAAACTCTGCATCCAACCACTGGCTCAGTTTTCCCTTTGCCTCAACTTCTCTAGCTTTGAAAACTAAACGGATAAATTCACAAAATATGCAGGAGTAAGGAAACAATATGGCGGATTATGAAGCCAAATGAAGATGAATTTCAACCACACCGCTTCTAAAGTGGGCTGACAGTAAAACCCCACACTGATCAAAAGATGAATGACTAAAACAGAGAAGTAGGACGTTCAGAAAACGGGGAATTCAAATGTACTTTACGCTCATCCATTTGCTTCTGATTAAGTTTAAATCTGTTGGTTAATTAAACCATATTATTTTCTTTGGAGATCCAATCAAATTATCATCGAAACACAAATATATCAGCTTATTGCGCTGAAGCGTTGAATCAAAGCCTGAAATCTGAAAAAGAAACAGCCCTAAAACGAATGCTCATCACACCATCATGTTAAAGTCCACAACATAATAAAATGTATATTGTTAAATTCTTAAAGGTGACAAAATTATTTTGAAAAAAACCTTCTTGATGTCATGTAATTGGAGATTTAAATTCACAACAGTTTAACTTCCCATAATATGACCCTAGCTTTTCTTTTTCTGTTTGAAAATGCTGATGCTCTCCAAAGTTACACAACCTGTGAGCTGACACCGGTTAGATATCTGTATGAAAAGAACACATTTCTATAACGTGTTTCACACTTTATTCATAGAAAAGCACTGAGATTCAAACAAACAAATCAATATAAAATGGTAGTAGCGTTACATAAATAGTAATAAATTCTTGCTTTATAGACAGTAGCTCAAGAAATCGCACCAACAAAAAAAAAAAATATACAAAAAGAGTGTGGATGATAAGCTATGATACTTCTGTGGCAACAAATACTGGAAATACCTTTTCATAATCAGTAGCACAAAGAGGCAACAAACACTTTCAATTTTCCCTTAAGTCAAGAAAGAATCCAAAACCAAACAAAACAGGGAAACAGTAGGTGAACTACATCTCTACCAGCAAATAGTACTTTCCTACAAACAAATGAAAGACAGGGAAAACTAAGAAAAAGCTCAGGAACTGATTCCGTTAACACAGCAGGAAGAGCTTCTTTGTTGTAAAGCTGCCAGTGAATGCATCACACACACACACACACACACACACCGCCGGCTGCAGCTTTTCCGTTTAGTAAGCGGTAAAATGGTGTTTCTATCGGTCGGCTGACTGTGTGCGTCGGTCACTGTGCTCTGAGACAACAGAAGAAGAAGAAGCTGCTGCTGGAGCGTGCGCTGGTTCTAATCCCGGATCCAGGCCTGTCTGATGAGCACTGAGGCACTAAGCCACGCGGTATGGGGAAAAGAATCTATGGCAGTGACACAAAACTGGAACTGAGTGGTGACATATTGATAGACAATTCAAAAGGTTATAAGGAGGCCGTTTCTTTTGTTCAATCATTTGCTGTTTTCTAATACATTTGTGTATTTTGTCTCGCTGTGGTGCGATCGCACGCCGCAACACTTCTGAGAAGACACTAAAGGCTTAAGTCCTGATTTGAAAGAAAAATCTGACAAACACAAAAAAACAAAGCAAAAATAGACTTTGTACATTGATCGGTCGGAAAAGGCTTTTTTTCCACCATTGTTTCGTTTTTCGTCTGCTTTCTGGGCTGAGAGGGGAGCAGTGCTGGGAAACTCCTCGTCCCACTAGTGGTTCAGCCCACTGCGTCTCGCCCTCAACGCTTCAACGTTTTTCAGACGTGACAAGACCATCCGAGTGGTTCTGCATAGTCAGGTTTAGTACAAATACAAAAAAATGCCTCCCTCATTTCCCTCAGCTCTCACTAGCGTCTTTCCTTCAGGAAAACTGTTGTTTCGTTTCTTTGCAAATTGAAAAATGGCAAAAAAGGAGTAACTTTAGCACAAAAAACAGACAGAAAGAAAGAAAGAAAGAAAGAAATGTACATTAGAGCACCTGAGAAATGCCTTGAAGTCTTTGCTCTTACAAAAAAAAATGTTGTCAAATTCCCACGCCAAACAGTTCAAGTACACCCCGCCGGAACACAAAGAAAAACCAACACATAACAAATTTATCATAAATAATTATAACTTTACAATTTTTCTGAATTGACACTTTAATATTTACAATATCTTAAATGCTTAATGCTACTACTTTTTGTTTGTTTCTCTTTAAGTGATGTCCCTGAGAACTGAGTTCAGCCTCTTTTCTCTCTTTTTGCTCAGTTTTCCTTTTTCCGTTTGTTTATCTGCATTTCCTCCGATCAAAAAAAGGCCCAGAGTTATGACTGACTACCCAGCTAAAGGAGTAAAAGGTAGCTCTCGTGGAATGTAAAAAGCAGATAAGAAAACGTCGCTCTGCTCCAAACCCCTTCTGATTTTTGCCCTCTTTCTCAACGGAGTCAGGTGAGTGTTTGTGTGTGTTTGTGTGTGTGTGTCTGGGACTCCTACACAGTCACAAAAACAGAACAAAACAATAAATAAATGCTGAAGCAGGCAGGAACGTACTGAAGAGGTATATGTGTGAAGTGCTTGTACAATGACATTTAGTCGGATCAGTATAGGTTCAAGCTCTTGCTGTACTTTATATACTGCCATTAACATCAACACTTTGCCACTGTGGAGGAGAGGGGGCCATGGGCACCCCCCCCCCAAAGAGAAAATAACCTTCTGTGCCAAGGCACGTGGTCTCTTAATACGTAAAATGAAGTTATCAAGTCATAAAATATACAGTATCATCTCTGTGTGTGACCATTGGACTCATCTTCACAGCGTAATGACAACAAGTGGTCAGTTCCGGGGTCACTGGACCCCCTTTTCCATCACAAGAACCAGAAAGTGAAGTTTGGACATTATAAAGCGGAATATTCCTTTTAGCTTTAGCCGTAATGAAGAATAAAGAATAAATAACGGATCAACTCTTTTTTTAAGTGAACGTTTTGATTCTTTAAAATATCAACCTTTTGTCATAAAAGCCTTCAAGTCTCTGCTTTAAATTGCTGTTAACAGATTAACAGCCATGCAATATTTTAGTCAGCTCAGCTAGTTTTGAAAAAAATGTTATCCACCATAGGACGTCATATTTAGGGTGGTAAAACCTAGTTTTACTAAGAAAAAGTACTTTGGAAGCAAGATCAACCCTTTTTAAACAACATATTACTGGCAGAATTATTTTTCATTTCTCCCCAGCCAAAAACAACGTTAGTTTTTCATCACTTATCTACACTATTGCTGTCTGTATTTTTTTAGTATCTGGGCTAGGTTACACAAATAGAAAAACATTATTTCCATGATGGAAAATAATGTTTTTGATTACACTTGATAACATAAAGAATTTTCATTTCTGGTAATTGATCTTGGGATGCAGAAGGGACTGAAGTGACCTCTGGATTGAAAGCCCAGTAGTTTCTGAAAACAACGAGGTCCAAACCATTTCCAAAGCGTCCTAACAGGAAGTGAGTGAGCTGAAGCACAGACTTTGAACTAAAGGCAGATCTAGCAGGTGAACGGCTGAGTGTCTGCAGGTTTGGGGGGTCCAGAGCAGCTGTGCGGTGGCGTGTGGACACACGGGGGTGAGGTTAACCTGCTGTCCAGTACACGGTGATTTAGTTTCTGTTACCAGGCTCAAAGAGGGGCTGAATATATTCTGAGTACACGGTTTTGGAGCAGCGTGATCTCAGGCTTCTGCGCTCGGAAACATGCACCCCGCTAAGCATCACCGGCCTCCTAAGGTGTTTTCTAGGAAACCAGCATGTGACAGTTTTGAAGTTTGCAGTTATTGACTTGTTTTACAGAAAGACCACACGTTAGTAGTTAGATTTGCTGTCCTCCTCTAAGAAGCCCTGAATGAAACACGAGGACATTTCAAAGTTAAAGCTGAGGCCTAACATCGAGGTATGACAGGAACACTGCGAGTGTTTTTAACCGCTCTTTTTCCCCCAATTACATTTCCCCCCCAACCCCCCCCTCCCCCCCCCCCCCCGACCACAACTGAGAGCGTCCTCGGGCCTGGAGCACGAACCCCATCCAACTAGGTCATTTGGTTTTCAGAGCCACGTGCCGGTGAAAAGCAAACATTTCTCGCCACATTCGTATGATTTCTCTGTCTAGGTGGAATACTCAGCTGGTAGGGGGGGCCGTGCTTCGTTTTTCTTTGTTGCTTCTTGGAGATTTCAAGTCATGACCCCGATGGCGGTGACGGAGAAGTAGAGCAATGTACTGCCAACACTTCTTGGTTCACACTCAAGAAACAAAACCGAACAAGACCTTAAGACTTAGTCAACAAATGGCTCAACATAGGAATTAAAAATACAAAAGAATCCAAAAACAAACAAAAAAAAAGCCTTAAATAGAAACAAATAAGTCGAACTTCTTCCCAGGAGGAGGGTCTCTGAGGGGGGGGGGGGGGGGGGGGGGGCTGGGGTCAGCCGAAGCGCTCCCGGACCAGCATCATGAGTTTCTTCTTGCCTTTGTAGATCTGTTTGAGGTTGTCTATGAACTGGGCGAACTGGATGTGGCCGTCCTGGGCCAGCAGGAAGGTCTCCCGCGCCTTGCTCAGGAACTCGATGAACTCGCCGTAGTGCCGCGGGCTGATGTGCGTCAGCCGCGAGTGCGTGGTGTTGATGTAGGCCGATATCGTGGCGTCCAGCAGCTGCCGCAGCGGCGCCTTGTCCGTGGACATCAGCTTCCCGGAGTTCCTCCTCCCGGGGATGCCGGCCAGGCCCGGCGCCGTCATGGTGCAGCGCCGCAGGATGTCGGACAGCACGGTGGCGCAGTGCACGCTCTTCACCACCAGCGGGATGATGGCGGCCAGCTCGTTCTTGCCCAGCGAGTGGCTGAGCGCGCACGCCCACAGCACGTCGTTGATGGCCGGGTGCGTGTCCTGGTTGTAGGCCAGGTTGAGGTGGGTCATGGCCAGCGAGGCCAGCTTGAAGGAGCGCAGCGGGTAGCCGCGGTGCTCCATGTAGCGCGCGATGGTGAACAGCTGCGAGTAGGTCATGCCCGTGGAGGCCGCGTCGATCACGATCTGGTAGGCCGTCTCGAAGGCGATGTGGTCCTTCTCGCAGAGCGTGAGCGCCGACAGGGCGCAGTTCTGCGGGTCCTTCATGGCGCACTGCAGGGCCAGCGTGCGCGCGCAGCTGGCCAGCTCCTCGCGCTGCGCGTAGTCCAGGCTCAGCCGCAGGATGGTGTTGTGCGACATGACGGTGGCCGCCACGATGCTGGTGGCCTCCGTGGGCGTGAAGAGCGTGTACCAGCTCTGCAGGATGCTCACCAGCGCCCGCAGCCCTGACCAGACAAAGACACACTCAGCCTCCACCCACTGGACAGAAAGCCTGCTCTGGGTCAGCCTGATGCCACTTTATCAGAATCAGAATCAGAATCAGAAATACTTTAATAATCCCAGAGGGAAATTATTTAAATTATTTGTATATGTGTTGATCTGATAAACTAACCCAGTTCCATGCTAACGTTTGACTACTGTGAGTAAACCACACACACTGCGTGTAACTCCGACTTTATTTAATCCTTTGCTGACAGTTTCTTGAGGGACTACATACCTGTGAACATGTTTTTTTTGCTTACATTTTTTAGCAATGAGCCCTTTTTCTGCACCGTCACCACAGAATAAACAACAGCGCTTATCTCTGTGAGATGTTTTTACTACAGTTTTTTTTTTTTTGTTGAATGAAAAGCCAAAGTAAGCCGTAAGGAATCTAAATAGGGGCAGGCCAAAGGTCACTGTGGAGGCCTTAATCAGAGCATGAGCCCTGTCTGCTGGCTGGCTCTTACTGAGCTGAGTGAGAAAACCACACGTACCAACTTCGGTGGCGCAGGTTACCAGCCAGCGGACCATCTCTCTCCTCCTCCAGTTCAGCGTGGACAGCGTCATCCGCATCACCTGCAAAACACCCAACACAAACCGTGTCTCTCCTGATGCCGCGTCGTACAAAGAAGCAGCTTCTCAGGGTAAACGTGTGAAGCTCAGCTGGCTGTAGCTCTTCCATTCCTTCATGCTGCTGTATTCCTTTTTGCTGGTAGCTTTTCAGGTTCCTCAGCCCTGACCAGAGCCAGGAGGAGGCTGTTCCCACAGCCACACTAAGCTCACTGAGGAGTCTTTACTTACGCACCCCCCCTCATCAACGATAACGAGACTGTGGGTGATGTTTTCTTGGTTAATTTGTAGTGGTTCTGTGGAGATTACAGTGGAGGCAGCCCGTGCTTGTAGCTGCTGACTGATTGTTTTGGCTGCGGTCAAACGCTCAGAGAAAATTACGGACTTTTCCTGCGAGTGGACAAACACACGGTACCTGCAGCCCCAGCTCCAGCGCCACGTTCAGCAGGGTCATGTCGGGGGGGTTGTCTGCGGGCGTGGCTATCTTAAAGGCGTCCTGGGCCAGTTTGAAGATTAGAGACGAGGAGTGGATGTTCTTCTGGATGGCCTCCAGCACCGTCCGCAACCTCAGCATGTCCCCTGCAGCCAGTAAAGGACAGCAAACGGAGGGTTTAGGCGCGTTAGCCCCTGTGTTGAGACCCTCTCTCTGACAGGAGGGGGTGCATGTGCGCCGGCTAACCTTTAGCGGCGGTGAGCATGGTGGAGGCCAGCTCGCACTGCTGCGACTCCAGGTGTCCCAGAGTGAACCAGCGGGGGTATCTGCTGGGAACTATGGAGATGCCGTGATGAGGGTGGCCAACGTCCCCGGAGCCGCCCGATGACTCCAGCACCGGCAGCCTTTTGGACACAAACACAAAAAAGATCTATTTCAGGCATCTGATATTTAGTTTATAGTCATTTTCTGTCCAGACGTCTATGATATCTTACAGCTATGAAGGCTATCGTGTGCCTAAAGGCCTCCTGAATTACACTGCATTTGTTAGAGAAAGGTGTCGGAGGTTAATCAAAAGCTAAAATAGGTTACTCGTTTTCATAAAAGTCATTATCTCATGTTGTGATGAGGAGAAATCTGACCTCATGGCGCGGAGAGCCACCTTATAGGCCAGGTCTGCGTCATGTGGCAGCAGGGCTGAGAAGAGGTACTTGGCAAAAGTGTGCATGGGCACGCTTTCCCTGTGGATGACCTCCCCGAGGCCGCTGAAGGGACCGGCTGGAGCCAGGAAGAGGCAAAAACAGACTGAGTGCACCGCTCCACTGTAACAGATAACAGATTTCTCACTCACAAATTAAAGGAGCACCGTGTCCTACCGTCTAATAGCTGTATGGCCTGTTTCCGAAGCGTCTGAACCAGGAGATCGTCCAGCTCCAGCTCTTGCAGCTTTGAAACAATCTGCTCTTCGTTGCGACACACCTGGGACACGTACAAAGGCAGACACATCTCACTGTAACCACGCGGCCCACTGGCATTTAAGGAACATGAACAAACAGGAAATAAGTTACATACTTGTGTTTTAACACCTTTTTAAGAAAAGGTTAGACCTATAGGTCTTAAGGAATATCAGGGGACTGTACCACTTGGATCTGTGTGTATCTTTTGTTTCAGAACACGTGACTGAAATTGATTTCATTCCAGCCAAGGGCCTCGTTAAAAGGTCCTTCCACACATGTGATCGGTTTTAAAGGCAAGTCATTCTTAGAACGTGAACATTGGGACTAATTCCAGTGACATTAAGAAAGGTCTGCGGTAGCAGTGTTCGGCCTTCAAAAACACATTACCATTTACAGAATCTATTCTATTCCAACGTGCACTTAAGTCCTGTAGCTTTCCACTTGTTTTTCAAGGAACAAAAATATGCAACCTTTTTCTTTTTGGATGGCATTTACCTCCAACAGATGTTAAACGATGGCTTTTCTTTTCCTATCTGAGCAACCGTGCTGTCTAAGAGTTATTCAAATGTATCTGTAAGGCAGTGCCCACATGGGTCAGTCAAAAAGCATCCGGACCTCACCATGTTCTCTCTGATGTGGGTTGATTTATTACATGGAAAAGCTAAAGTCACTACCTTGTCCTGAGCGTACAGTCCCTCCGGCATTATCCTCTGCTGGCCCATTCCCATCAGGGCCACCTCCAAGGCCAGAGTCAGGTAGGACTCCCCCCCGTCTGAGCTGCCCCACACGGGCACATGGTGGTACACAGGCGGTCTGGGGTCACCATCTAAAGGGACAGGACATAAAAAACAGGACGCATAAAACATCAGTACTCATTTATTTCTTTGAAAGGTGTCCTTTGGCTGCCAGTATGTCATTCTAAACCAACAGGAACTAACTTTTTCCTCGCAGAAAACTAGCCATCCACAGTGTGTACAAAAGCAGTCTAACCACTTGATTTGATTAACTCAGAAACATGGAACCTATAATGATACTCCTCTGCCTTATATTTAAAAACCTAAGATGGTGGCTCTCGCTACACTAAAGCTTGACAAGTATAAGTGAGAACAGATGCAGTGAGAGCCTCATCTGTTGATTGGTGCTCATTTATTCCCTTTTGCTCCCCCACCCCATCACTCCTGCTTATAAATCCCCTCTGAGCAATAGATCCCCCTCAATCCTGTTTATTTCAGTGTGTGTGTGAGTGTGTGTGTGTGTGTGTGTCTGCATGTTTTGAGGTCGGGGGGAAAACCGGTCTCATGCACTTAACTCCAATGCTAACTGAACCCCCCCCTGTACCCTTAAGGCACTAAAACCGATTGGTTAATTAGAAAAGACCCGTAGAGGAGAGCGCATTGTGACTGGATGACTTCAGCTCACTGCACAACAGATGTTCCCAGCTGTTCTCCGCAGGGAACCAAAGCATGTCGGCCCAGCTTCACACAAATTTAACATTCCACTTTCCTCGTATTCCAAGACCATCACTCACCCTCCCTCCAACACACACACACACAGATGACAGTGCCAGTTGTCAGCATTGTTTCGGCAGACAATAGTTCCCTGTAGCCTGGTGACAATGAGAAAACCCAGCCCCTCTGCTGGTGTGTTGCAATGGCCACCACGGCAAAGAAAAAGAATACTCCCCGGGAAGGGTGAGAAATGCAAAGGGGGATGGATTCTATACATACCACACACACAGATTTGCACGCACAACAGGAGTGTGGTGTAAGCGAGCACGGTGGCTCCACTCCCATCCATTCATGCCCTGCTACTTTATGGCTGTCTGCCTCACAGCAGCAAGCAGTCCTTATATAAGATCATGAAAATCCCTCACACAGCACAAGGGTGCCAAACAACCAAAGGCCGAGAAGGCCGAGGGACACTCCACGAGTTCTACGCGCCGATATGAATACACACATTATTGTGGCAGGAAAAAAAAAAGATCGTTTTCATGATGAAACCCCATAAAACCAAAGCGAGGACATAAATCAGAGTATTGCTTTTAGTGAAAATTGTCCCCTTAAAAGCTCAACTTTGATGAAATTGTAATAAGTGTTTAATACATTCGAGGGGGTTTGGAAAGAAGTTCTAATGAATCCTGGAAACTGGACACGTCAGCTTAATATCAGAAACATGGATTGAAAGGGGCCGGCGTATGAACGACTAAATGCCAGAGTTCAGACGGATGGACACAGCTTTACTGTAATTCATCAAATATCTGTTCAAAATGCTCGGGGCTATTACTTGATTGGACAAAATGAGAAATGGAGCTGTTCCGCCTACCTCCGGTGTCCATGGTGCTGTCATCGTCCACCCGACACGTTTCTGTGAGCGTGATGAACAGACAGCCAATCGGGTCCAAGGGATGACCCACCCAGCCCTCCAGGTTGGTGGTGGAGGTGACGCCTCTCTGGAGGAGCTCTGAGCACAGACAGGAAGTGACACGGACACGTTACAGAAACTCAGCGGCTCCACACGGGCTCCGTGTGTGTGAGCAGGTACCTTTCTTTTGGTGTTTGTAGATGTCCATCTGCCTCTGCTGCTGGAGGCGGAGCGTGTTGATGATGGCCACGGCCAATCGCAGGGCTTCCCTCGAGTAGCCATGGGAACGAAGGGCGTCCACGCGGGCACAGGCTGTGGGGACGTGGTCTGTGTGGTAGACAGGCAGACCAGGTGAGCTGAGGACAGCCTCCCATTATCTGAGGACTTTTCGCCCCCTTTTTAAAGCAAATGTTTACGTTTGAACGTTCCCAGGCACACGTGATGAAGTGAGCAGCAGACGCCTACGAACACACCCGGGCGCACAGCCGGGTGCAGCCTCAGCACAAAGCTGCTGAGTGTGTGTGTGAGCGATAGCGGGCTTAAGTTGCAGAATCGGACAGATCTTGGCTGGAAGCTGCTTACTGCAGATACCGGCCTCAAATATCAGCAAAACTACAGCGTGTGAGTGCGTGAGAGTGTGTGTCGGGTCAGCGTTTAGGCAGACACGGAGATTCTGGGAGAAAATGGGGAACCAAGCCCTGTTGGGCTTTTTACGAAATGAACTTTTTCTGTTTTTTGGAGGAGTAAAAAGCCTGTGTTAATCTCACGGTGCGTCTCAGTGAAAAATGAACACACCACATGAGTAAACGCCAGTACTTATGCGCTGTAAAAGGCAAATTACGCAACACACAAATGCAATTTATTCTGCTGGAACTGAGTAATAATGCTGCACCTAGCCAGAGCGGCAGCCCCTGGGGGTTGAACAGGAGGCTCTCCCCCTCCCTCTGGTAGGACGGGGACATGTAGTAGTCGCTGCTGATGATCCTCTGCAGGTGGCTGTCCTGCCAGTGGAGGTCACAGGCCTCCACGGCCCGGCTGAACACCGTCCTCCTCGGCCTGGACAGGGAGTCTGACAGCACACAGGAGGACGGGTCAGACGGGTGTGTGCTTTCGTTTCTCAGAGCGGGCGGACTAAATACGGACCTTGAGCCAGGTTGCTCTGCGGCAGAGCGTTGGTGATGTTTGGAAGCTCGCTGCCGTAGTTGCCGTCCTCCAGCGGGCAGACGTCCATGTCTCCCCACTTCTTCAGCTGCTTCAGCCAGCTGCTCTTCTCCTCACTCTTGCAGTGGGGGTTGAGCACCACGCACACCCACAGAGCGCCTGGGGAAGGGAGGGGCGGTCAGATGTTAGAGCAGAAGCTCCGGGGCGTTATTAAAAAGAAACGCTGGCTCAAGCGCCACAGGTTTCTACACCCAGCAGCAAAAAACTGAAAACTATATCATTCCATTCCACTTCCTGTTCTCCTTCAGTTTTTCAAGGAACTGAAATACTGTCAAAGTTTAGTTTTACTTTGGGTTACATCTTTTATTTAAAATATTCTTTAAGAATCTGAAGGTTTACTGAGAACCCATAACTGACATTTTATTTCTCAGCCTCTAAAGAAACTATAAAAATACATTAAACTCATCGTGTTCATTGCTATATTCAAATTACATCACACTAATTTTACCCAGCTCATCACAAAACTGATGACAGTTCCACTTTACAGTCTTTGAGCTACACATCATACAGTAAACAGCAACATCTGACCCTTGAGTGACCGCTCGGCGAACAAACCGAAGAGCATTAAAGCTCGCAGGTCACCTGTTCTCCGTATGTAAAACCCTCAGCTCAGTCAGACGTCTGCAGCTCTTGGAAAAATGATCTGACCGTCTGGCTGTTATTTCTGTCTGTGTCATGATCTCACTCCCTCACTCACTCACCCGGGAAGTGTTCTTATTGACCTCCTAAATGCTGAGATTGATTGCGGAGAAGTTGAGCAGCGGTATTGATCGGCAGCCTTTATCATTCGCCGCATGCAGGAAGTGAGAGGAGAAGCCGGGGCAGGAAGGGGGGGCAGCTGACAGGATGGCCTGAGCGTTACCCGGCCGGGGGACTAGATATTTGTCTTAGAGGCTGACACCCTGGACGGGTCAGCGGCCCCGGCTGTCTGAGGGCCGGTTATTGATGGACCTACTACCACCGTTTGGAAAACTCGTGAACACATACGTCTTCGTGCTGGTGTGGTTCTGTTCGGCTGTCCTCTGCAGGGTTCTTACCGAGCTCATCCCACAGCTGCCGACACTTGTCTGTCATGCCAGTGCCTTGCTGTCTCCATAGCGACAGTCGCGGGTCGGCCATAAACTGCTCCGTTATGAGCGTGAGCATTCGGGCGCCGTTGGAGTCTCGCATACGTAGCATCTCCCGCACCTGTAGAGGGTAGCAGGCTTAGTTTCTGGAGGAATCCCAGAGAGTCTGAGCTGGGATGAGCGCTGCTCATCAGAATAAAGTTCTGTAGAGAAAATGCATTGGAAATGTGTGCAACTCATACAGTCATTCAAGTTCCTGTAAAAAAGTGAGATGAAGCGGGAGGCTTCTACCAACCCAGAGCCTGCAGGGCTGTGGTTCTGAGCATTTAGCATGTGTCTGCTGGTCGCCTTCACTTAGCATAAAGCTGGAAAGAGCTAAGAGCAAGTGGGGGTAAAAGCACTTCCTTGTTTCTGCTGTGGCCTCAGTGCTCTGTGTGAGTCCATCTCACGACAGCAACAGCACGTTTGCTCATATGCCAGCAGCCCAGCTGCCTAATCTTTCAAGGATTGAAGATCTTTGAAAGAATTTTTAAAGATAGTTCAAAGAGAACATTGAATACTTTTTTTTCAAACACTTGCTCTATTCAATAAAGGATGAGAGTCCTACAAATTTTCCAAGTACCTGAGAATGTTAGATATAATTTCAGAGACTAAAAAGCAAGCATTCTAAAAGCCCATTTATCATAAGTATGAACATTTATTCTAAAATCGAATGAATGAAGAAGACGGAGCATACTTCCTGGCGAATGTATTGTCAAGGTATGTTCAACCTCTCCATTTCTAGATTGTATGAACCTCCTTAATCTCAGGCTAAATAAAAGAAACAGCTCAGCCCTGATGTGGACAGCTTTAGAATGTGTTAAACGTAGAAGCTGGTGGTGTGAACCTTAGCGAACATGGAGTTGAGCTGTTTTCCGGAGCCGTAGTATCCTCCCTGGGACAAGAACTGTTTGACCTGCTCCCTGACTTGATCCTCATCCAGGTGCCAGCAGTTGTCGTCGTCGATGCTGGCGCCTGCCGTCGGGTCTGGGGCACCTGAGAATAGGCACACACAGGTATCTAATGAGCAGGGACCAAAGAGGAGCCCTCCAGCTCCTTAATGTGTGCAAAGGAATGTGTGTGCACGGTTAGTTTCATGTGAGTTCATTTCAACCAAGCCTGAATCCTTTGTGACTGATGGATAGTTTGAAATCTTACTTCCAGAGCACCTGTATCAAACCCAACATATGCTGCTAAAGTTATGCTAATCACAAACTGAGGGAATACAAGTCCACGTTATTTTCCTTTCTGCTTTGTGACCGAGTGAATTAGTGTGTGTGTGTGTGTGTGTGTTCCTGACAAATACTGCGGGGTAATGTAGATACACTCCGGAGGGAGAGGCGGCTTTGATCTCACAGGAAGCGAGCCGAGGAAAGCCCAAAGATGTGTTTCCAACTGTCTGAGCGAGCGCTGCGGCAAACAGCAACATTCCCCCATCAAAGGCATCCTCACTCCTGGACCGACTGAACTTCAACCCCCATGATCCCCCTTGTCAAACACAGACAGGAAGCACAGCGCGGGGCTTCCTGGACGCAAGCGGCAGAGAATGTCAACATTTAGCCGGGATGAAACAGGAGGAACAGATGAGGACTTTTGTTCGGTGAAGGGATGTGCCCAACTTGTCAGTCCCCTGATGAAGGGCTGCTGTGGTCCTCCTCCTCCTCCTTTTTCATCTCTGTATTCTCTCCTCCCCTTTCATCTTTCCACTCAATCTATCTCCCGTTTCACTGAGAGCCACTTCTCTTGTCTTTTTCTCCCCGTCCTGCTCACACAAGGCTCCCTATGTCTCCTCCTGCCTCCATTTCATCAATCAGTCCTTCTCTTTCTGCTTTATTCCACCTTCCTCTGTCAGTGGGAGGAAGGAGGCACTGTAGCACGGAAAATAAGAAATCAAACGAGCCATTTGAAGCCCGGTTTGCTGCCTGGCAGTAATCAGGAGCTGTGGCGTACGGCGGCCTGTGAGCTAGCACAGAGCGCGTTTTAAGTCTGGAGGCTTTTAAGTCCGGCCTGTTGCTGTGAAGATATCACTGCGGAGGGGTGGATAGCTGCTCCACAGACCGGGACATTTCCACGATTTTTGAACAGAGCCGCACTTCCCTGATGACTGTCACACACACCGATGGCATGAATAATCGATTTGGCGGATTGAGCAAAGAGCTGGGAGTGGGTTTGGAGAAGAGGACGTGCTGCTCACCGTGAACCTGGTTGATCTCAGAGTTGGAGGAGAGGATCTCGTCGGCCAGTTTCTGAGCGGTGGGCAGCACCTCCGTGTGGTGGGCTGTGATCAGATACTGGACCAGCTTCTGCAGCTGGTCTCTGTTCATCTGGAACAGCGTCTCTGATATGGGCAGCCGCAGCTTCACCTGCAGGGGGACAGGAACAGACCCTGAGCTGGACACTCCACCACCGGCAGCTCCTCTTGCCCCTCTGTTCCGTTCACTGTGGGCCGTTACCTGCTCGGGCTTCCGGATCCGGTACAGGGAGAGGGCCACCACGTGGGCGCAGTAGAAGATGTCCCTGTTCCCGCAGCCGCAGGTGACCGAGGTGATCTTGCAGCGGTCGAAGCTGATGGCCACTTTGTGGGTCACCTCGGGCTCGGTGGGCGTGGCCGGCTCGGTTACCGTGCCGCTGAGGTGGAACCCTGCAGAGACACAAGAAGAGCCCAGCTTAAATAGAGATGTCGTTTTCGCTTCAAACGAATTCGGCACGGTTTTCCATTTTAGCAGAAAATCTGAGCTTTAGTCAGTTGGACCACAGAGAGGCAGGGACAGGGTCTCTTCAGTAATCAGAGCCAATGCAAACATTCGGGGTTAAGCCCGAGACTAAAACACACACGTCTTAATGAGACCTCACCAACCGGGACTGAGCCACCTGATACTCTGCTTCTGCCTCCCTGACTCATTTGCCTGTGTGCAAAGTGAAAAAAAAAGGCAGTTGCTGGGTAGGGATCATTTCCTGCCCACTCTCACACACACACACACACTGCCCCCAGCATGGTCAGGAAAGTTGGCTAGATAAATAAACTTTGACTCTGCTTTGCAGGGTTTATCTTCAGAGCCACACCGCAAACCAAGTGTGCCATTAACTGTTTGACCTCTTTCGGGGATGCGGCTGAACATCTGCGGGCGACTATTTCCTGTAGTTCTGACCAGGAGGAGCCGTTCCTACTTGGCCCCCTTTGTTTGGCCAGTTTCACTGCCAGTGCATTCGTGGGATGGATTCGGAACAATGTCTGCAAAACCGTCTTTCCCGGGGTCAGATGTCAGACTTTACAGGTTCTATTCGTGTGCCTCGTAGCAATAAAGCTGCAGCTTTAAAGCTGACTGGGACAGGAGAAATAACACAAATGTTGGCTAAAGAATGAGCACACAGAGAAGACCGATGAATGGATTAAAGGGATGAGACACGAAAAGAAAGACGAGCCCAGAAAAGGGAATTGAGGAGGGGAGAGAGTATCCTGTATGGCCCGAGGTCTCACGGGGATGGGCCAATTATTTATGAGGTCAGTGGAACCCGTGTGTGTATGTACACACCGGGTTAGGCTTTTGCTCTGGACCGTGGCGTGGACCAGCTGCAGGGGCGGGGGTTGAGGTGCTCGTCATCCTACTGGGCCCGCCGGGCAGAGCTGCCCAATAAGGCCCCGCAGAGCCTTCTCAGAGGCAAATTCAACAATAGGCCGAAAAGCTGCGAGCGCCCACTCACAAATACACACAGCCAGACTCAATCAGGTGCAAACTGCTTTCGTTAAGACAAAGCCAGATGAAAGGCTACAGGACGGAGCTAACCACGTGCAGCTGAGCACACAGCCTGTGATATTCATGGATCACAGCGTGGCCCAAACAGCCACGGCTCCCCCCCCCCCTCCCCTAGAAAAGGCAAAGCCACTGCCTCTGGAAATGCTGCATACCTTTGCATTTCAAGTCACAAATCTGATTGTCAGTGGCTTTCAAAGCTCCAGATGAGTTGAGGAAGCCGTTTGGGCTGTTCGGTGTGGCCACGGGGAGCCGGGGGGGGGGGGAGCAGACCGCAGAGGGAGGAACACAAGCCGAATCATCAGCGCTGAGAGACAAAGAGAGCTCCAATTTGTTGAAATTCACTCCCCCGTGGAGTCTTCCTGCTCTAATACTGTGCATCTTGAACAACAGTGGATGGCAGAGATGGTTTCTCGTTCCTTTCCTTCTGGGAACCTGCAGATTAGAACGGGAGCTGGAGGTACTGCAACAGGGAGCCAAGGGTCGGCCAGAAAAAGAATCATGGAAAGGAAATTTCTTGGAGTAATGAAGAAAATAATCTGGGCTCTACCTTTTCCTCTGGCCATGTAAATAATGCACCAGCGGCCACTAAAGTCCAGCCGGCGTTAGAGATGCAGGTAGCACCGAGTCTTTCCCACAGCCGGGAGCACGGCTCTGCCTTCGCCTCAGACCCTTTTCTTCCTGCCTGTGTCTGTTAGATTAAAGCCTATTGTTGCTCAGGCCACTGGGATGAATGCGATGGTGACACTGCTGCTCTTTTCACTTTCAATCAAGTCCAAAATGGCTCTCCCTCAGTTCACAGTCCGTCCGTCTGGCACCCCTCCCCTCCATCTTTGCCAGTTTTCCACACAAACACCTCATCACTGCAGGGCTTAATTATCCGGGTAAGCTCGCTTTTTTTTTTTTTTTTCGGAATTCACACCTCAGTTACAGTAAGTCAGTGGTCATTTCTCAGAGATTAAATTAAGCTTCTATGAGTGGAGATGTCTGGTCTTTTGATTGACTGAAAGAACACGTCCCTTTAAGAGACAAATAACTAACAGCTGTCTGGCAGCTAAGCTTAGAAAACAAGCTGGAAACTCAAGAGACAACAGGAAGTTACTGCTTTTCCCCACAAAGGAGTAAAACCCTCCATATCTGTGAGCTTCAGAAGGACGCCCGTCTTATTACCCGACATTAGGCCTCGTATTTCCCACTGTTAGCCGTGTTTTGTCCAACATCACATGAAAGATTGGTCAGCTGTGATTAAGCTGATTTCTTTAAGCCCATTAAAATACCAGATCAGACACTACAGGCGCTGCTTCCACACTTAGGAGAAAAACATGAGCAAAACTCCGTCCTCCTCCTGAACGCGGCCTTCCCTGTGCTGCGTTTGGGGGTCAGCGCTGAGGCAGACATCGTGTCTTCAGCAGATGTGGACACTCGATGATAAAAAAGAAGCTGCATTAGACAGTCTGCAAAACACACACACACACACACACGCGGGGAACAAAACAACCTTTTCAGAGCCGGCCTGCTTTTGTTCTTAATGCCACAGCGAACATGCAGAAGAAACGGTGAAAACTAGTCCCTGATATTCACAGAAGATATCACTAATCTCCCCTTTACTCAGGCACATACAACCCCCCCCCCCCCCTTCAGGATAAGGGCACATGGTTGTACTTGGCATTGCTCCCAGTTTACACACATCACAACCCTGATTCATCTTTGTTAGAAATTCATCTGCCTCCTTTTCCTTTTTTCAGTCTGTAGCTGGAGCAGGTAGGCATGGGAGCCCTGACAACTCTCACACACTCACATTTACACACACACACACACACCCTCAGTCTGCTGCCTCTCATGCTGACGCCAGGCTGGTTTTTGTGGTTAATAACACTCCTAATATACAGAGCGGCGAGCATTCAAGCCTCAGACAGATCCACATTCTGATGTGTTTATTAAAAGAGGAAACACAAAGAGCCGCAGCGGTTTCCCCGCCCCGCTCGCCACAGAGCTCAACCCAGACCTGGTGTGTGGATGGGCCAGAAATCTGAACCTTTTTAGAGGTTTTCTTAAACCGTAATGTGTCAGTACATTTGGGACTGATATGTGAGAGAGCATTAAAAGCCTGGAGACACAGGAGAGATAACCACTGATCATCTCTCATGTGTAATTAAAGACCCCCCCCCCTCCAAAAAAAAAAAAAAAAAGACAAAAACTTTTTTGGCAGCCATGTGCAGGCATACACACACACACCCAGATACACATTTAGCCGGCCCCCCTCCCCGTTGTACGCCATCTGTCACTCGACAGCATCTCCACCCACATGGAAGCCTGTCGGCCAATCAAAAGCTTTCCAGCTCCTCGCGCTCATTGGCCATTAACCCCCTAATCAGCTGGGGAGAAAAGCTGGGCAGGAAGCCAAGGTGGGCACGCACACCCACACCCCCCGCAGGCAGACAGGGAACCCCCCCCCCCCACCGCCCCGGGCCCCAGACACCCGGCTTTGATTCCATTCATCTATTTCCCCCCGCAGAACTGCGCCTGCACGCCACACATGCCGCCGACGGCCACTCCTTCATTTTGGCGCCCGCCTGGAATCGCTGCGCCTCCTTTTTTCGGGGAAAGCGTTTTTTTTAATGGCGGGGGAGCCAGCGCCACGCGTCCAGGGCCAGCATCTGTCGTCCAGAAAGGCGCGGGGCTCTGGTTATCTGGGTATCTGACCCTAACCGGAGAGGACAGAGGCCTGGTGGCCACTGTCCGGCCTGAGTTTAGGGACATTTTTTATCAGTTTCCAGAGGTCCAGCATGGCTTATTTGGACAGTCTTCTTTAAGTCTACGTGTTGACCACGTGCACAATAGTGCACATAATCCTGCTACAAAGCAGATCCCGCCCCCCCCCCCCCCCACAAACTCCCCTCACGCCAACTGTCTGAGTAATCGGAGCTTTCCTCACCCGGCCTGCCCCTTTCAGTCTGCCATGACACGTTGCCACTCAGGCTCTTATCAAGAAAGTGCATCACAGCACAAATATGCCCGGCAGAAAAAAAAAAAAAAAATATCTGAATAGCTCCGTTCCAAAAGTAGCTGGATTCCTCCTCCTCCTCCTCTTCCTCTTCAGCTCATGCATCCCTCCCAGCCTGTGGCCCTTCCCATCTTCCATCTGCCGTGACAGCTCCAAGGTTAACGCAGCAAAGCCCCCCCCCCCCCGGCCCCCACAGACCCCCCCCCCACGTGGCCCCGCACCTAATCAGCCATCTATCTGCACAGCAAACCTGCAAGCACACGGACTCCTCTCCGTTTTGTCCCCCCCTCCGTCCATCCATCCATCCATCCAGCAATGTTTACTGATGTGATAATAGCTGATTGATTCATTTGTGATTTCCCAGAAGCCCAAACACACACACACACACACACAGTAACACACAGACACACACACACTGAGGGAAAGAAATCCTTGCTAACCACTGGGACTCATTTGTCATGATTACTTTGAATTGATTCCCTGATTTGCTCCATTCTTTGCAAAGGGGAAAGAGAGAGGGAGGACACGGCAGAAAGAGGGGAAAAAAGAGGAGACACGAAGAGAGGGCAGCGGAGAAAGGTTTTAATCAAGTCCCTTTCAGCTGGCCCCGTGAAAACAGGCGAAGTGGGGGAGAAAGGCAAAAACAGAAGCTGCTAATCCGATGGAGCTGACGAGGGTGAAATCCAGCTGAGGTGCCGGCCCCTGATTGGCCAAAGGGCAACAAAACAAAAGCAGAAAAATTGAGCTAACGAGAAGAAATTTCTCCGAGAGGACGCTCGGGTTTGAAATCACGTTTCGAAAGACAGATAAAGACGGACAAAGAGTAATCAGAGTCACGAGTGTTAGCATGAACACGTAACCCTGGTTATTCATCCACACACACCTTTTATGCTGACATAAAATCTGGATGGATGGATGGATGGATGGATTGATGGATGGATGGATGGCATGCTTTGCTTTTCGAGTCTGAAATTCAATAGAGGACTTGGTCGTTCAGATTTCGAGCCCGGCAGAAGTGGTCCAATTCAAAATGAGATTCCATTCTGTTGTTCTTGGCAAGTCTCATGGTCGATTCAAGCCTTTGTGAACGTGTGAAACACTAGAATGAAGGCTACTTTGAGCAAAGAAAAGCCATAAATTCCGCCCCGGGTTTGAAGGAGAGCGCGGCCCGCAGGGCTGGGAACATCACGGGCAGAAATGTTTGCAGAAAAACACAAAAAAATGCATTGTGTGGCGCACAAAGCTGAAGCTTTTCCCAGATGAAGCAGACTTGAAGGACCTTGGTACATGTGTGCTGTACAAAGAAGGCGTCCTTTTTTCCGACTGTCTACACCCTTTCCACTCAGACCTAAATGAGAGATAAGGGGGCCGTGTTTTTGTCCCGCTCCCTTGGTTGCTGTGTTTTGGGTTTACAGCCGGTATTGTGCCGCGGCCTTGTCCGACCACGTTTACAAAGAGACAAGCAAAAGCTGTTTTCAATGGCACAAACACTCAGAAAGACTCGTGTCAATTCCCTGCATGCAACAAAATCCATGTCCACAGAAAACATGGTGGTTTTCGTTTTTTCTGAGCGTGCAGAGAAGCCTCGGAAAAGCTGCACACACACGGTCCACACACACACACACACACAGTCCAGCTCAGGAAAACTACTCTGCTACACGTGAAGGGAGAAGAAGCAGCACAGCAACTAATAACCCGAAGAGTTTCTTTTTAAATGCATTTACATTCCATCCCACATTAAAACAGATTCCTTAACATTTATCAACCAATCAGATGTTATCATGTATGATAGATAATAAAATGAAGTTAAAATATGCCTAAAGGGCACAAAAATCACAAGATTCTCACTTTAAATTTGTAAGACGAGCAAAATACAATTTAAAAAGAAATAAAAATAAATGTTCGGTGGTCATGAGCTTTGGGTTTAAGACGTTGAAAGGCTCATGCCGAAGTATTTACGAAACAGAAAGGGGCTCACAGGTAAACAGTGTAAAAACTAAATGCCTGGTTACATTTGTGTTTTTTCTCTCAAGAGATAAGTAATGGTTACACACAAACAAACAAAAAAGAACCGAATGTGTGTGATGAGTTCATCTCCATGAGAGTTTGTGTGCAGCTGAGACGGAGCTATCAATTAAGCAGATCTCAGTCACTCATGATTCACTTTATTCCTGTGTCGGCTCTGTTTTCTCATCTCTGCCCTCGTTTCGAACCAAAATAACGCAGGCACGAGTTTGAACGTTGTGCTCACAAATAGTAACTCAAGTGATGCAGCTTTAAGTGAGCCGGCAGTTAAGGGCCTCAATACGAGATGCACAGCGAGATAAGGGCCGGCTAACGGGCTAACAGGCTAACGGGCTAACAGGCTAACAGGCTAACAGGAGCCACGCTCACTGGCTGCCGGCTCATTTAAAAAGTCTGCAACCGTCAGCTCTCTCTAAACAAACGTAGCTGTTTTTAGCACACAGAGACAGCTTGGAGTCTGGCACCATGGATTCTGTGGAGATTTTTATCTCGGTAGAAGTCAGCCGCCTGAAAACACGACCAATAAGAAGGCCGCCGTTTGAGCCGGCGGCTGCGAAAGGTCACCGCGCTGGATTCGGCCTTTGATTTCCAATACAGCGGATTATCAAAGAACACAAACACACACGCAACCACTTATGTGCGCAACCAGTTAGTGTCCCACTCGGGACGGCGCCCGCCATGTGACAGGCCGCCCGGCAGCATGGAGGTGTGTATGGAAGTGTTTCTCCCACTTCCTGCTAGTGTCTGAGTATGCTAGCCCTGTGCTCCCCGGCCCTCCCACCGCTCATCTTTTGTCTCCTCTCTTTTTACCCTCCTCGCACTTTGCCCTTTTTCCTAAACCGGCCGTGGCCTTCGCCATGGTTTGAGTCTAATATGGCGGCATGCAAAGCGAGGCTGAAACCATCTGCCGCGCGCACAGGAACAAGGGCCCGGATCACAATGCCTCTCTGGCGGAGCGCGAGCGTGCGCGCGCGCGGGCGTGTGCACGTTTTTTTTCTTCAAGCGCAGTCTGCAGGGCAAGATAAGTATGCATTTAAGAGGCTTATATTTCATTTCAGGAACTGAAGGAGACAAAATGGCCCCATTCTGCGTTGGCGAGCGGCGAGGTAGCAACAAAAACAAAAAAGGAATGAAAAAAGCTCGCTGTGATTCTTTTTGTGTGCACACACACAGAGGCAGGAGGCACGGAGCCCAGCATTTGTAGCCTGTGCTCAAACACAACCCAGCACAAAGCCGAACATTTGAAATACAAATACAGCTTTATAAATCAGGGGTTTTTTTGTTTACGCGTAAAAGACAACATGTGATGAAAGCAGACGGATCGCTGTGAAGAAAACAAAGTGACTTTTAGAAAAGACGTGATGTATGTGATGGGTGTTATGACCCTGGCTTGTCAATACCACTGTATCTCAGAGAGC
The DNA here is from genome assembly GCA_907169785.1 of Menidia menidia. Classification (NCBI taxonomy): domain Eukaryota; kingdom Metazoa; phylum Chordata; class Actinopteri; order Atheriniformes; family Atherinopsidae; genus Menidia; species Menidia menidia. The sequence continues at coordinate 16,760,281 of CAJRST010007779.1, read as the reverse complement.
TTTTGAAGCAAAGCAGTCTGCACACGCTCAGAAAATGAGAAAAAATGGACGGAATAAGAATAGAAAAACAACAAACTGACTAAATGTGGCTCATAAAGAGCACCCCCCCCATGCTTAACAGCAGAGGCCTGCGTGGTGCAGCTTTATTTCTGGCTGTGCACAACGACCTGTCAGTCATTTTTCGCTGTTGCTGACTGCGAATCGCTCCCGATGGCAGCAAGCGCGAAGAAATGAAAGCGAGCGTTGTTGCTTTTCCTGGTTCATCCGGCTGCCCATTAGCCGCAGAGACAGCTGATCCCGCTGAGGTTCACACTGAACAAAAGCCATTTCAGGCCTGGACTGGGCCCGGTCCCGGCTGGCCCCGTAAGCAGAAAGGCTAACCGGAGCTCCGGTCTGGTTTTGCTCCGTGTTTCTCTCTGTCTGATCCAAAGGTCGGAGCGTTTGGGGGTTTGCGGGGCTTTTTCAGCTCTGCGTTGGGAAACCTTTGCAGGCCCTGATTAGCCTCCACCCCAGCAGAGCTGATCACCGCTCCTCTTGCACAATCATGCATGAAACATGAATAATGAAATATAATGAAAACAGCTTGCACGCCGATGTACAAGCCGACGACTCCCACATGCTCCTTCTCTCCAAGTCTCTCACACAAACACAAAAGGCTGGGTAAGGGTGAACTCTCATTTATCCATTAAGGGGAAAAGCAATCACAGATTTGCAATGACACACACACACACACACACACACACACACACGCAGAGGTGGGGGACTTCTGGTTGACTTCATAAAGCTCTCATCAAGCCAAGCCACCATATGGGGATGGGCCCCAAATCAGAGGGGGATTGGTGTGTGTGTTTATTACAGAGAACCCCCCCCCCCCCCAAATCTCCCATCACCCCCAAATGCAAAACTAACACAAAGGAAGCATGCACCGCCAAATCAGCAGTGCTGTGCATGCATTATGATGCCACTGCTGCCCCATTAAGAAAAGCCCTCAAACACACACACACACACCCACACACACACACACACAGACACACACACACAGACACACACACACACACGCCCTGGAGGTGTGTGAAGCTAAAACAGCTGAAGCAAGGCACATGAGTGTGGAAGAGGGGCAGACCCACTTCCTTTTTTCCCCACAAACCCCTCTACTGACTCCATATTTGTGTCTTTATTCCTGGTGAACGTGCTGTTATCGGTGTGCCCCCCCCCCCGTGGTGGCTGGGGGGGCCGGCCCGGCTCCCTGTGCCCCCTTCTCTCCTCCTCACACACTCGGTGCTCTGGGGTCAGCTTGCTGATGCGGGCAGACAGTCATATACATTGAATTTTAATCTGGGTGTGACCTGCTTTTTCTTGGCTTCCCTCCCCTTCTGGCTGCCTTTCACAGCTACGCACACCCCCTTCTCCTCAGGCTCCGCCCACCCGGACACCCCCTCGCCAGCCCGGGCTGCAGGCCTTGAGGCTGGGGCCTCGCCTGCCATTGTTAGCCCACAATGGGTGAGAGGCGGCTGGCAGGCAGGCAGCAGCCAGCAGGCCTTGTGGAGAAGGCCAGCAGACAGCTACAGAATGGGGGGGTGGGGGGGGGTTACAGAGGGAAGAAGGCTGGCTTTGCCACAAAGGTAAATCCATACAATAAATCCAATTACACAAACAAATGCAAGACGAAAAGAGACAAGCGAAGAATAGAAATTAAATACTTTAAACAAAATGCAACGTGTCAGAAAAAGAAAGTAACTAGAGGAGAGGAGAGATGAACCAACTCCTAATGAGTGTGTGAGTGATGCCAGCTCTGTTCCCAAAACCACCACGGCATTCTGTCAGACACAGGCCGTCTGCTCTATTGAATCTGCCATCTAAAGCTGGGATCAAGCTTAACAAAGTGAGCTTTATTCTCCGGTAGAGGTTCATTTCATACATTTCCAATGGAAGCATCTGTGGCTGCAGCGGGGCTGCATCCCAGAGGTTTACAGTAGGGCCCCCCCCCCCCAGCCCACAGAGGCACACGGCCGGTGTTTGAACGGCGGGGGTCCCGGCACCGGGCTGCCACACAGAGTGTCTGAATCTGGCTCAAATTCTGCTGCAGTGCACCCCGGTAATCTAACCCTAGCCAGTGGAGTACCGTCCACTACTGGAGGTCTTATCAGACGTGGGCCATGGGTGGGCCCCTCCACGCGTCCACAGACCACTGGTCAGAGTGTAACACCAGAAATGAACCAGATGGATTATTGACTCATTTTGAATGGCATTGTGAGTCAGGCGGGAGGCAGAAAAGTGAAAGAACTGTGGAAAATGATCCGCTAACACGTATAAAAATCTCTTAAGTCATCTCTTTTCAAAGCTAGATGTCTTAATTTATGTTCATACACACAATAAAAGCCGTTTTACAGACGCTGAAAGGTGTCGTACTGAGCAAAAGCCGAACTCTGACTTGGTTGTAAACGAAGCTAAAACTGATCCTGCTAACAAGAGTGTGTTTAACTCAGTCAATAACACACCGAATGAAGGAGTGACGCACACAGTAACTCCTACAGGCTATACATCATCCTGTTGTCAAACCAAACACGGTGCTGGAAAGGAACATAAAACACACACACACACACACACACACACACACACACACACACACAAGCAATCATCGGATAATGTCAGCTGAATCACACACACAAGCATGCAGCTGTTCATAGAAACACACACACACATACAATGGTGGCAATCCAATAATGTCAGTTGTCATGTACATAACCCCACACAGCCACGCGTGTGCACGGACACACAATGACGAGTCTTGGGAGCAATCAACTGATAATGTCAACTGTCACACACGCTGTGTGCGCATGCATACACACACGCACACACACACACACAGACACACACACACACAAACAGAGCCAGAACAAAGGCGGAGAGGCTGGTAAACAATGCTCCATGGCACAGACTCCAGTTTACAAAAGGTTTCCAATCGCTAGACATTCATTCAAACCCTCTCTCTCTCACACACACACACACACACGCTGCAGGGGTGGGAGCGAGGGAAAGAGACCTTTACAACATGCACAGGGCTACACACAAAGCCCGGCAAACCATTCTCTCTCTGATTCTATTCAGGCCCTCCACTGCTCTTTTTCCCTCTCGTCCCTCTTCTCAGTCTCCTCACTTTGAAATCAAAATCTCCCCTGGACGTGCTCTGGAGGTATCGGTGGTTTACCGTGGAGCTGCTGAGGCTGGAGGCCTCGGACGGACGCGGCTGCACTCGCTGGCCCCCGCTCAGCGTGGCACCACGCGCGCACACACACACCCGCGCACACACACACCCGCTCACAAATCACCGGCCATCACAATAACCTGGATTCACAGCGGCTTAAGACTGAACAAACGCTGATGAGAGCCTCCCTGTGGGCTCTGTGAAGACAATGACAGGCTAGTAACAACAACCCAGGGCCACTTGTGCGTGTGTGTGTGTGTGTACTGTACACTCACAATGCGCCGGAGTGTGTGTGCTGCTGGGTTTTTCCACTCCAATACAAAGCTCCAGCAAATGACTTTTGTTTCGCTGGGCAAAAACTTTTTATTTGGATAGAGAAAAAAAAAAAAACCTGGAAAACTGGACTGGTCCTTTCAGTCAGTGTAGTTTAGTAGCTAAAGACATTCTCTCCACTCTAATCCTCCACCCTATAATCTGACCCCAAACCGGCATTCACTTGTCAGGAGAATGAGGCACCAGTATTTGTCATTCATTCTCTGCTGGCTGGTATGTTCCCTCTGGCTCTGAAAACTGCTATTGTGTAACCCCCCTAAAGACAGGCAACCTGGACCTGCATTCTTTCTCCGCCTCAGCGATTTCTTTCAGTCAAAGCGCTGAAAGACGGCCGCGGCCCGACTTGATTCTACCTGCGCTCTGAGAAAAAAGTGAACGCACGGAATCCTGCAGCACCTGCTTCAAAAACCTTTTACGAACGCGGAGACGGAGCGGGAGGCTCCGTTTCCGACAGTTTTATGGGGTTTTTTCCTTCCTCTGTGCGGTTCAAAGCACGCGTCCTGCTGTCTGTGGGATGTCGAAGAACGTGTTAGAGTTTAGAGTTTGTCATAAGATGTGTCCCGCCACGACACACCTCACAAAACATGGAGCTCCTAATGAGCCAACTCATAGATGATCCTGATCCTGATCCTGATTTTCGGGCTCTTTTGTGGGTCAGTGGGTTTCCGTGTTCTTAATACGCGCCTGATTACATAAAATGGGCCCCCTGATAAGGTTCCCCTAATTGCAAGTGATTTCTAGCTTGGCTTCCGTGCGACTTGTTTTTTTTCCGCCCCACGCTTGGGTGAATGGAGTCTGATGAGACCTCCTCTTCAGAAGTTTCCAGTGGAGCTACTGGATGACCTCCATCCAGACCTTTCCAGCTGAGTGGACAGCTGGAATAAAAAATAAAAAAAACATTTAAAAAGCCAAATGGACCTGATTGGCCGCTCTCAAGTGGGACAGTCCTGCTGGACAAAACGGGATGATTTGCAAGTTTAAATAAAAACTGAAACATCTTCTCAAGCAGCTGGAAACAGTCTGCTGTGCTATTAATAGCATTCATGTGCAATTGGTTTCCTAAATCCCTATTGGCTGTGGTGGTTGACCAGCCCTCTCCATGCCAACTCTTTGTTCTAGAATCCCTTTTTCTAAACTTTAATCTGACTCCAGCATGACCTCCCCATCATCCCCATCTCAGTTGAGCTTTACTTCAATCGCTAGTCTCTTTTCAACCTTGGTTTCCTTCTCTAGCTGTCTATCCCCATTTGTCTACCTCCATCGCACACACACACACACACACACACTAACCTATTCACAACGAGAGGCTGATTAATAAGTGTGTCTCTCCCTTGTTTCCGGAAAGTGTTACAACAGGGAAGGCCATCTGAAAGGCACTTCAAACCCAAATTATGGAGATTTTAAAACAGCTTTGGACACATGAGGCAGCAGGAGGTGGGAGGGGGTTGCGGGGTTGCACTCCACTCATGAATATTGATGCGCAGACACTTCAAACATATCCTCTTCATGGGTCGCCACATGGGGAGAACGGGCCAATCAACTTCTTTTGAGGCATTCTCTATGTGCCACTGCAGCTCCACTCAGTCGACTCGGTGTCTTTTCTTGGCGTCCGTGTTGATACGAGCTGGCAACACATTTAAAAACGCTTCAGTGGAGGGATTTGAGAATATGTGCATTTTAACACTACATAAAACGCAAAGCTGAGAAATAACTTTTCTTTAAAGGAACTGAATCTAATGTGAGAAGGAAACTAATGTTGACTTTGACGACAGGAATTAAACACTGTGAGTCTTTATGTGGGTCCTATATTCTCAGGCAAAAGGCCTTTAAACATGTGTCAACATGAAGGGGCTGGGTTCAAATCCCCCATGAATGTCTACGTTTAGCTGAAGTCAGATGGGCCAAGGCCCTCCACACAGGCTCCAAAGCTTCACCTCTACCTCTTTTTGTGAAAAGAGGTCAAAGCAAAGTCTACATCAGAGCAGCCAGAATCCCAGTAAGGCTATCAGAGGGCTTTAGTGGATAAACAGCAAAGGCATGTTGCAGGCTTGATGGGAACTGCCAGCCCAGTTTACGCCGTTTGGTACGTCACACCCCCCTCAGAGAGTCTCCACACAGCAGAACACAGCTGCGGTAGGACACAAAGTGAAAAAGGCTGGTTTCTGACTTGATGCTAGCTTAGCTCCGTTATTGAGCAGGAACCTGGAGCCATTTTCCTGGTCAACCCAACTCACACTGTCCCACATCAGGGCGTTCCTCTTTCTGACAACTGCACTTCTACAGGCAAAGCATCCTCATCCATTTGCCTACTTGATGAAAAAAAGCCCACAGTGATGCCCGACAGAAGAAAAAAAGGAGGACAAGAGGAACACCACGGTAGCCGTCCTCCTTTTTAGCTTCGACGACAAGCGTAAAACACACCGCCTACTAAGAAGGTAATTAAACACGGCAGCATTTTATTTCCAATGCTCTCTATTGGCCCCACTTGTGTTTCAGGTTTTCTTGTGACATCAAGGTCACTGCCATAAACACACACGCAGCAACGTGCACACAAAGGGATGGAGGGATGGAGAGCCACTGAAAGAGTCTTTAACAACGGCGCGTCGTGGGCTGAATACAGAGCATGGCACCAAACAAAAGCCTGAGCGACAGCCAGCTGGCTGGGCACCACTTGGCACGGGACGGGCCCGCTTGTCCTTGGCATGACAATGAAACGCACACAAATATTACTTTTCCCTCTCTTCTCAGGTATAAAGAGAAGTGTAGCCAAAGGGAGACGGGACAGATGAAAGCGGATGTGATCATCAGATATGGGTGAAAAGAGGCCGGGCCGGGCTACAAAACCGAAACACAACAGGATCCACTTTCATCTTGGAAACGGGAGCGGGATACGACGCAGAGGAACTTAAATGAGACTGGTGGCTCCAGTGGAGCCGGGCCAATATCTGAGAAAAGCTCTCTGCCTAAAGTGCGATTCAGAAAGCTGATTTCAACATGCCAGTCAACCCTGGAAGTTAAGAGTGATCCTTAATCACAACACTTTCCACAACAGTTATTTTTGTCTCAGAAATCTTTTCATTACCCCTGAAAAGGAGCTGCCTAACAGCAGAGACACCGCAGCTTATTCAGCCTCAAGATAAGTGGCATAAAGCTGAACAAAAACTGATCCCAAACGAGACCGTTTTTTGTTTTGGGGGAAGCTGGTGAGAAGTTTTGCTTCAGAAAACCACTAAAGGAGCTGGTTAGAACCAAAGTCCAGCTCAAACAAACTGAAAATGACTCAAACTTTGACTCGGAAAGTCAAAAAAATCTCTGAATAACTCCGAGCCCTGCTTTTGAGGCCGGGTCCCTTCATACTGGAGCAGAACCAGCAGAGGGAGGTTCCACTGGCCTCTGTGAATCTGTGCCGTTGGCCATCGGGGCTACCCATAACCAACTCCAGCCATCTATAGAGGAAATCATTCCAAATATGAGCAGCCATGCAAGTGGAGCCTGTTCTGGTTGGCAGGTTGTGGCGTCTGGCTCTTCAGAAGCCGCCACACGCCTGCTCCACTGAGGCTTTCACAGAGCCCTTCATGAGGCAAAAAACTGTGAAAACTGGTGGATCTTGGACCTTCGCATGTGAGCAGTTCCATGGTCACAGATGGGACACGCTGAGATTTTGAAAAGGAAAAAAACAAAAAACAGTCTTCACCACTTTTCACAAGCCCTTAGTGATGCTATCCCGTCTGCCTGAACACTAGTTCTCCTGCAGAATACCCTGGTGATTCAGGTTTTTTCACTGGGTCTATATTCACATATATCCCCTTAATCAGCCGTCCTCCACATGGCGTGTGCAAGCTGGAGCAGAACTCAGAAGAACCGGGCTCACACAGCTGCTCCTGCCCATCTTTACTTTTGTCTGTGGAGCGGTTTAAGTCGATAATTAATATCTGAGTCACGGTCGAAGGATTGAGCAACGGCCCCGTCTTCTACCTGCCTTTGTGAAACATCGTCTTTAGCTTAAGGTTGAATGCAGCTGCATGAATCCCCCATGCCCCACCTCTTGCTCGTGTTTGTTGAGACATCATTGCCAGCAGGAGAATAAAGACATGACTAATGGCCGGCGTTATGTGCACACATCCAGTTACGACGTGTCCGTACAGCCGGCCCACCTTTGTGGGACCTGATAGGACGGGGGGAGGGACGTGGGAGCGTCTTGGGTTTACTCGCTTTCTGTGGGCGGAGGGGCTTGTTAAAAGTGTGTGTGGAGACGCAAAAAATGGACCTGCTGTGCGGACAAGAGGGAGAGGAGCGCAGGCTGGTGTGAAAAGGAGCAAGAAGTACAAAAAAGAGGCAGAGCGAGTTGGACTGAGGGCTTCCTTACTCAGCAGGAGATGTCTGCCAAGGCAGGAGTCAGGCGGGGGGGCACACACAGTGTGTGTGTGTGTGTGTGTTCGTGAGAGAGAGAGACTAGGGAGAAAGTGGCCACGTGCCAAATACAATGACCCACAAAGCTGGCAGGGCACTGGGTGCTTGGGAGAGTGTGTGTGTGTGTGTGTGTGTGTGTGTGTGTGTGTGTGTGTGTGTG
>CAJRST010007779.1:16647261-16752163 GCA_907169785.1 Menidia menidia | reverse complement strand
GTGTGTGTGTGTGTGTGTGTGTGTGTGTGTGTGTGTGTGTGTGTGTGTGCACTGGAATGTGGTGTAAGCCTGCATTCCTGGGACGCATGCTGCCAGTTCCTCTACAGTAACAGAGAGGAGGCAATAGAGTCTGTCTCAACGGGGACAGGGAGGGGTGGGGGGGGGGTGGGGGGGGGGGGGGGGTGGGGGGGGAGAGGGAAAGTGCTGCGGCAGACAGAAAGAACAAATGCAACTATGAACCACAAGCATACCTGAGTGGTGCTTTTCCAGAGGAAATGTGAGTGTGTGTTATGTTATGACATAATCGTACTGAAACTCATAATCCTAATTAAGCATCTCCTTCCACGCCATCCCACAGGTGGCCAAACATTAGCCTTTGGAATACTTTTCCATACAGAGGCGGTGGACAAACCGAGCCCTTAACATGCCCCCTCCGCCACCGTGCCTGACAGATGACATGAGAGGTTTCTGTTTTTTCTCAAAACGTGAGACTGTGCATTATAGCCAAATATGATCTCTGATCTCTGTTCACAGGACACGGATCCAGAATTCTTGTGGTTTGTTTGGATGCCGCTTTGAAATCCTGAGCTGCATGTTCTTTGTAAAGAGGAACTTCCTGTTGGCCGACCTTGTAAAACAAATCGTAGTTAAAGGTATAGAGAGAACTTGTGAATCCAGCAAAGTCGTAGAAAAAAAAAAGGCAGTGTAGCCGTGGGGATTTGTTTGAAATAAAGACCCTTCTTTGGAAAAGTTTGGGAAAAAACAACTGCCTACTCAGTGGTTTCCACTTCTTCAACACAGTAGCAGGTCTAAATAAAACACCCGCACTGTCACACATTCTCTGCATCACTCAATTACTGCTAAACATAAAAATGGGATCTGGTCAAAATAACTCTGGCTTTGTCGGCAGACCTGCTGGATGCCAGCAGACAATAGAGGAGTGGATGATTGGAGACAAACCAGACGAGGAAAGATGACGTGGGTGTGTGTGTGTGTGTGTGTGTGTGTGTGTGTGTGTGTGTGTGTGTGTGTGTGTGTGTGTGTTGCTGATTGGAAGAGGCAGCGGTTCCATCTGGCAAGGACACAAACAGACATCCACACAATCACAAAGTCACACAATCTTAGGCGATCACGTGCACACACACAGCTATTGTCTGCAGGAGGGAGGAGGGTTAAAGGGTCCCCCTCCCTCCCTGCTGACTCCTGAATGCTTGCAGCTCTAATCCTGTTATCTCTGTCCCAATAAGAAATGAATTAATGAATGGCCTTGCATGGAGGCCAGTGAGCTCTCAGCTCTCAGTCTGCTCGCCCTTCCCTCAATTAGCAGGATACACTGGGCTGGATTCTCCCAGGTCATTTGCTCTCCTCATTTCCAAAATGGACTGTTTGCAATTTTCTGAAACAAAAGACAGACAGTGACTTAATTCACCAGTGACAAAACTACTGGCTCTTAAAAGTCTTCCTGGATAAAATCTCCACTAAATGCTACATGGCGGTGATGTAATGTTGGGTGATCAAAGCCATTTTCTCTCTGGGCCACTGAAGTGTAATCTCGTTAGAGCCCCAATGGATAATATGCAACGCTCAAAAAAGGGCAAGAGCGCACGGAACTGGACTTGTAGCAGACGATGTTCCTTTTTTGGGGGTATTTTTGTGTCTCCAGCCCTTTTGACAACTTTCAAAACACGATTCCTTATCAAAGAGCCATTGCCTCATTTTGGTATTTCACCAATTAGTCACACGTATGTTTTTTTCCATTTTTTAAGACAGTTTAGTCTGTATGAAGAATTACACCATACTGGCACTGGGTCAAAATGGGCGAAACCTTCTAGCAGATTGCTTATATCGTTATTTATATTGTGTATTTAATTTTTCCCAAAGCACAGACTGTACTTGAGGTCTGGCCATGTTCCTATTTGCTGGCCCATCAAGGCCTGGTTTTAGTGTTTGGTTGAGATGGCAAACAAAAGCTAAGCTTAACCTCCAATAATTCATTAAACAAGTAAACCCAAACGGAGTAAAGACAGAACCACAGCAACAAAACCAAGTCTGTGTATTATCGATGATAAAAACATGTTCTGTTAATTTCATCAAAGGGAAAGAGAACAAACACATATATGATGGTACTGTACCAGAACACCTGCCCCTGTGTGAATAAAAATATCTTTTCTTTTACACAATGGCATCCTGATCTGATTTTAAACCCGTGGAAGAAAGAAAGTGCCCTGAGTGTGCTCCGTCTTGTGTCTGCATGTGCTTCTCTGTAAGCTTAAACCCAGCTCTGCTAGCAGCTCAAATATCCTCTGTTGTATTTTTTATAGAAGACGATTCCACTGTCTGCGTTTCTATAGTAAGATGTCGATGTGGCGATCATTGCCATGGAGTGAAATACCATACAATGCAGAGACAAAGAGCAGCTCTAAGTTTTCAGGCTTCGGGGGGAGGCAGGTCCACCGGGTGTGTGGAAAGCAGCAGACGCTGAGATCTTCTGCTGGGTCATAAACACTGGCTCTCTGTTCCTTTGAGCGGAATGAAAAGTCACAGCAGCCGCTTGTTGCACAGTCACACGTACACACACATGCACACACAATATATGACAAAAGAAGAGATCCTTTTAGTGTGAGGACCTAAGGGAGCAGAGACAGACGAGTGAGGGAACTCCCCCTTAAGTTAGCACACAGCCCTGACACAATGCTACGGGGAGCCGGGGCAGATGTGCTATCAAAGACAGAAAGGGGCCGAAAAGAGGTGAGAATATACGGCTGCGTATACAAAGCCTGCACCGTTGGGGAATGGCTTCATACGACTTAGCCATTTTCGTCTTTCCACATGTAGACTGGGCGCTCGGTCTAACAGCCTGCTCAGAGGCAGAAATATGAGTTTACCAACAAACAAAAGGTCTTGCAGCTCTGCTTTTGTTTCCAGTTTGGTGCAGAGTAACTGTTGGTAGACGCTGAGCTCCAGCTAGATGAAATATGAAAGATGAAATATGGTGGGAGGTAACACGATTTAACTTGTTGATTTAAATACATAAAATATCAGCCGACCCAACAAATACATTTAGTACGTTTTATGGCATTTGGAAAAGTGACCAAACGGATCAAGCAGCATCCCTCCAGAACCACGACTGCTTGTTAATTAAGTCAAATTCATTTTAGCTTCATATTTCCTTCCGTCAGCATTTCTTCAGCTCATGTATGTGTACTCAACTTAAGATTTCTCTTCAATTATGCTTTCCCTTTAATACAGTCTTTAAAATTTAAAAAAGGAACATGGTTAAAAGAACTTTAAAGAACAGCCTTTTAACTTTAATATCTTCAGGCTCTGCTTCCATGCGCGAGACGATGTAAGTCTTTGGTATTCTGCCTGTACAGCCAGAAGGGTTTCACTTCTGGATTTCAAAAGATCGAAACTCATTTAAAGGGATTCAACTGGGTCTCGTGTTGCAGCGGGAATCGCACTGCCGTTTAATAATAAAGTAACAGCTTTTCACCAAGTGCCAGCAGCATTAGAGCTGGTCCTGGCAGGCCCTGTGTGGGCTTTCTTAGCTTTTGAAAATGACTCTTGCTTGGCTTCCCGGTTTTTGATGTCAAAAGTATTATCCAGCCTTCAGCTCACCGTTGCCCTGCTGTCTATTGAGTCGGATGAATCAGTCACCTGGCAACACAGTGAAAAAAAACAACAACTAGTGCCTGGTTTCACCTCAGAAATTCAATACGGGGCGTACTAGCAGAGCTTCCCCTCACTAGCATGCACAACAACGCTGTTTGAGACCAGCACAGGGGGCTGCTTTCATTTTTTCTGCGCTGGTTCACACAACTCTCTGGGCCAAAAGTAAAAGCTCGGCTTTGATGGAGGCGAGTTTGGAAATGCAAAGGCCAAAACCGGAGGACCTTCTGATCTGAATTAGTTTCACTTAGTTTGAGGAGCGGGGAAGAAAAAATCTGCCAGTGCTAGAACTGAATCCCTGCGGTTCTGATCACAGTACATTTCTCCCCCTAGACACACACACATACACCCCCCCCCCCCCCCCCCTCTTTACACCCGGGGCCCCACAACACCCCCTGTAAGTTAAAAGGTGTGCCAGGCTGGGCTATAGACCCCTGTAACAAAAGCAGTGGTTAAATGGCATGGGAACCCCCCTAGGGGTGTAGGCCAGGGTCACTTGGTGTAACCACTGTGTGTGTGTGTGTGTGTATGTGTGTGTGCAGTTAAATAGTGTGGGTTTAGTGTGGTTGGACACAAATGTGAGACTGTATCAAGCCCACAATGCTGTGAGAGTTTGGGAGTGTGTGCGTGTGGTGTGAGGATCCACGCTGACATGGGAACTGCGTGTCCAGCCAGAGGGCAGCAGCAGAATGCATCTCAGGACCCCAAAAGCAGAGGGAAAGTGTCCTCATTGCCCCCAGAAACGCCGTCTCAGTCAAGTCTGTCTACGGTGATGGAAAATATCCAGATTCAACTTTCCTTCAGTCATTGTAGACATTTTCCTTTTCATTTCAACAACTGGAATAACTCTGCACTAAATAATGTGTCAGACTTTTTGGACAGTCAAAGGTTTCTGGATATCAAACGCTCGTCCACCTGCAAAGTGGCCATGTCAGGTCAGTGATTGACATGATCCTGAGAGATCCTCCCACAGCAGAACGGCCTGTGCTGAAAACAGCCTGCAACCAGCCTCCAAAGAGCCCAGTGATCACATTCGTTTGAGTGGAAATTTCTCTCTGGCATGCTTACACTGCTTACACAACAGACCAGTGACTATCTAATCACATCCCTATCCTAAATCAAACTAATAAGGAACAGAAATGAGTTCAAATAATCCAAACTCTGGCAGATATCATCTCTCTAGTGCAGCCAGACCCGCCGCTGAAGGCCGATTCTGAAAGGCTCCCTGCTCGTTTCCCTTTTTATGGCCGGCCTCGGCGGATAGCGGAGGCAAAAACACCAACGCGGGACGGATAGCTCGGAGAGGTCAAGTCAAGGCTAAGTGGCAGCTCTGATGCTCACCACAACTCCCCGGATAAGTCTGAGACTCCAATCAGAGAGAATTATCTTGACAAACCCTCTTCAATCACACGGCCAACACCCCCCCAGCTACCAGCCCCCGCCCCCAACCACACCACATCTCTCCGTTTTCCATCATCTGTCATTTTCTACCGCCTACTGCTCAGAATAGAGAGATGAGTGATGATTAAAGGTAATAGCCTTGAATGTACCCTATTAGCTCCCTTTTTTAACCTCGGCGGGAGGGAGAGGAGCAGGGAGAGGACACAGTGAGGAGTTTTGTTCATTCAGGTCAACTAATGCGTCATCCCGCTTTACAGCAGCTGGTTTGCTAGCTCCCCATCATTAAACGTGATGGATGTGAAGAGCTGGCTTCTATCACAACTGATAGCATCAAGACAAAGGCAAAGATAACCCAACTAGTAGAAGTAGAATTTAACTGATCTGCTCACACACACACAGACTAACACACAAGTGAGCGGACACCCAAACAAAAACCAACCAAAAAACGCCCAATCAGACGGAAGGGCGGTCTTGCTTTCCCCACAAATCGGTCTAAAATGAACCGACACATTTTCAGTGAGGGAGAGGAGAAAACTTCGGGAGAAAAACATGAAAGTGCTTTTAGTGTTAGAAGATGAGATAAGATACCGTTTAATTGCTTCTTTCTAAAGCATGGCTTTAATCCTATTGTTCCAGTAGTGGGGTTTCATCCCACTGATAACATGCCACACTTTGAACTCTGATTTACACACACACACACGCACACGCACACAAAGTGTATGGAGTGAAGTGTGTGGACTGAGACAAAGATTCCTTTTCTGCTGCCGAGGCAGAAAAAAAGTGCCCGGCGTAGCTCCTGCTCTCTTTTCTTAGGCAAAATTTAAGTATGTAAAAATTTGAATTTATAATGAAAAACAGGCTAAACACATTTCAGTCGTTGCCGTCTGTGTTGCGGGAAGAAACGAGAGCCAAAGGGAGAGAATTTCAGAGCTTTTCCAGCACTGATCGCTTCTCTGGGGGAAAAAAAGGGAGGTACAAACTGGACTTCCGCATCACATCCAGTAAGTGTGATTTAAGGAAGTTCAATTCTAGGGAGGTAATTCAATAAAATGAGTCACTTCAGGATATTTCAAAGCTCTGGGCAGAGGCGGTGTTCTCCCGGCCCTCCTCTTGCCAGGAGACAAACCTCCACTGGACCAGCACACACACACACACACACTCACACACTCACTCACACACACACACACACACACGCCCACGCAGCACAATAGTGATGTGGTGTAAGGCAGTGGTGAAGGCTCCTAATCCTGTTAGACCATGACAACTACTAGAAAACCTCCATTCACTGACAAATGCCCACATTTGGACACACACACACACACAGTTAGAAAAAACTACTCTCCATCCCAGAAGCAGACGAGACTATTTGTGTCGACAGTCTCGGGGTTCTGCTACCAAACGTCCCAAAGTGGATAAAGTTACGATCAACCGTAAATCAGTTTTTAAGCTGAATAAAGTCCAGGCAAAAAAAGGGGGCGGGACAAGGGGGGGGGGCAGCAGCTGATCGTCTTCCTCCATCTTTGTTTGGGTGCGAGGATGCTAAAGATGGCTTGATGCAGAGAGAAGGGTGTATTATTGGGGGGGCTGGAGGGGGCCTTTGTGCGTGTGTGTGTGTGTGTGTGTGTGTGTGTGTAAGAGGGTGAGAGGTCTCGACCAGACTGATCCTTACGGCTGTTGACCACATTAATCATGTTGCACAGGAAGAGGGGCTGTGTGTGTGTTTGTGTGTGCGGTGGGAGCTGGTCTCTTACGTCCCCTGCGAGTGTGTGTGTGTGTGTGTGTGTGTGTGTGTGTGTGTGTGTGTGAGTGTGTGTTGCTGCACTTGACTGCTCCTATGAATTCAATTTCATTTCTCCCTCCTGCTCCCCTGTTTTCTGTGGGCATCCCCATCCCCCCGCCACTGAGCTCGGTAGGCCCTCTCCCTGTGTGTGATGGACTGCTGAGAGCCTAATGAGGTCCCTCCCGCCCCTTTGGCTTTCTGTGACGGTGAAGTGTGTGTGTGTGTGTGTGTGTGTGTAGGGGGAAGGGAGAGCCAGAGGTGACAGGTTGGTTATGTACTTCTTACATTTGCCTTTCAGCTCACCTCTTCCTCCCTGCTGTCGCATCTTCCTTGCTTCACACCTCTACGCGTGCCCCCACCCTTTCCCTCCACTCCTCCTTTTTCACATCCTCCTCTCCTTCTCTGTCACTCTCCTCCTCTCTCTCCCTCACCCATCCCACCTCTCCCCTGTCTCTCCCCCCGTGCTCTGCTCCTCCTTGCCCCTCTGCAGTCATCTCGGCACTCATTTGTCGGTGAGACAGCAGCCTAATGGGCCGTAGTCGGCCTTCCACTACCAGAAAGCACACAGCGCTGTTATTAGCAGGCATGGGAAAGAAAAAAAAAAACATGGGACCGGGTCGGTGGGACATGCAAAGAAAGAGAGAAGGAGGGAAATTGTCAAGGGGGAAGAAGAGGGGGGGGGGGGGGGGGGGGGGGGGACTGGAGTGATTTGTATCAAAACTGATCTGATTGTGGATGCGTCTGCTCTTGCCGGCTGTCTGGTGCTCAGAAAAAAGGGGCCATCAGCAGAGCAACATGACCCGACAGGCTGGAGAGACAAAAAATGTCAGGAGGAGGGGGATTCATGTGGACTTTTACACCGGCTGTGATTGGATTTCACTCGCGTCATACGAAGAATACAGGCTGCTAAATGATGTTTTTCCCTGGGCAGCTGGTGGAGACCAATAAACGTTGATGTCGCTCTATGTCCGCCAGATGTTTGTCCTCCTTTTACAGACGCAGGGGTGCTGATCCGAATTAGAAAATCAAGGCAGACTGGAATTGTTCCATTGAGGCAGAATAGATGTTAAAATGAGGCATTTTGATGAGGCCCAGCCTGTTCACAGGCCTCTGAGCCATCTTTTCTCCCCAAAGTGACTGGGAAAATGGGAATGGTTGTTTTTTCATGTGACATTGTTCATTTTCAGGTCCAAAGTCAGGACCGTTTGTTAAAGAAGACACCCATTAGATAGGCCGCTTTAGCCAACAGCTTCTTTCTAAAGCTTACTCCCATGTACGGGTGGCCAAACGTTGGAAACGTGGAGAGAAATCCAGCGTGCAACATAAAAGGAGACGGAAAAAACCGTGGCAAACAGAAAAATTCACATCATTGGAAGGGTTTAGCACCGACTATTTACATATCAATGGTCGAATATGGGAGGCTGAAACATGTTTTCAACTAAGCTGCATTTGCCTGGGCTTTAGATACCATCTGGGGCCCATGAAAACACTTTAAAAAGCAAAAGAGGATATTCACCATGCTTGTTGACTCCCTTTGGCTGAGATCAAAGTTAGACAAATGTATGGAAATAGTTCCCAATCCCAGCATAATGGATGCTTCCCCCACACACACCAGGCTCCTACGGGCCCTCGTCCTCCTCTCTCACTGTAATAGCATTGTTGCTGTGAGAGGTTTTGAGTGCTGCTGCCACTGGAAGCGTGCAGGACTCAGGCATGTGCGGATTCAAAGGAGTGAAAAAAAAAAAGGGGGGGCGACGACTATCTGTGTCTGAGATCTGTGATCTATGACTGCCCGCTCTGAGAGGAGATGGGCAGCACAATAAAGCGGCGAATCCACGGCATTCAAAGGAGAGATGGAAAACATTAGCATGGAGATCAAGAAACACTCAGGACGGGCAGAGCACAAAGTGGGCCCAGACGGGAGGAGAAAGAAAATGAATTTTCATTACTGAAGGCAGAGTGCTGTGTTCAAAACGCTGCACATGTGGAACACACACACACACACACACACACAAAAAGATGTTTTCAGAGCTATTCCAGGTGCTGGCGGATCCGTATCAAAGGGGCCAGAGAGTCCCCCCCTACTCCTGTTTTAGGATATTGTGGGTAAATCAGCATCACCTGTGACCGTACGAACAAACACAGGTTTATTCATTTATTTATTTTAATATTCTCGACCGCTACGTTCAGAAAACTACACTGCACACTGTGCATCAAAGTTCCCCCCCAATAAAGTCCTCATCATCATATTCAAACTTATTCATGAAATAAAGATTACACAGAATTAGTAAGGATCCACACTTTTGGGTCATTACTCACCACTTTTCATTCCCTCACATCTACCATGCAGACATGAAAGTGGTTTCCAAACTGTTACTCGAACTAAACCAACCAATTGAATATATCTTATCTTAAAAAAGAGCAGAAGAATCAAATGCTTTGAGACTTCGCCTGTCTGAGCTCCAACCAACCATCAAGTTATCCGTCAAAGAAATAAATCCTTCTGCTTATTTCCCTTTGAGAAATGCAAAAAGGGACGTGTAAAGTTAAGTCTGATGGACAACTGAAAGCAGGCAGGTTTAACTCCAGAGTTTTTCTTTGAATTTTGTGTTGCTGGTAGAAAAGTGGGCATCAGATGTGGGGAGAGTTCAGAGGTCATGTTTCAGCAGGAAGCGGGACGATAAGGCGGCCTTCTGCCGCAGCCCGCAGTCTGATTGCACGGCAGGGTTTGATTTGGGTCTGCTTTGCATTTCAAATGACCCCCTTCCTGCCGTGTTTGTCCACTTCTCTTCTTTCTCCCGACATTTGTTAGGCAATTACAGCCGGGCCGGGAAATAATAGTCCGGTCTGCGCGCACCCGGCCTTCCCCTTCCAGGCCGGCCCCTCTCCCAGACGTGGACGGGGGCCAAATGTGTGCAACGGCCGCAGTAAACACACACACCCGTGCACGCTCGGAGGGCTAATAAAAGGCAGGTGTGGAACAGAAATGCGGGCCGACGGCTTCAGGAGCTGAGAGAACAAGAACGCCATTGATCTCAGGACGAACGCCGCTAAACCCGCCTCCCCAGGTGAAAGCAGCAAACACACACACACACACACACACACACACACACACACCGGCACGGGACAGGCAGCCATGAGGACAGCGTGGGGGGGGGGTAAAGGCTCCGTGAACACGCGTGTGGAGCTGCAGGGAGGCAGCGGGTGTGGAAAAGCAGAAAGCGCCGGGCTGGCACTCAGCTGCGCCATGGCAACAGGGCCGCGCACGGATCTGCGCACGGAGCCGGGCTGAAACTAAACCACGACAGAGTGAGGATTTAGGCCGTTTTAGATGAAGTCTGTCTGAAATGAGCCACTAATACAGCAGCCTCCCATGTCAGAGGTCTTTTTTTTTTTTAAATAAAATAAAAAACATAATGGAAACCTTTGGCAAATCCATTTAAACTTCCAGCATTCTCAGGTTTCTTTCTCCCTTAAAGCGTACTGAGGCTAAACACGGGGAAAAGGCCTGACGCTATCTGAGGAGAGAACTTAGCCACAGCCAGGCCAGAAAAACTGGACCAGCTCTGTCTCCGTCCTATATCCTCAAATCAAACACAAATCCTCTGATTAACCATTCCTCCCTTTTTTTTCCCTCCTTTTAAATCAGGCCTCGTGCACTCTTGCACATGCGTGCGCACAGGTGCGGCTCCCTTTGATTAGTGCGCCAGCAGAGCGTCTTCCTAATGGCCTCATCTTTCACCGGACTATCTGAGAGCTAATAAGACAAGAGAGCGGGGACAATTTGTTTAAGCGACATCTCTTTTTGAGCGTGGCGGGCCGGGAATTAATTACACTGATTAAATATCCTCTGTCTGTTTTGCGAATTGGGGAAAAAAAAAAAGGCTGAGAGCAGGGCCTGAGTGCAAGGTGGCTCAAGTTTGAATGTGAATGGACGCATGAAAAAGCTTATGTGTGCAGCTGCCTCTAAACAACTGACAAAACCTGGGGAAGCAAGAAGGCCTTCTGCAGGTTAAAGCCGGACACACAGCAGCTGAGTGCAGGAAAACACCCAATGTGCCGCTATTTAAGCCAAAATAAGGGAGGTCGGGACATTCAAAACCCTTCACACCACACATTCTCTGGTGTTGACACAGAAAAACTGTCAAAAGCATCTTCAAAATGAAACCCAAGAGCCATTTTGATCCACTGACATTGACTGGTGGCAGTGTTAGTAGGAGTTTCATATGAAAGGCTGTATGTACAGTGGGGGAAATAAGTATTTGACCCCTTGCTGCTTTTGCAGGTTTGCCATCTTACAAAGAATGCAACGATCTATAACTTTAATCATATGTACATTCTAACAGTGAAAGACAGAATCCCAAAGAAAATTCCATTCCATATGAATTTATAAAAATTGATAACCATCTGATGAGGAAAAAGAAGCATTCTTTGTAAGTGGGCAAACCTGCAAAATCAGCAAGGGGTCAAATACTTATTTCCCCCACTGTATATCTATTGGACCATAGCTCAAACAGTAAGAACCCCCCCCTAACACACACGTGCTTCACTCACACTGTAAGGAGCCCACAGAGTGGAAAGTGTGCACACCCGGAGCCTCGTCAGCAGCCGTCTGACCCAGACACAGTCATGAGCGGCTGACGCCCCCCCCCCCCTCCACCACAAAACCACCCACACTTCCTCAACCGGCAGCAGCCGCGCTCTCTTACACAGAACAGCTCAGAGCGGGGTGACAGGAAAGTTGAGCAAAAAGCCAGAAAGTTTTCGATCTGACCCACCTACTCATACGCAGAGTCAGCGATTTAAGGAGCCCCCCCGGATAGAGAGAGGCTGATGACAGAGGAGGAGGAAAGGAGACAAAGAAAAAAGGACGGGCAAAAGGGTTTTCTTTTTTCTTTTTTTTCCTGAATACACAGACAGGCTGGAGATGGAGCGATCGGAGGAGGAGAGGGATGGAAAGTGGTCAGTGTCGGAGGACTCAGCCCTGAGACTCCGGTCAGGAAGAAAGATGGGAGATGAGGCAAGCGGGGATGAGCTCACCGCCGTCTTTTATCACAAGACAACTCTTCAGAAGCCAAAAAGGCAGATTTACGCCAGAGGTTTGCGAGCTTTCCGCAACCAGGGACCCTTGCGGCCATCCTGCCAGGAAATGACACGTGAGGAAATACTGGCAGGGCCGGCCTACATCCTCACAGCGGCCGCTCACAGGCTGATGCTAGGCTGCTAAAACACCGGTTTAAATA
Source organism: Menidia menidia (assembly GCA_907169785.1). NCBI lineage: Eukaryota > Metazoa > Chordata > Actinopteri > Atheriniformes > Atherinopsidae > Menidia > Menidia menidia. The sequence goes on along the minus strand of CAJRST010007779.1, from coordinate 16,740,070 downwards.
CAGAAGAAAAAACGCTAAGAGAGGGGAAACTGCTCCCAGCAGCTGTTCTCGGCTCTTCAGCATTTATGGAGCGTTTCACTCAAACACTTGATAACCACCGTTAAGTGTCCAATACAAGATCCAGCCCTCGTGTCTGCTTTTTTAGTGGTTTAGTTTCTCCCACCACAGAGGTGATTACTGAAGAGCCGAGAGCTGAAAACGTGTCATATCTCAGCATGGCGTACAAAGCCAGACGCATGAAGAACAAAAGAGGAGGTGAAGAAACGGAGCCATGGCCGCTGAACACGTCTGGTTCTCAGACTCAGGACCTCCATCTTTTTTCTGAGGACTTGTGGAGAAGTTTCGGGGGCCACTCTGAACTCTGCCGCCTCCCTTTGCTGGAGTCAGTGGTGCTTACAAATGTGCCAGGGAACCAGAACAGCTTTATGTAACGTCTCAGAGACGGAGACAGGCGCATGCACCCCGTGCCCCCTGCCATTCTGTGAACAAGGGCTTTTTCTACAGCTGGGTAACAAAGCATGACCCAATAATCCTAACGCTTGACTCAAAGCTAAAAGAACCCCCGCCGCCCCACCCTCACCCCAGCTCTATCCCTTCCTCCTGCTCTCTGAGGACTTTATAAAGGCTCTAGCAGGACGGCTTCTGGCTGAGCTTGTGTGTGTGTGCGAGTGTGTGTGTGTGTGTGTAGCATAAGGGGAAGCATGTGACAAAAACAATCACGCTTTGCTTTGATTATTCTAATTATGACTTGGGGCGAGGAGTAGATTATTATGAACACATGGGCTGATGAGTTGTTGATGAGCTCACATCCCTCCAGTCGGTCAGAATTACTGTTAAAGGCGGCGACTCACAAAGGCCTTCACCCGTAATGCTCGGTGGAAGGAGGGCATCCACAGGGGACACGCCAGTCCACTCATTTCTAAATGGCTCACACTAAAAAAACAGAGATATCTTACGAAATTAGCAACCTGCTCTTAGTCATCTCTGCTAATCTCGGTTTTTGAACGGAGCCGGGCCTGTTTCGGGTACCAGATCTGCTGGGTGAAACCCAGGGGAGTAAAAGCGCAGCAGTTCTGAGAAACCAGGGGCCGGCGCAGTCAGGAGGCGAGCGTGAGCTTCGAGGAAGACGCCGCTGACATGCTCGGGGGGGCCGTGAGAGGAGCCCGTGACAGTCCGCCTCATGGGCTGGTCCAAATGTGTCCCCCCCCCGGCTCTGAGTTTGCGTAATCAGAATCAATACATCCCGAACAAACGCTGACTCTGCTCTCCAGCAAGTCCAAACCACTCCGACTCCACATCCCCCTCCACAACAACACAAAGCCCATAGTCTGGATAAAAGTGTGTGTTTCTGATGGTTATTCTCGGGGCGGGCAACATCCCCACCGGTGTCAGCACGCAACCCAGTCTCTTTCCTAATCGCTGTCCGGCAACTTCCTGTTACAAAATCCATACGGCGCGAACACTTCGCTTTTCTGAGAACAAGCGGGGCCTCTGTCTGAGCGATCACGTTACCCCGGTCAGGTGAAGGCCGCCCAAAGCCCTACCAGAGCGGGCCTGCTCACTCTGAACCTCCCAAAACACAGCGGAGGGATCCAAATAAACAGAAAAACAAACAAAACAATCATTTCCTAGTTAAATTAGTTAGTAAACCGACTCCCTGCCCTACAAAGTAAAGAACCTGCCCCGTCTCACCTCCATGCCACACAGATATTTAGTGACAGAGAGAGAAAAAAATAAAGAAAACAAGTGGCTGCATGCTGGGGCTGACCTTCGGGGAATGGGGGGGGGGGGGGGGGTCCATTCCCAGGTGACGCAGGGAGGACCAGAAGTGTCTCCGAGCCCTTTTTTAGCACACGTGTTTCCACCTGTGTGCGACTGACATGCTTGTAATGACAGGAAGTGATCTGTAGGCAATTACTCCCAACATGCCGGGGCAGCTTTTACCCCGTCACGTTTTACCGTCAATCTTATAAACACAAAGGTCTGGGGGGGGTCCAAGGTCTACTTCTGTACATGCTCTATGCAAAAAAATTAAATAAACCAAAAAAACTCTGCGTGACCTGTGAGGTCAGACGGTAACACATCTCACCCAGAGCGCATCTCAAATTCATTTTCATAAGTCTCAGATTTCCTTTAGTTTAGGAGGGGGGGATCAAGCAGGTTTATAAGATGCAATTAGATCCAGCAGTCAGGAGGAAAGCAGCAGCCACAGTTTAAAGCTCACCCCCCCTGATACCTTGGAGCAACACGAAACCCCAGACAAGCTCCAGTGATTCTCACACCATATGGCCCCAGAAAAAAAAATCCTCCTGCTAACCAGAAAGGACTGTTTCTGACTACCCCGAGGTTTCATCCCACCAATTTCCCCGATGCCTGGGCTCGTTTTGCGGTCGCTGCTGAGGTGGAGGGGCGGAGGGGGGGGGGGGGCAGGGAAGGAGCCGGGGGAGAACGAGAGGGAGATGGGTGCTTTGCGGAATGGCCCTTTGTTTGAAAGCAGCCTCTGCAGCGCTGGAAACGCGAGACGCTTATCGATCACTCCAACTGGAAAGCTTTTGTGCTCAGAGACCCGGGAGGCTGCGGGGAAAAGCTGCCGGGAGGAGGGAGCACGGCCCCGGCCGACGGCTCCACCGAAACCCCCCCAAAACTGCGCGGTTCCCCCGGCGCGCTGCCTCTTTGTCCGCTCGGACCAGCAGCCGCAAATAAACAAACGAGAGGGGGGGTGGGGGGGGACTTTTCAAAACCCCCGGATTAACAAGGGATTAAACATATTAAGAGACCCAATAACCACCTTTGTTTCGCTCATAAACCACCAATGCAACCGAAGTTGCGTTCAGAAAAGACGACAGAAATAAGCCCCGCGCTGCTCCGGGGGGCTCTGCCAGCCCTCCTCCCCCCGCCTGAGCACCGGGGCTCCGGCTCCAGCTCCGGCCGGGCTCCGGGGCTCCGGCTCCGGCCAGCCCCGGCCCACAAAGCCCCGGAACCGGTCGACAAGTGGAGCCGGTTTCTGGAAAAATGGTTCCACTAGTGGGAAAGCTGCTGTTTGTTTGTTTTTTCCCCCTTTTGTTGAGCAAGTCTGAAAACGGACAGACGGACCCACAGGAACGAGCAGCCTTCACGGGAAGCCCTTTAATTTTTGAACAGCAGCTGGTCGGCTAAAGCTAGCGAGCAGCCTCCGCTTCCCCTTTCAGGGGCTGACAAAAGCTCCTAATTCGACAACAAACGTATCCGCACAAGTTGTCCTAAAACTAAAAGAAGAAACCAAACAAACACCGAGGGTCTGGGGTAGTTTAAAAAGCGCTGAAAGTGGGCGCTTTGCATACTTTCCGCGATGGCAGGAAAAACTTCCATCAATCATCCCCCCGCACGGATCCAACAGCAGGAACTCGGAAACCGTCCACCGTTTTCGTGCCAAAAAAAAAATGAAAAAAGGGACGAAAAAAGCAGCGCTTCGCTTAGAGAAAAATATTCCACTTACCGACTTGTAAAACGTTTTCCACACAGCCGGTTTCGAGCAGCCGGATACCGCGGCGGAACGGCAGCCCGTCCCCGGTCCCCGCCGCCCCGGCTGCCCCCGCCGTGGCGGCCGTACCGGCGGTGGGTCCTCCGCCGCCACCCGCAGCCGTGGCCCCGGACCCGGTGCCCCCGGCCCCGGCCGTGGGAGCGGACGGACCTTCCTCGCCGGCGACACGGCACTGAAACGAAGAGTACATGCATATCTCCTTTTCGTTGCGGGGGAAGGACCAGTAGACGATCCGGCGCTGGACGGGCTCCGGGATCCGCTCAAAGCGCTCCTCCACTCGCTCGAAGGCCCACTTTTCCGCCACTGCCTTTGCGGCGCAGTCCAGAAGGGACTCCGGGGAGCGAAACCGGGAGCCGGGCGAGCCGCTGCCGTGGCCGGGCCCCGGACCGGGACCCCGGGGTGCGGGGCGAAGGCAGGGTCGCTTGCTGGCCGGTGGAGCGGAGAGGAGATGGTGAGGCGGTTGTTCTCTGCGTCCTTCCGCCATGGCGAGCCGATCAGCACTGGGGAGACGGACCGAGAGCGGACACACAGCAACAGCAGGAAGCCGATAACACACAATCACACACACACTCTATCTCTCTCTCCCCCCCTCTCTCTTACACACACACACACACACACACACTCTTTCACGCTGAGCACTGAACGATTCTTAAGAGGGACTTCCGCTTACAGATTTCAAAATAGAAGCACACATCCAACCGTGATTCCACAGTTTTGAAACAAAACACCAAACTTTGGATTTATTTGAAGTTCAGTCATGTACAATATGAAGACTTTGTCATAAAAAATACATTTTACCTTTCACTGTTATCAAACCATAAATAAGTTAAAGGTATCAAACCGTGTCCTGCTGTTTAACATAGTTCTTATTAGTAGATAACCCAATAACTTTACAATTTTAACCAACTTATCTTCAGACAATTTATGTTTTCAGTCAAACTATGTTGGTCAGTGTACATTTTTCTAACTTCTACTTCTAACGTTTTATTTATTGGTATTTTGCCTTTGAGTTGTGGAGTCTCTTAGAGGTAAAGGCAGGTAAAAGTCAGCCAGTCTGCAAAAAACTGCATTTGCAGATTGTTCAGAAATGTTCGAATGGAATATTGCTAAATGTGGCCTTGATATGTGACGGGGCCGTTTTTCAGACAGACAAGCTGAACAAACCAAAGTTGATATGATGTGTTTCAGTTTATTTCTGAATAAAGTAATCTAGTTAGGCTTTGAGCTCTGTATAAGCTTGAACTTCTCTGTTTTGAATAAAACTGTCTCAATATAACCACTGTGTTGCAAAATTAGCAGTATGATCCCAATATCGCACTAAACTACAGAGGAGTTTCACATTAACACAAGGACCTTTTGCCTCTTCCAAAGCTTGACAAGGAATGTTCCAATTGTTAATCAAAAACTTAAAGCTCGATCTTTTAAGTGAACTTGTAACATTTAGGACAATGTCTGTCCATCTTCTGATTTTGATAATAGATATATATGTATATATATTTTTTTTTTGTGGCTAGACTCTAAGAACAATTACATTTTTTTTCAACTGAAGGTTTTTGAATACAGGAATAATGCCTCCCATGCACAGCAAAGCTAAACTATGAAGCAGGCTTCTAGTCTTTTATTTTAAATTCCCCTGCATGTTGATTTCCTGTGTTCATGCATGTATGCTGGGAATTGATGAGTTTCCCTCAGAGAGAGCAACAGTGCAGAGTGGAGAGAGAGAGAGAGAGAGAGAGAGAGAGAGAGAGAGAAGAGGTCAGTGTTCTGAAGGGAAGTTGAGAAGGCTGCTTGACTCTAACCGATGCAATAACAAACCTCTTCAGACTCCAGTTACCATGTTAGGCTAGTTTCTTTTCCAAGATCTGCTCTCAGGCTTTGTCTACTGATCAGAAGAATGGTTAACTGTGAAAAAAAAGATAAAAAGGGAAAACATTTTCATAAGATCATTAGCTCTTCCTCAAAACTAATGAAAACACTTTTTTTTTTACTCCTCTTCTTGAAAAGACATCAAGGCCTCGGCATGTGTGAGCTTCACACTGGAGCAGTAAACAGTCTCAGCATCTCCCAATGAATAACAAAAGTTTTTGTTTTGCTGATTAGATTCACACCATTATGTGTCCTATAAATATCAATTACCTCGAGTCAGCTAATACACATTCACTTTAATGGCAGCAGAATGCAGATCTGAGTCTGATTCCCACAGCAGGACACAGAGGCTTTACCCTAATACCCAGGCCTCTGACCCGTTCCCATCAGAATGGAGCCTGCTGTTAACTCACCTGAGGCTGTACCTGAGTGGTAAAGACTCCAGAAGTAATTTAGCAAGTCTGTGGAGCAAAGTTCATTTTTTCCCTTGAGAAGCTGAATCAATTATGCAAAAATAAAGGGAACATTGTCAGGTAGACGGCATGCTGTGGAGCACGAGCTCCACCATAAATGCGGGCTTCAGCACAGCTAAATACCATTTGTATTTAGCCTGAGTTTCCCAGATAGAAATGTATAAAACATAACTGCCAGGTAAGCTATGAGACAACAAAGTCTCGGGTCTCGGGTCCTGTACAGCAACAAAATCATGAGCTGAAATGGACATGTTTTTTATCATCTTTTATTTAGGAGTAAGCCCATAGACACTCAAAAATGCAGCTCTCTTTGACGTACCCAGAGAAAAAGCTATCTGAATATTAAATAGTAATTAAATGGAGCATTTAAACAGCACATTCCTGGGCTTAGTGACCACTCAGAGCACTTTGCCACAGCATTCCTCCAAAGAAAAGCACTCCGAGCTGGGGTTCCAAATTTTGAAATTTAAATTCTAAAAGTGCAAAATCATGGAGAACTAGGGGTACACAACTAAACATTTAATTAGGTTAAGGTAAAGGTATGTAGATTCTTATTAAATCTTCCAAGCACTTGTGAGATATATTAAACTGCAGCGGGAAGCTTGTTCATTTCAATTTTAGCTTTGATACCATACTTGTCTCCATAAGCCTCTTCACCGTATGCTTTGCACCAACACGGTTCTCCCTCTAATAAGCTGACATGGTCCTTCTACATTAATGGTCCATGTTTGTGAGTGACCGGCTGACCGTTTGTATGCCGGCCCTGGGCTAGAAGAGTGACCTGGTAAAGGTGTTTGGTTCTTGTTTCCACTCACAAATGATCTTGAATTCCCAACATGAAAGTATACTTAAAGGTACTGTGCTTTATTATGGGTGTAGAATGAAATATTTAAAAATCACAGAAAAGAAGCTACTAAAAGGTACAGATATTCAAGGCACAGTTATTTGACCCTTCTAAAGAAGGACACACTGATAAAGCTTATTTCTTAAAGGGCAACAGTAATCTGTGAAGGAAAAATGGTTCCTTCCCAATCATGAGTGTAAAGCTGGACCTTAGAGACTCAGAAAATGTGACCATTAACTTACAATCATGAATAGTTAAGGAAAATAAACCATCTAAAGAGATTTTTTGGTTCCCGTTTCTTCTTAACAAATTCATATCGCTTTTATTCCTCAGTGACCTTGCATGGGCACTTTTACTCTGTCATTTACCGAATAATTGACAATCATGAGAGAAGTTAAATGTTTCATCGGCTCAGGGTGAAGCCGGTCGGCTCATAATAGCTGCTAAAATGTGTGATGAATGGACGGCACGGTGGAAATTAAGCTCTGGATCTGCGGGGAAGCTGGTGCTTTGGAGACATGAGAGAGACAGAGACAAGATCTTTGTTCCTGGTCCTTTGGTCCTGGTGCGTTTCCTCCCTTCTCCTCCAAAGACGGCTGTTCGGAGTGCAGTTTTATTGAACAATAGACCAAAGCCAATGAAGGATGCAACGTTACCATGGAAATGATTATGATGGATTTGTGGATAGACAGAGCAGGTAATTGGAAAAAGATTGATGGGTGACAGGGTGGAAGAGAGAGGTAGAAATGGATGGATAGAGAGAGGGATAAATTACCAATGCAGCACTGGGAGGAGAGAAAGTGCTATTACATACTATCTTTGTGGGATTCACAATTGTGTAATGATGCATCCTCTCTCATCAAGTCAATAGGCAATCACTCTTTCTTGCTCTTGCAGTCATTCCCTCTTGTCTCTTTCTTTCCCTCATATTAGCCCCTCTTTTCCCCCAATTTCCTGTTTTCTCTCTGTCTCCAATTCTCACTATGGCTCTGTCCGGACTCCAAAGAGAAAAGTGGATCCATTGTGTAAAATTCCTCTCATTATCGCTCAGTGTAGCAAAGTGCTGCAGGGGGCTGGAGATATCCCTGTGCGCAGCACTCACACAGACATGTTCACAGAGGCAGCGTTCAGGGAATGTAAAGATGTGGGGCTTCTGGAATGGCATTTTTTCCATTTGTTCTGGAGGAGCCTTGAGGTCAGAAGAGCAAGTTTATGAGCGGAAAAGTCACAGGTGAAGATACAAAACCAGGATTAGAAATTGCAGTTGAGAGTAAGAAAATAGACAAGTGCTGTCCGAAATGCATCAGCAGTTCTGAGCCTTTCCCTCAAGTGAGTTCTCTGTACAGTGAAAACTATAGTGTGTGAGTGACTGAGCAGACATTTTGAGAGGCAAGGCCAAAGAGATCCAGGTGAGAACATTGGCTCTGGTCAAATAGTCTACAAAAACCCTTCCTGACATATTTTTCAGAGCTATTTTCCCTGATCCTGATGGACCATCTCGGGTTAGTGAAACATAGTTGGAAACCTTTTGAAAGAATAAGGAAAGAATTTGAAAAATCACATGGATTCTTCATCAACTGAAATCTTTTTTTTATGTTAAATTTATGTAGAATATACAGAACATTTCTTTATTACCAATAAATATTTCCATTGATTTAAAAATCCCAGCAGAAAGGAATTGTGGGACATTTGCTGTTCGAATGTATCACATGCCAAAGGAGATCTTAAAGGAAGAATTTAACCTCCTTTTTATGGCCTTCAGAGAATTTAAAAAGCTCTTTTCCCGGCTGATGCTCAGTTAATTCCATGTCCCTGTTAGCTCGGTTATGAGGGCCGAAACAAAACTGACCCATCCACTTCGGTAAGTTATTGCAAAGTAGGGTACCAGATATTGAAACAGGAAGAAAATAAAGACATAGAGGCCCCAGAAAAAAGCAGAGGCGATCCAATACTTCAATTTCATCTGCTTATATGCTGAGATTTTCTCATATAATTCCCAGTTTTACTCTTAGTTGTCATTCACAAATCCAGCAGGCACTCGCTGCTCTGAAAGTAACACACCTTTCAGGATCCACGCACAAACACACACGTGCTCCAGGTCTGAAGAGAAAAAGGGAAAAAAAGAAATAGATTTGCTGGTGAGGAAAACAAGGTTTCACCTCAGTGTGAAGACATTCATGGGACAATGTGTGTGTGCCTCTGGCCCTGACACCGACACACACGCCTTTTGTCTCCCACCGCCTTGCTTACCGAGACTCTGACAGCTCGGGAACATGCTTTCCTCACCACAAACACTCCTCTTCAGTGGTTCATCACGGGGGACAATAGAGCAAGAATATCCACCCTTTAAACCTCCCTCCATCCCTCTTTTCTTTCTCCGTCCCTGCTGACAACTATAATCATTTCAATTTATTTACTGCAGTTTCGTCCCCCCTGAGCTTCATTGTACTATGGTTTAAAGGCTTTGAGTCAAGAAGCAGGAAGCAGAAAACACCTGTCAGCATCTCAGAGTTGTTCAGGTGTTGAGCATGGAGCGTCTCACCTGATTGTTTTGAAGTTAGAGTCTATGTGGATATCATCTGTGGGCGATTAATGCACGAACAGTAATGTTTTAGTTTAGAAACACCACCAGTATTGTGAACTTAACTGACAGAGTGGTTAAAGAAAAGCACAATGAATGATAAGGACATCATGATAATGGCTGTTTTGTTTATATATATCAGCTCTGGGGATCACATTTGGATTAGATACCACCAAAATTGTGCACAACGAAGCCTGTTTGTGGAACCAATCGTCCATGGATGGACAACTTGTCAGGAAAGATATTGATTCTTGATATAAGAATTTGTCTGAATGGCTTTAGAACATTATGTCAGCCCTGGATCTGTTTTGTACGAGGCGGTTTAGTTTGTGCTCCGCTCGGTGCAAAGCGGGACGTGCACCACCGCCGTGCTAACACTCAATCAGTTAGATTTGCAAATTTCTCCGGGCTGCGGTTGTTTTATGTGCGCCGCAGAACTTAACCGCCGTGAAACAATCGAAGATTAACATTCACAGCATTGATTCCTCTCTCTGCTCCAAACCCACTGCCCCAGCTCCCAGTGCATGCTGGGTATCCAAACCCACTGCTCAGCTCCCAGTGCATGCTGGGATTCCAAACCCACTGCCACAGCTCCCAGTGCATGCTGGGTCTGATGGCAGGAACCAGCTAAACCCCAGCTATGAGACTAAAAGTCAGTTTACTGAGATTGAAAGATGGAGAGAAACTATTGGAATTACTCAAACAATCTGAATGTTCTGGGGGATGTAAACAGCTCTGCCTGTTTGCTTCAGATGTTTTTAGGGAGGTGAAATATTTCCCTTGCTATTAACTTAGCCGTGGTTTATGTAGGGGAACTGGATGGGCTCAGGACAGAACTGCTCAGATGTTCCCTGTTCAGATAAAAGGTTTTTCTAGTCAAAATACAATCAAAGAAGTGGGGATGCCGAAGTGGCAATGAGTCATAGTCAGAGTAAAACAGGAAGAAGGGAAATAGACAAAAACAGTTGACTGTATTTTATTTTAATTTTGATCGCTGATACCCTTTGTTCTACTCTTTCTAGAGACAGACGGACAGATGTGATCTGTAGTCTTTGATGCTACTATTTGGCTGAAGCTGTGTAATTCAATATTTGGGTTATTTTACACCATTTCAGTGGCTGATAGTGAAGCATCTCTAAATCCTCAGTGGACATTTCACTCTCTGGATGACAGCAATCAACAGCAGCTGAACACGTTGGAGCCTTTTTAAAGCTCTGTGGCCTCTCATCATGGAGTGGGGAGACAGGTGAGTGGGCAGAGAGGGATAACAGAGGGATCACGTGCAGGAAAGAGTCACGGAAACGCACTCGAATGCAGTTTTACTCGTACAAGGACACCCTCCTCTGTGTACTGGACTCCAGGTCATATAACTTGCATTTAAAGGAACCAGGGATTTTATATATGAGTAGGAGGAAACCAAAAGGGAGCAGAGGCCGCACACCACAAACACGAGTCCACATGACCTCCTGTGTAGCCGTATGTCCGTTTTCACAAGAAATGAATCTAGGATTGTCATCTGTGTCTCCAGCAGAAAGCTGACCTTTACATTTCCAGGAATCAGGCTCTTTCAGTGTTTTTAAAAGGCGTTACACCGAACCATTTGTCCTCCCTGGATCACAGTTTTTGTGCTCGGGCTTGACCAACCACATTTAAACAAGAGAGCATCTGGGTTTCTGCCCAGTTCTGCAACAAATTTGAAGCAAACTTTTCCAATGAGATCTCCTTAAAAATGCAAAACACAAAAAGGATTTTACTATAAAACGGATTTTACCATAGCTCCGTAAATTCCCCTTTATCCCTTTTCCTTGTTAAGAGATTCAGATATCTCATTCACATTTTTCTCAGATGTTAACCTGAGAGCATAGATAATTGTGGTGCATGTGTGTGACGGGGGGGGGATCAGAGGGGAACGTCGTGGACCCGACACGGAGCTGATGACTGGGGGCCGAGGCGTTAGCAGGCTGTGGACCGGCCACGCTGTGTGTGTGTTTGTGTGTCTGGGCCATGGGGGAGGAGAGTGTGCCGCCACCTAACCGATGCTAAACTCACAGCCACGCTGTTTGGGTCTGAAAACACTTCCTCTCCAAATGACACACACACACACACACACACACTCATCTGATGAGATGTTTTCTGAAGGGCTCCTCCTCCAGCAGAGGTGGCACAAGCCTTTTAGCAGCTACTTATGACCCTCCATCCCCTACAATACACACTCACACACAAGCTCCAGGCAACCGGCCCTCTCCCTCCCTCTTTATTCAAAGCTTGATTTCTTTTCATCAACTCTGTCTCTTCCCCTTTTCTCATCTCCACCTTTTTACTCAGCTGGATACTCCTTTGTGTCCAATCCTTATCCCTCCTTCGCTCCCAGCCTCTATCTCTTCCTCTGCCCTTCTCCGCATCTTTGTCTTCTTTCCATTATCCTCTCTCCTGCTTCTTTTCTCCTCCTCTCCTTCTATCGCTTTCACCGCTGACTATCATTCTCGTTTCCCCCTTTATTTGCCTCCTTTTCTCAATATCCTCCTCCCTCTCAAGGCCTCCCCTCGCTCTTTCTCTGTCTGCCATTCTCTGCTCCCTTTACAGCTCCCCTCTCCGCTCACACTCTTCCTCCTCTCTTCTCCTATCTGACCTCTCACCCTGTATTTTCTCCCTACCCTTCTCTCTCCCTGTCTCTCTTTTGGCAGCCCCTTTCTGCTTCGCTCTGGGTGTCAGGTCTTTGTGGAGATTCCGCCCCTGGTGGGACATCCACCAGTAGAATGAGGCTGGAAAACAAACTGGGGGACAGAGGAGGGAGGGGAGAAGTGGAAGAGCATTGAAAGAAAAATGACTGAAAAGAGGCGGAAAAGCAAAATACAAATGCAGATGTGAACATGGGAATGTTTTTACATAAAGCTCGTCCCAGTTAACTTTTCATTTATTTTAAATCGATTTAACTGGCATAATTCAATCATATGATTTAAAAAAGATTGTAAGGACCCCACTGGCCTATCCACATGCTAACTAGGACCCATGTGGACAGCACACCGACTTGTTGTTAATTTCAGTCCAAATAGATTCGAACAGGGAGCTGTGGATTTTCATCTAAACGCGTAAGATGGAGGTCTGCTGGTGTGCAGGATATCTCGTATTACAATGGCTCAATATGCTAAAGGTTTCTAGTATTTTAAAATGGTGGGCCTCAACTTCTTTTCATCAACAGAAAAGCGGCTGAACATGTCCAGCTCCCCTCTAGAGGAGCAGCCAGGTCACTTGTCCTCAGATGTCAGCGCAGCAATCAGCATAACATGAGTCTAAACCGCCCTCAGTCTGATTTCACGATAGCAAAACAACAAGTACCGTTGTGTCATTTGGTACATTTTCTCGAGGGAAAATTGCAAAAAGTCACACCGAGCGTGCACGCACACACACAGGGGGCCTTTTTCTCACACAGTCACGCCTTATCACCACTAAAAGAGGACTTCTTCAATCCAACACTGTTCCGCTTTGGGTATTCACAGAAAGCTGAGAGAAGCTACTCTGCACAGCATCCTTAGGCCTTTAAACATCTGATTTTCAATCCTGATTTGTTTCCAAACCGATGTCCTATGTGAAGGTTTATGTGTTTCTGAGTTTGCAGGAAAGCTGGATCCCAGAACCCTGCACTCGAACCAGTTCGGCCTACATCACGTGTGTGAGAACTCATCAGGGAGCTGCCTCCCTCTTGCAAGTAAATGAGGATATGTTTTTTTTATCTGCAGCATCAGCACAAAAAACAGATCTTTTTCTGTTTTTTGCATCCTGTGAAAGTACTGGGCTCACTGTTTTAACCTTCAGCGGGTTGTGGTAAAAAGGGCTGGTAGGTTGAGTTCAGTTTGACAAATTCTGCCAATTTTATCCTATTTATTTATTTTTTTGGCGGGGCTATTAATATGTTCAGACCCAGAAAAAGGATACACACATGGATGCATGGAAAGCAATTTTCTGGATACAAATTTAGAACAGAACTTTAAGTAACAAATTACTCACTGTTAATAATCTGAGTAAAATTAATGTTCATATTTATCTGCAAGAAATTTTGCTCAAAATTAATGTGCAATAAAAACTGAATTTTACATTCAATGAATGTATAAAAGCCTTTTTGAAACTCAACCTTAGCACATATGTAACCAAATTTAGAAATAACGGCTTCCTATAAGATGTTATTGTGTATTTATTTGTTCAAAATGGAAACTATTATGATTGCATCTGTATGGCATGGAATCCAATAAGTTAAGTGAATTAGCTCATCATCCATAATTATTGATGTCAAGAGGCCTCTTCAGCTGCCTGAAGACTGTCTCCAGCTGTCTCAGTAATAGTGAAGAGCAGCTCCTCTGAACTCTGGCCTCTTCACCTTGTCTGCTCACCCAGCACAGGAAGCCCATTTCTGACTGAAATGTCACTGTTTCCAGCACTTCCCCAATAGATGACATCATGGACAGAAAAGGGGCTAAAAATGGCCGGCTGGAATGGGCGGACAGGCTGGTAATTACTGCAGTCATGGAACATGGCAAAGCTTTTTATGCTAAGTGATAGTAGACGATTCATTTATGAGGAGAGAAACAGATCTCAGATCTTTTTTTTTTTTAAATATAGATTTTAGCTGTGTTCTCAGATCCGTTCACTTCAACAAAATGGACTCTCACCAAACAAGACTTGCTGTATATCTGAAATTGCAGACATTACATCAACGCTGTATTTCTGTCTCCTCTCCGGCTCTTCTGTCTCCCAGCCCCACAACTCAGTGTTTTCTGCCCATTTTCTCTGGTATGGGCTCATTGCACCCTGATTAGAGTGTGTGTCTGCAGTAATGCAGCACTATGATGATGATTTGAGGTGCTCCTGCAGGTCAGGATGTGTGTTAGGACATCATTTCACACCCTGGAGCCACACAGTCCCATCAGCCACCATCATCCTAATGGTTTCCGTGAGTTAAGAATGTGGCTCGCTTGTGTGTGTGTATCTTTGTGTGTGCGTATTCACTTGCTGTGGATTTGATGTTTGTGGCTGCTTAAATTAGTTTTGGATTTTGGGTCTGTGTGTTGTTTCACCCCCTTCATTTTCAGTAGTACTGAGAGAATTAGTTCAGTGGCAGATAATATTAAAATACACATGTTTTTTCTTTTTCTATATCAATTTCCATTTTTTCTATAAATTTCTGCTCAAATCTTAGCTGGGATAGAGCTGATTGAAAACATGGCGGGAACAGCAGCCACACCTGAAATGTGGCTTTCGACCACATTTAGAAGCAGCCTCTCTATTTTTTACAGTTTCTTCTATGTTGTCTGCCTGAAAATGCATCTATGTATGATCAAATAGCAAACAGTTTTTGTCTCTTTGGGGCCCTGGGATGGACTGTGATGGAGCCACTGTGAGCTGGGATAGGCTCAACCTCACAAGTGTTCCTTGACACTATACAACTTTGGCTCTTAAGTGCTTTCATTTAATTTAAAATACATTTTTTGTAACTGTCCAAGTAACTTCACATAAGACAAAATGGTACTGTTTCTTAAGACAATGAACACACAAAGTAATTTACCAGTCAGAAGAGTGAAATGTATTTTCTCTTTTTGGTCATCCAGCAAATGAAACTTGATAGGGAATTAACTGTTTGTGTGTGTGCAGTGTGCTTTGTACACAGATGTGCGAGAAAATGCCTCAATGTCCGCAGTTCTTTTTATTCAAAATAAAATTTCAATCTTTCAGCATTACAAAATCACCAGCTGTTGGTTTAAGAAAAGCGTCTCAGTTTCTGCTGTTGTGTCCAAAGTTCTGTATCATTCTTTAGATCCGAGTTTAAAAGAGATTTTTCCATAATGAGCATAATTAGTTTGAACAACTAAATTGTTTTCAGTGTCCCTGTGAGGAACAAGTTACTCTTTAGTGACTCTTCCCTTTAATCTTTATGCTCTTTGATGAAAGTTTTGAACCTCTGGAGGTTTTGAGGCTCATTCAGTGCATTTTTTCCTACAGATGAGGTCACTCCCTGTGTGACCCGATTAATGACATGAAAATGTTAATTAGTGCAGTTTTACTAAATCAAAACTATAACAGATACTATTTCCAATAGGTTTCTATATAATTTTAGGATTTTTGGCATTCCATATGTGTCCAGTTACATACTTCTGGATAACTATGCAGCGTTAGTAAAAGAGAATTCAGAGAAGTTAAATAAAATCTTATTTTAGCTTTTCCTTTAACCCCATTTTGGATTGTTTTTCAATAAACAAACCATCATGATGAACTCTGAGAAGCATTATCAAACATTTAATGTGTTTAGTCGAAATTCCTTTTCAGATGAAATAATATAATCCATTGATATTTTGTGGCAATTATTCCACTTCCAAACGATCAGTTGTTTTCAACTTCCAGTTGTTTTCTACTGGAATGGACTGAGTCATGGAAATCCATCCTCCATATATTTCTAACATTTTAAAGTGTGCTTTTAAGCACAAAGTACTGTGTTGTGGCATCAGTCATTATGCAAACACAATCTGGCTACAAATGAGCAGGACGAGCACAGATTTACATAGTTTTAATGCATTTCCTGACACACTTTCACTTCAAAGCTTAACATGTTAAAGGCTGTTATTTGCAGTGCAGCCAAGGAGATTTCTATATTTCCCTTTACACATTTGTCAGCCATCTTGTGGGATGGATAGTTCCTCAATTTTCCCACTAACTCATACTGGAGTCTCTCACTGACTGCTGATTATGGAAAACACGTAGTTTCCTGTTGGATTAAAAGCACTGAGTCACTAAATGTGTGCACCAGAATAGATGAGCATCTCTGTCACATTTTGAAAGGGTTTGCAGACACTGGTTGTAACTCATCCAGACATTATAGTTTTATAACAAAACCTTAATAACAGGACAAAAGCATGTTTCACCATACTTAACAACATTATTGGTTATTCCACAGCTGGGAGGGAAGACTATCCTGCTGTGCTTTGCCAGAAACCTGTCAGCTCTGACGGCTCCATAACTCCCAGAGATGGAGGCAGTTCTGGATAAAACCATCATCTCCCTGACGGCTTTTCCCTCCAACATCACGCCGTATTCCCATTTACCGAAGAGAGGGTGTGGACGGACCAAAAAGCCTCTGGTGTCTCCTGTGAGATCAGAAATTCCTCGGCATTCCTTCCACAGAGTCCTCGTTTGAGTTCAAACTTTTTGCCCGCACACAACTTGATCATAAACAAAGTATGATCCTGGAAGCATCCTGGAGGCAAGAAAAGCAAAAATGACTATTCACATTTACTCATCAATAACTTGATTTACCAGTGAAGCAAATATAAAGGGATAATACAAAAGCCTTATTACAGGGGTGGACATAAGCAAGAAGAAAAAATAAACTTCCTCTTCATAAGGATCGTACTCACATAATATTGCACATATTTTTTGGAAATATTACTGATGCAGTTTGCACAAGTTGTTCAATTTTTCTTAGATTTCCCCCAAAGTAAACAAGTAAAAACTACCACAAATGAGTGTAAAAATATATACAGATGTTATACATCTTCCCCACGACCCCATTAGGGAATAAGCAGTAACGATAATGTATGGATGGATGGTTATACATATTCTGAATGAGTATCATAACTTGTTTATCAAAGAAATTAAGTACCGAATGATACAGATTGGAAAACACTGCAGTTCTTATTTGCCACAACTTGGATATCAAAACATTTTCCCTATTTTCATGTCTCAAAGTAATTAGTGTCATTTTATGGAGCTTTTAACATGGATGGATCAGGGCAATGTAGAAAATATCTTCTGTTTTACTACTGTATTGCAAAATGAGAACACAATGTTGAGAAAATATCTTTAGAATGGAGGGCAGTTACAGCTCATAATGAAATTTCCAGCCACTGCATAATATTGTGAGCAATGGATTACATTTGAAATCCCCACAGTTGCCCTGAGGGCCGGTCCTCAGACCCAACACTGAATCCCCATTACCGGAAACCTCCAGAGGAACGCTGTGGCCTCACCTTGCCTGAAGGTTCTGCTCCACTTTTCATTTCTTGGCAAAGGCCAGACAAAGACACTTGTCAGAAGTCATATTGAAGCAATCCCACACAAAGATCAGAAGCCTTTGAAACACACACTCACACACACACACACATCTCCCCTCAGAGATGGATGGGAGACGGAGGAGAGGGTGTTTTTTAAAAATCTCATGACAAACAAACAAAAACAGACATATTTTTTTCCTGCTCATTTTAACCAAATTTTTGAAAATACTGGCCGTGATGCTGAAGGGTAAACGATGCCTGCCAAGAAGCCCACGCGCGCTTCGGTTTTCTGCGGCACGCGGCACACTCTCCCAGTCAGAATCTGGACGGATGCTAATGGGCGCAGTGAGCAGATTAAATGACGGCGCTGATATGATTCAGTTCCCTGCACATTATCTCAATCTGCCGCTGATAAATTTATCAACATCAGACACAGCAAATTTCAATCCCGGTGACTCACACTTTTCTGTTTTTTCTTTGTTCGCTCGGTTGGACCCCCACCTCTCCACACTCTTCATCTATCCTCCTCCTTCTTCTTCTTCTCTCCAGCTGTTAAACCAATTAAATGCTCACAGAGGGTAGACTGCCCACTCTCCCGTTGAGAAAAATACATGCAATAAAAGCCTGCTCTGTGCAGAGCCATTGTGCCACGGCGAAGCCGCCATCTTTAATTATGGCCTACGCCTCCACCCTTCTCCTTGCTGAATAGGAGTGGGTTGTAGGTATAGACAGCCTCTGGCACTGGATCAGGTTTTTGTGTGGCTCCAGAGAGGTGTGCTGGTGGATGTTGGTGAGCCTGGATCCTTCAGTCTGGCTGCATCACAAAGGCAGTGGAATGATGGACTCTGGGATGAAAACTTGGATTCCGGAGTCAGAGCAGGGGTTAACAAAGGGTCAGAGAGAAATCCAACCACACAGTTATGATACAAAGTATAATTTCTCATGGATTCCTTTTTACTCCAACATGGATAACAACACTCACTCGCGAGGACACAATTAGAAATAAGACACACACAGTGTGGGAGTGACAAACAAAGATTGCTTCTAAGGAACTCAGAAAAGAAAGTCACTTACATAACCAGCCACAATAAATAGATTGATGAATGAAAATAAAAATTGAATAATGTCAGTGAGGAATACCAAGATCGAAGCCTTTGAAAATATATGGTAATGGTACTTTGGTCTAAGAGAGTGGTAATATCCCCAAAAAGAAAGGGAAATGGGGGCGTGCAGAGACCCCTGCTCCTCCCAGTGGCCTGTGCCTGGAGGGGGACCCAGGGCAGGTCTGGGGAATGCGAGGCATGAGGGGGGGGGAACAAAGCCGACTACTGTCCCCCAGAGAGAGGCCTTGTTCTGGGCCAGAGGGGGGGGTACGAAAAGTCACCCGCTCGGTGGATGAATGGATGAATGGATAGCTGAGCGGCTGTGTGGATGGACGCTGGGTCCCTGGCTGGACGGCCGGCTGGGCTGCTGGCCCACAGAGCGGGCATGTAAGGGAGCCAGGGCAGGTCTGGGGAATGCGAGGCATGACGCGGAGACAAAGCCGACTACTGTCCCCCGGTGAGAGGCCCTGTCCTGGGCTACAGGGCACCAGAAGTCAGGCTTTATGGACAGAAGGATGGATGAATAGATGACTGGCTGGTCTGATGGTTGACATTAATACCATGTACCCACTGAGGTCTCTTTAAGTGGGTACTTCACTTAGAAAGCGCCAATGACTCCCTCAAAGCCCATTACTGGGGCAGTTCTACACCAGGTGAGACTGGTATCACTCTGAGGATGTAAAGTCCGACGTAAACGCCTTATAACTGTGTACTGTGAAGCCTGAACACACTTGTGGAGCAGCGGGGGGAAACTGTCTGGGCCTAAAATGCTGCATATTTTGCAGTGGCAGCAAATCGTGCCATCTGTGGGGCCAAACATCGGAGATCTCTACGGTCATTTCAAAGCTCTTCGACCCACTGAAACAGTACGTCTATACTGTCAGAAAAGGCTCAAGGCTTAAAAAGTTTACGTAGCCAATTGATAAATAAAAATGAATTTAGGCTGTTCGCCTCTAATTTGACAGACACCACAACTTCTGATAGAACGCATGCACAGATTTAGGAAGAAACACTAAAAACAAAAAGAAAAAGTAACCACACATCAAAAGTATTTACTAACGTCTTAAAAACTATGGATTTTGAGTGAATTTATTACAATAAGTCCTATTTCTTACCAATTACAAATGGAAAAGACAGTGTGATATTGTAAAGAATGTTTAGGAGCATTATCTTTGACAGTTAGTTAACATTTTCGGCTAAGATGAGCTAAAATTCATAATCTGGAATTGTGCTTGACAAGCGGTTTAGGACCTATCGTTGGCCAATTTGTTCCAAAAACTTTGTTAGCTACCAGAGACCTTGCTTGGTTCACAACCGGGGAAGCAAACGTCCTTACAGGTGTGTCTGCTTTGGATCTGTGAACTAATTATTCATCCTCTGGTGTTAACGGCCATTTTCTAAGAGCCAAAGTGAGATTTGAGCTCACACATTTGAATCAGAGAAACCACACAAAGAGCATTCAAACTCCTCAAAGGAAGATACCGGCCAAGATTCAACCCAGGATTCAACCCAGGAGGCCTTTATCTGAAGTGATCTCGCATTTAGTCAACCTCATATACTTTTATCACAGAAATCCAGTACTTTGGTAAAGAACAGAGGATTGGCAGTGTGTGGGATAAAGATATGTACCGTCAACTTAAGCATAGCTTCCTGGCAGAAGCGTGCACTTCAGGGCTCTATCTGCTGTTCCCGGACACACACACCTTCAGTCATGCGTGGACCTCTGCCTTCTTTCCTCCACAAAGAAAAATCTCTGCATGCATCTGTGGACCTGCAGTCCTGCACTCGGCCTGTCACGCAGCTTTGGGAGAAAAGACTGGAGCAAGACTGGACAGAACAACACGGAAATCTGACAAATGAGACACATTTTCACAGGAAAAGAAGAAATCAGAGGTGGAGGAATTTGAGATTAAGCGGAAAACTCTGAAACTCAGGCACACAGAAGTACAGTTTGCAACGTAAAGGCAAGCCAGGCCATGTCTTCATTTGAAAAAAGCGTGTTTAAAAATGGATCAAAGTGCTGCAAACCTTCCAAAGGAGAAGCAATAAGAGAGATGTGTCCTAACTCCGGAGCCTCTTAGTCTGGCGGAAACATTGTGATTCACAGTTGCAAGAATTAAGAAACAAATCCAGAAGTATTCTCTCTGTTCACACATCTCCAACTGAAGAGGGGACACTTTAAAACAACGTTTGCATGTGTCTCAGGTGCTTTCTTTTTATCTGCTCAACAAGTCAAACATTTTTCTTTTGTTTTTTTATCAGAAAGCCGCACATTAAAACATTCCCAAACTTTCCAAAAGTGCCACTCCACTGAGCCCTCCACCACACAAGTCAAAGAGCTGTGGAGTTTGGAGTCTTTCAGACAATCAGACGGGCACTTGATGTGAAGCAATCTGACCCTTGTGAAAACCTTTTCTGCATGTACTCCAGACTGTAATCCGTCATTTCACAGTCCATCCAGACTGGGGGGGGGGGGGTTCAGTGGCCGTTAATGTAGCACTAAATCAATCCGTTGCTGAACTTCTCGGTTTTTCTGCATTTGATAAGACCAACTGCTTTTCAACAGGAAAAAAAAGGAGGTTTAAGCAAATTGCCTGTGTTACCATGGTTATTTCAGGTAATTTCCTATTATTAATGCCTAAGGTGCCAATCACGCTGCGGAATGTCACCCCCTCATTATCCTACAGAGCTCCTTCTTTCTCTGGTCATCGCTATTGTGTTTTCATTGTCTCACACTATCACTCATTTCTATTAAATCCTAAAGAGGCCGTGAGGTGCAAAACACAATAATACTAAGCAGATGACAACAAAAATGCAATAGGTTTCAGAAACGCTTTCCTCCCTTTTCCCAGGGCTTTTTCTGTTTTTTGGGGACATTTTATGCATGTTGTCATGTTTTGCGTGTGTCTGTCTCCATCATGCTATTCATTGTGTAGAAAATCTTGATATTTTAGCTACTTTGAGTAAATCTGAAACAGGAAAAATGTATCTTTTTCTTCCAGTTTAAGTTGATGCCTCTTGCAGATCCAAACAGAGACTTCACAAGTGCAGAATCTCTTTAGAGAACAATGAGTCATTTTACATAAGAAAAAGCAAGTTGTGAGGTCACTTGTTCTAAGCATAAACTATAGAAATAACTGCAAAGAAAAGCAAAGTCAAGGCTGGGTACAATCATCTAGTATCTTTGACAAAATTTCCATTGCTTCAGTTTGCATCTCTCACTGTAAACTGGACCCAAATCAGACAGAAAAGTATGAAAAAATAAAAATAGAAACGTGTGTAAATATTTGAAAATATTTATTTTATCTAAGACTGAAGCAGTGAAATGTTCAAATGGACAAAAAAATAAACACTGATTGCAATTGTATCCCGAATCAGAAGTTTCCATAAATGTGCATGAAAAAGAGGCAGTTGGGTTTCAGTTTCAGGGAAAAGCTGATCTGGTGGCTCAGCTCCAGCAGTGCTTGATGTTTCACATCACCCAAACAGCAACAGAACACAATGTGAAGATGCTGATAACCCATCTTGTCCCCTACTTCTGATTCCAGGGATAGAGGCCAATCAGAAAGAGGCAAAATGGCCAATCAGAGACAGCAGCCCTGGAAATAGCCAATTAGGCCTGTTTGTCTTTGAGAACAAAAAAAGTGATATTGCAGAGTGATTGCACCAGCGCTGAACAAGATAAACATGCTCAAATAACACCTTGCCTGTTGCCTTCCAACCCTAATTTTGCAGGAGTGTGAGAACTTGATTGCATCTGTGCTGGCAAGAGAGGACGGCTCATTATTACACCAAAACAATCGCCACCTCAGAGGCAAAAAACAGAGGTTTTGTTTTCATTAGGGAGCAATTGAGTCACCAGCTCCAGAGTCAAGGCCAACACACACACACACACACTCACACACACACAGACACACACACACGCGTGCACTCAGCCTTCAGCCTGGCAATTTTTATTCAAAAGATTTTTTACCTTACACCAGTCCACTTAATGAAGCTGTAAATTTAGAGGTGTGAGGGCCTACACAGCACTCCTCTGAGAGCTGCTACAATGATCCTGGGACTGAGCTGGTTAATTAACTGATTGTTTGCTTGGCTGGAAGCCACAGAAAGAAAAAAAACAGATGAAGAGAGAGAAGGAAAATGAGGACATGAAGGGAGATGAGAGTGGAGAGTGGTGATACAGGTGTGAAACAGGGAAGGAAGGCTCAGCACAGGACCAGAATCTGGGGGAAACGGAGAGGGAAATACATACATGTGGAGAGGGAAAAGCCTGGAGGGGAGACCAGTGAGATGACAGCGGCTGGATTTCCATTCAGAGGCAAAACAAAAATTTGACGTAAACTTGTAGCTTTTCAGAGAAATGCCTCGGGCTTATTTCCACAAACGCAGCTGCATACGGGCAGAAGAGCAGACCGGTCTAACAGTAGCTTCAACACTAAAACAGATTCTTTAGGTAGATTACACAAACAAAAAGGGGCTGGGTGTGTTGCATTTAATTTTTTGACGCAGGAAGCTTATTTGCTTCAAAAATAAAAGATAATGTGAATAATATAAAATATCATTTTTCATTAGTAAACTGTCAAACTCATTGCAACTCATCTGGTGGGGCCATGAATGTGTGCAAAAAATCTCATGCAGTTAACTTCTCGTCATTCACATGTTTTGTTTAATTTTAAGTAGTTGAAATGTTTAATTTGCAAAGAACCATTTTTAGTTTAATTGTTGGGATTTATTTAGTAATTTTCCAAGCTCCTCCCATTAATTTGGAAGACTTAAAACAGCCAGGGGTTGTGGTTTGGGGGGGAAAAATGTCAGGTGTGGTGACGGGAGGTTGGGGCGCAAAGATTTTTTGACCACGCCACACATCAATGCAGTCTTGTTGAATCATGAATAATCCTGAAATATAGCCTATATGTTGGCATTTGAGGATCAGTCCAGTCAGCAGGTATTTTTAAACTGATTTGTGTCTGTATTAATGGATTCAAATGATGAAAATAAGTTCAAAATGATCATTTTGAGAGTCCTTTGAAGCCATCTGATGTGTCTTTTTGGGGAACGCTAACTTGCACATGTGGATTTTCTGTCTGTTCAGAGTTTGCATGTCCTGTTCCAAAGTGGCTTTCCTCTGGGGGCTCTGCTTTTATCCCACTGCCCAAAAATAAGCTAGGATGGCTTTCTTGTCACTAAAAGGGACAGGCTTCAAGGAACGTTTAGTCCCCTGTGACCATGAGTTATACGAAAGCCGGAATAAGGAATGGATGGACTGCGTTTTCCAGTTAGCTCGGTTTCAAAGTGCCTGCTTATTCAAACGTTTTCTGCTCTGTACTGAAAAGTTTAACCCGACGATGAAAGGTTGGAATGTCACTAAAGTAATTTGGGTTAATCATCTGGCAAAAATGAATGTGGACATACTATAAAAGTCTGTCCATAACAATGACTTTCCTTTTGTGGATCAAGGTTGCAAACAAAGTTATGGATCGTCTGTCCATCATAAAGTCCCTCCTGGTCAGGTGTGTGGAATATATTGCTACAATAATGCTTCTATCTACCTCATGTGACAATGAATTTCCTTCAGCTCACCAACACTCCAAGAGGCAATTTTTCTATTTCATTTGCTTTGCCTGAATTTTTTTAGCTTACAATGCTACAAAAATGATGATAATAAAAATATCAAATTAACACTAAATTCTAGACATTTCTTCAACTGCTTCTGTGTGTGTCCGAGCATAGACACTAAGGATATTCTATATATTTGGGTGATGTTCAGTTGTGGATGACATTTATTTGCTTTCCATCAAATTTGAGGCAATTTTTTTATGTGAAAAGAAACTCAAGCTTGAGGTGGCTTGTGTTGAGAAATGATGGATTTGACCAAACACACAATAAAGAAGACAAACCAATGCACAGGGTCATGTTGGCACGACTTTTAGTTTATTAAAGGCCTTGGCTCTAAGTGGGAGCTCTCATTTATAACTGTACAAGAGGTGAAAGGTCACTTTTTAGATCTTTTTGCTGGTTCTCTTCAGCACCACTGAGCCAGATTTGGACGTCTATCAGAAAGACAAAAGTAGATATAGATCATTAACATTGAAGGCAAGTCTTCCAACTTCTTTGTATACTTAGAAAATAACTGAGAAAAATGTCTTGTGTAGGTATTTTTTAAGAAAATATACATTTGTTCATTTTTGTATTTGATATAATGAAATCTTGACGGAATAAAACTCACTAAGATGCAACTTAATTCTACTTCAGCACATAAAAGGCATTTTATAATCTAACAAAGTCAGCAGCCAGTCATGATTGTTTTAATACATTCGATTTAATTCCTGAAAATCTGCAGCTATTGAGAGCAACTTGTTTACCTCAACCAGCTTGCCTCCACAGATCTCATTGACTTGTTGGTAGTTGGGGAAGTTCACTGTCAGCTTTCCTCCTTCCATGTTTACTGTGGCCTGTCACAATCACATTCATCTCATTACTGTTTTTGAACATGGATCCATTAAGCTTCTTTGCTCAGTTAAAGTCAGTCTTCCGATCTTACCTTGAATTTCTTTCCTCCGATGGTCTGCATCTCACACTCTTTGCCGATGGTGAACTGGTTTGTGACCTTATGGTTGGCAGGGTAGATCTGGGTCCAGGTAAAGTCATTCCCATCCTGGCTGACCTCCGAGACTATCTTGTAGTCGCGACCCTTCTCGATGATGTCGTCAGGGATGCCTGGAGCGAGAAGAAGTGGTTAAAGAAGCGCTAGCGTTTTCAGAAAAAAAGGTTTAAGTACAGTGTCGGCTCCCTCCCACCGATGAGTTTGCAGAAGTCAACGTATCCCTCCTGGGTCTCAGTTTCCCATTTTCCAGCAAAAGCCATTTTGTTGGTGTTGTAGTCTTCCGGAGCGAGACTGGAGAAGAGGAGGCCGGCTGAGGAAGAGCGAGGTGCCGGGTGCCGGACCGCTGCTCTTCTTTTATAGGGTACACCTCTCTCTCCCTCCCTCATTTGCATGTGATGACACATGAGAGCCATAACAACTGAGGATGATGAGGACAACAAGCTTTAAGGGAGAGGTCAATAAACTACATAAAAAGGAGTTTATAGAGTTCATACGCGGCCAGTAAAATGCTGCCTGCAAATGAGGGTGAGCGACTAGTTAACCCAAAGGCCAGTGAACTCTCCTGCTATGGATTTGTGGTCATAACCTCCATTTTTACAGCTCTGCTAATTCAGAAATCAAATAAAGGCCTTTCTTTTAATGTGTACCCACCTATCGGATCAGTTGGTTATCCCCCACATGGAAGTGGTGCAATAACACAATCATCCAGTCGACTTTTACAAGGTCTTTATTCATAGTCTGGCACTAAAAAAGCTCCGGAGGAATATGATTGGAGTCATTTTAGTGGGCATAAATTTGTGTAAGGGGGGGCCATAATTATCTTTTAGTGTAAAAAGGTGAGGGAAGGCACTTACAACACAGCTTGATTATGAAGTGGGCTATTTATTTTGTCTTTTATAATGTATTTTTTGTATATCTATTTAGCTTTTATTTACATTAATGCAGCAGATCAGTTATGATGTGATGTATCACTAATCTATAAGCATAAAATGTAATATTATCACTTCATGTTGAGCAAATTCTTGTGCTTAGATGATATCGATTCAAAAACACATTTAGGGGATGAAGCTGAATGGGGGTTTTATTACCTGAAATCCAATAAACAGATTAAAAAGCCATTTTTTTGTTCTTTTTTAGACATTCTCGTTCTGTATTTAAAAAGAAATTCTATAGTGACTGTTGCTCTCCACTTATTACGCATGGTATCCTTTGAATTTGAGGTTGAACCACAGTTTCTAGCAGGGTTACGAACAGTGATCCTCAGGTAGTTTGTCAAAAACTCCTGAAAAAAGTCAGGATGAAATCCATTTGAATAGGAAACATTGAAAAACACCCTGAATAGGAACAGAAGTATCCACCAGGGAGAGCGCCTGATGATTTGTTCCATTTTCATACATCATTATTTGTTAAAGTGGGATCATATATTTCAGTTTTTTTTTTTTACAATGGAAGAACAATGAGATTATATTGCACAGATAGCATCTGGGGCTTTTTGTCATAGAAATATTACAAAGACTTGGGCCCAGACAGTTGTTATTTTCTCTCCACACATAGGACATTTGTATATATTGATGCACCACTGCAGGATTAATCTTATTACACATGTATCAGGAATGTATGGTAATTATCATCGTTATAAAGAATGCATGTGTTCTTATATATTATATATTATTCCATCAAGATGAGTAGAGAGGCTCCACAGTCATGTTGCTTTCTGTGGGAGAAACTGAATGAATGCAGAAAACTACACTCAACATCTTTCAAAATGGCCATGATGTTTGCAACCATTACAATAAAACGATGTGTGCGCACATGGTGACTGAAAATTGTCCAATAATAATAAGTCCCTGCGTGACTGAAGCACCTCCGGCTTTCACTTCTGACAATCTGTAAATAGGTAAAAGCTTTTGATGCCACACTTAACTTTGATATCACACAAAGCCACCGTTTTTTAGTGTTGATAGTGTTTCTAAAGTACAGCGCGTCAACATGGCCTTGGAGCTCTTTATGGATACATAAAACATCAGATTGGCCAATATCCCATAAAAGACACCCACTATCTCGTTCTCTGCTTTTACTACACCACGCCGTCCGTCCCCCCTCCTGCATACATTCATTCAGAGATTGTGGTTTAATGCACAAATGGAGTTCCATAAAGAAAAGTTCAGACTGAGCAGGTCATCACCCTCCAACTGCAGAGTCTTTATCATTCCCCCCACCATCAGATGACGCCTCACTGCCCTAAAAACTGACCTTCCATAAAGCACTACACGATGCATACTTCAAACATTTTGTAATACTTCCCTCTGACTTTATACTCCATCTCTAATATACTCCATTTGTGTTTGTATCACTGTTTTCTGAACTTAAAAAAAAACACTTAGTTACAGGTTTACAGGTCTAAGGTTTTACACTGGATCATTTCCATTTCTCCACTAGTTAAAATATTATACATTTTCCTTTAGCTATCTATATTTGACAGCTTTGCAGACTTTGTTTGAAAATTAACTAATATTACTGTGGATTTTGCACCACATAGTCTTAGAATAAGCTGCAGATCAACTGCAACGTTTGACACATTTGTTAACATGAATAAGAAATTCTTGACACAACTCCAATGTTTACATCCTGATATTGCATGTTCTTATACTCTAAATTCTAAAAACATTATCGCTGGAAATAATATGAAAGAGCTAAAGTCCAAGTGCAAATCAAAGACACACACACATATATATATATATATACAAATAAAAGTCTGAATCAGCTGCTCTGCTGCTTAGATTAAATTTAGTTTTTGAAAAAGAAAACATGATAGTTTATTTCATTACGTAATAGGTCTGCCATCCCTGTGTCCCATGCTTGTTAACCCATCAACCCATGACCCATTAACGTCATTTTTCGAACAGCAACACCAATTTATTCCCATCTTTGCTCTCAGTAGCTGTTTTTGGCTTTTGATCTGACACATTTTATTTGTAGCTGTGTTAATAGCACAGTCAGGACTTTTTGTACTAAAAGTACCTTTTATTTCATTCTTTCAAAGCCTTCACCCAGTACATAAAGTGATATCAGAAAAAAACCCAGATGCATTAGTCTGACTAGAGAAAGGAAATACACATTCATTTTTCACCATGCTGTTGTAGGCCGCCACAGTCAACAAAGGAAGATAATACAAAGAATAAGGATAGTTGCCTTCACAAAATGAAGATAAATGTTGATAACTGTACTTGTTTTACCAGCAGAAGAACAGTTTATTTGCTTTCCATCCATAATTATGAGCAACTCATCAGTCATGGCTCTCTTGTCATTGAATGTTGAGCCAAATTTGGAGCTAAAATATGCATGAAAAAATATTGATGTGTATGAAACCTGTTCGGCAGAAGAGTACAACCCTGGGACGGTAATGCTGCCTTCTTTTTAGAGAATGATAGCTCCATAAACCCTAAAAGTGTCTTTATTTTGTCCTGTGGCACACTGGAGTGTCAGTTCACGTTAGCTCAGTTCATGCAGCTTCCAATAAAGACAGATCTTTTTGTGGCATGCATATCGAATTAATGCAATGGATGTAGAATTAGATTTAGATCATACTTTAACCTAATGTGATGAGTCATCTCACCCAAGACTGAGAGACCTGCACAAAAGTTGATAGGAACGGTAATCTTGTGAGGAAAAGCATTTGTTGTGAGCTTGCTTCTTCTGATTTAATGTAGTTTATCCCCAATTCAAAGCAATTGAATTAGTTTAATTGTTTCAAGGTTGGTCTTAATCTCAGTTCTATGTTGAGAGCGAGCAAAGTGCACTCTTCTGTTGGGTTTACTACCGCGGCTCTGACCTTGTGGTTACACTTTAATTGCTGGGTGTGAATTTAAACTTTTCCTGAAGCCGTTTCAGCCGTTCTCACAAGAGTGAGTGCAGCTGGACAATAAGTAACCGGCACCACCGGCCATACCGGCGTATCCAATCACACGCCAGTGAGGTCATGCTTTACTCTCCTCTTGTTTTATGGTGTTTTTATACACATGAAGAGAAATGTAGAGGAATAAGACCCGATAATGAATATAAAAAGGTAAAACAAAAAGAAAAAAGGAGTCTGAACAAATGAACAAGTGGATAAAGAAGAACAAGAGGGGGGAAAGATTCAATAGAGAGATACACATAGATAGATTCCTTTTATCTACAGATATAAAGAGGGGATTTGAGATGGAGGAATTAAAAGTAGGGAGGCCTTGATATGTAAATGAAGCTGCTGCTAATCAAAGCAATAAGATTAGCCTTCCAAATTGAGATGAAGAAAGGCTCCATTATCTGGGCCGAGTGTCATGTTTAATAACGCGGAACGGCATGGTAATTCACTTGTGATGCAACTGTAGCCTCTGTAGGAGCGTGCGCGCTTGTGTGTGCGTGCGAGTTGTGAGACAAATTGGTGTCTGTGCTGTTATTTCTGAAAGGACAATAAAAAAGACGAAAAAGTTATATGGAAGGGAAGAAATACGCGAAAGACGAAATGTGACCTTGTCTGTGTGTGTCACCCGGTGTGAGTGTGTGTCGGAGAAAAAAAAAAAGGGAGAGACAGAAGAAAGGGAAGGCGCTACAGGCTGGGTCCCAGGAGAAAAAGTGTGTCTCTGTGTGTGTAGGTATGTGTGAATATGCTTTTAATACTAAAGTTTTGCACTGCGATGCACTACAGACGCATTAGGAAACCATAAAGCTTTACCCAGTCTGACCATATGCAGAATCACTGAGGATACCACTTTAACCAGCACACATTCCTCCACCCGGCCGACTCTGTCCCTTCTTCTTAGACACTTCCAGGACAGTTAAGCACACGCTCAGGCTGGACTGCAGGGGTAGCTTGACAAGGTTGTTTAAGTGGGCCACTGTCCTCGTCTCGGGATAAATATGTGCGAGCAGAATGGAGTTATTGATTTTAGTGTGTCATATACGCTGTGTGACAAAACGTTAGGGGCCCTCTGCTGAGCTCTCTGCACATCTGGTGCCTTTGAGTTTGTCTTATGACTGTTGTAAAATTGGGATTTAACAAGAAAAAGTTCCTGTGACGTTATAGACTTCGACGTCTCAAAAACACTGGATCTGAGTGACATCGACACGATCTTAATGAATTACTAATCCTATTATCTAGTTGTGTTTGATTTGGAATATATTATCAGTCTGCTATCAGTCGCAGCCTACATAACAGAACAAAGCCAAACGCCAGTGAATATAGTGGAGTAGATAATCCAGAAGACACGTCTCCAACCTGATCTACTATGTGCTTAACACGGGACCATCAGGGAAGTCTTCTACGGTCTGTTTGGGTATCTGTCTGTCTTCAGCTCTCAGTGGACTTTGAATAATCCCATCGGTGCATCTGCGATTTCTGCATATCAAGAGGTTTTTTATGGAAGCTTCTCAGTTTTTTTCCCACCTACTTCACAAGTCAGTCTACAGTCTGTACACAAATGTGTACGTCACAGTGTTGGGGGTCTATACTGGGGAGGAAGAAGGGAGTAGAGCTGGTCACACAGAAGAGACACTGGGAAAATAGTGGGTGGGGATGGGAAACAACAAAACACAACTGAGACAAAAATTGGATGATCATGGTGACAAAACAGGCAAAAAAAAAACTTTGAGAACGCCTACATTGAAACAAAATGTCAAGAACAAGAACAGAGGGCTACCAAGCAGGAGGTATGAACAGTGAAAGCCAAACAAATGCCAAAATCAGAAGAAAAGCACCCATGACAGTCTGACTTTTGTTCAAAAATTTCATTTCTGTCTTCATCAATAACCCACAGAGGCTGTTTGTCTTCAGTACAGCATCCGAGCAGGTTAATTCTTCATGGATTTGATCTAAAACATCTGCAGTCGAGCTGTAAATGAAATCAAATCTAAACCATTACATTCTGATACTTTTCCATAAAAAAAGAAAGAAATCCCAGGCCTTGTCTCCTTAGTTTTTGTTCTTTCTTTGGCACAACATTCAATGATGTATGTCCTGTGAAGCCACATCTGTGAGGGATGGATAGATGGATGGAGAACAAAAGGTTTTTCATCCATAACAGAGAGTGAAAATCCAAACAAAAGAAGTGGATTTGTGTTACTTCAGCGGTGCAAATGAGCCTCGCTGGACCAGCCGTACTTCTGCTACACGAGAGGGGCCAATTGTTTATGGTGATTAGATCAGTCTATCACAGCTAATTCAAGCATGACCAATGATGGTGGAAAAGGCTCCACGCAGCACCTAAATTCTGCAGAGGGAGAGCTGCTTCAGTAAGTCGGCAGCGTGCCAACGCGGCCATTAAACACCCAGACAGAAATAGGCCACAGAAGCCGCCAACAGTAAGCATTCTGTTGTTGTTATCTCCACTGTTTCTCAATCCTTCCTGACAGCCTCGCCATCCTTTGGGGAAGGAAACTGCAGTCACTGGTGATTAGAAAGAGCCCACCCCCCCATCCTCCAACCCACGTCCAGGGAGCCAAATTATGCCTGCATTAATATTTCATATTACACAGGAGAAAGCACATGTGTACTCAGCCCTTTGTCTTTATGTCAAATGAAATGTGCTCAGCAATCATCAGAGAGCGAGCCGCTGTGGTGGGAGGACGGCTGAGGGGGGGGGGGGGGGTGAAAAGAAGGTGTGGAGAGGGAGGAGAGGAAAGGAATGGTGGGAAAGAGGCGAGGAGGAAAACAAGCGGTGTCAGGTTGGTGTGGAGCCGAGGGGAAGACAGGCAGGGTGAGGGGATGCCAAAGTGGTGGAGGATTCGGATAAATGACGGGAAAGTGGAGGGAGAATGGTGGAAGAAGAGGGGAGGAAGCCGGAGAAGGGGGTCGGGGAACTACCTCGATGCTTAAATAATGGAAGGAGGCAACGATCTATGCTGGGCTGAGTAGAGGACAAAGAGCCTAAGTCACAGTGCTGCTCTATTTACCACGAACAAAAAACAAGTCGCTGGACAGCAGAAACATGTTTCAAATGAATTATCGCTCTTAATTCTAAAGTTAATTCTTGTCTGATAAGTTATGATAGCATGACCTGAGCAAAGCTCTGATATATCTATGTAGACATGAAATATGTTCAGTCTCTTTTCATACACATTATCACAAAAATATCTGTGTAAAGCATTTCTTAAGGCTCGTCAGAACCGATTTCCCCGGCACCAAAGTCTGAATTCAGATGGTTGAGGGTTATGTGGGTGGATATCAGCAAAGCGCTCTCTAAAGTTGGGCAGCTGTAGTTTGCATGTTCAGTTTGGTTTCCCTGTTGAGAAAAGGAATAGGCCTGGGTTAAACTTTAATAATCACTTGGTTAGAGCCAGGGAAACACAACATGTTTTATTAATGTTGACACTAATGACATAAGACATAAGAATCTTGTTTTCAAGCTTACGAGCAGTCCATTCTGCGTCACACTGCTCGACTGTGGAACTTCTGCCCACTCCTTTTCCCATCCCGTTTGTCTGTGGACATCAACCATTTTGTCAAAAAGTCCCTCTGACGTCTGAACAAGGTCAGCAAACAGCACTGATGGACAAAAGTCAAAACACTTTATTTACTGGACAGGTTTAGTCAGTCAGGCAACACCATTTGCACTTGAAACTCTATTGTTGTGTGGCTGAAAACATATCGACGGGTAGGTTCTGAGTCTTTGTGGGTCAACCAGGCAATCAAAGCTAGTCAACCAAAACAGGAAAAGCAATGCGCAATTTTCCCAAAAGTTCCTGGTCTTTGTTGTGTCGGAGTTACTGGGTGGTAGCTAACACTTTTTCATGCCGTCACTCTGGATTGTTCCAGGCATGTTTGGCTTTCAGTTGCTCCGGTTATATATCATTTCTGCTCTGTTTGCCAGCGTGACAATGACAGACACCCACAGTGTTGTGCCTTCTTTCACTGCAAAAATTAAAATGCAAAGCTCACTCAAAGACATGGCGCAGCTCTTCTGCTCCTTACTCTTTGCAGAAGGCTGATGAAGACCCACGTTTCAACCAGGTGTGCTGGAGCAGAGAGCAGAGAGGCTTGGACCAGGGTTGGGAAACACCATTTTAGCCTGTGTGTGTGTGTGTCAGGGTCTACAGCAGAGGTGTCAAAATCCAGCCCACGAGGGTTGCTGTCTTGAGGGTTTTAGACGTTTCCCTGCTTCAACACACCTGGAGAAGATTAAAAAGAAGCAGCCTGCACAAGCCTGCCACAGGCTCACTAACGGGAGTCAGGAGGGTTGAAGCTCAGAAACATCTTTACGCTGAAGAATGGGGCCTTCGAGGACAGGATTTTGACACCCCCGGTTTATAGGTTTTGAGTTTGACTTGTTTTTTTCTAGTCACCTATTTTGATTTTAATTCCTTGCCTTCGGTTTTATCATGTCTAGCCAACCCCATGTGTATGTTGTAGATTTTACCTCCTCCGTCACATCTGGTCTGCAGCTCCTGATTGCCACACCTGATCCTTATTTGTTATCACCTCTTTTGGCTCCCCTTGGTTTCCCTTTGTTCGTTGCCATATCATTGCAAATTGGTGTCTTCGTCTGTGATATCTATTGTGTTTTGTGGTCTCTTTGTTCTTGAGTCTGTCAGCCAGCCGCTAAGCCCTCATGTTCTCTTTTATTTCCTGTCCTCAGTTCTCTTTCGCAATTCTGGAAAACTTATCTTAGTTTCAGTAACCCACTGCTATTTTTTACAACCACTTGTTCCCATACGGTCATTAGTTGTCCTTCCCTCAGGTCTAATAGTTTGACCAAAAACAAAGAATAATACATAACCCATAAATTAAGCTTGGTGCCTCTCAATATGTGTGGTACTGTGTGTATAAATCTCTGATAACTCAGTTAAGTGTTGGGTTCATCCCTTTGTCCATAGATGAGGATGGTGTCACCAACAGATGGGATTTTCTTGCTGAGCATAAAGACCTCCAAACAAAAAGCCACATCTACAGAGGAATGACGTAGCTGCTTTTTAAAACACGGGATTATACTTGAGCGTTTAAATAAAAGAAAGACCTCACGGAGTGTACTTGTCAGAGCTCCGTGCTCGTTAATTACGCACACTCCTGTGAGGGAGCTCGGAGCTGGTTGGTAGGCTGATTAACAGTAGCTTTCCAGTGGTGGAGTGTGTTCCCATCATGCTGCAATTGCCGCAGCCTCTTGTTAACCCTCATTGTTCGAAACAACCCAGTGGCTCACCTTCAAGCACACTTATAAGCCTCTTTGCCCAAAACCTCTCTCACTACCTACAATTATGTCTGTGTGCGTGCATCTCTCTTCCTCTCACATGCTTGGGAGTTAGCAGCAGCCGCTCCAAGAGTGTTTCAATATCCTCTCACTCTAACCTGATTATTAATTACAGTCTGCCTCTAACTGACCGCAGCCCAAACACTGTCTGGTACAGTTTCCAAGGAGACTAACACAAAGTCATTCACAGATTGAGAAAATGTTGGTATTAGTACCCTCGCAGCTTTTGCTTGGCTTGCCCAGTCTCTAAATGCCTTTATTGACCGTGACACCCCAAGAATCTTAATCAACATCCACGCCAATCAAAAGTTATTTAATTAGGTTTAATGTTGGTTAAAGTCAACCCCTCTCTTTGTTCGGAATAACCTCAAACGCATCATGACTGGCCTAAGCGCACCAGCTGAAGCCCATCATCTGGTTGCAATCGCAGAAGTTGATCAGAACGGAGCCAAAAAGTCAGCCACGCCTGAGCGGAGCAGCACTCAGCAGTAATGAACCTGGAGCTGTGCCTGCGGCCAGGCTGAGGGGCATCCAGCTTCAAATGGGCTTCTGGCAGCCATTTGTGTGTGTGTGTGTGCTTGTACATGGCGAGTAGATTAAGTACTTGCCGGGAGCAAAATATATTTTTTAATGCAACACGAGAGCTTTATTTGAAAACTCGTGCAGCGCCATGTAGACAAACATGTTGAGCTACCCTTTTAGTTTCATCAGACTGAAGCCAATCTATGTTTCTAAACGTTCTTTATCAAATATATATCTATGTTCTCCGGCAGCGTGGAGGTGTGATGGGTAGCGCTGTTGCCTTGCATCAGGAGGGTTCCCGGTCTCAGTTCCTGGGGGACCTGGGACATTTCCGTCTGCGTGGGATCTCTCCGGGTACTCCGGCTTCCTCCCACCATCCAAAAGCATGCATGTTAGGTTAACTGGATGCTCCAAATTCCCGAGGCGTGACTGAGAGTGGTTGTTTGTGTTTTGGAGCGTTGGTTTTTAGCTTCTTTTATCTGAAGATTCCACAGAGATGGGAGCATTGGTGAACATCTGTCTGCCGACTTTCTGATGTTTAATGGCTGTTGGATTTGTTTAAGCTCGTAATTGTTTTTAATTTTACTGCCAATTCAATTTAGGGAAGCTACTTTAAGAAAATCTTTCAAAGAATCTGTACATGCTACTCCTGTACTTGGTCAATAAATCAAAAAGGACTTTCTCATAGTTCTGCTCCAGTTTGAATTTGTTCATATACAAGATAATATATTGTACAGTCAATAGCAAACGGGACTTTAATACTGTATCAACTCCTTGGTAGATTGAACACATTTGATTGTGTATATATCAAACAACTGTTTGGTTGAACAGTTATAAATTGAATTTCAGTTTAATTAAAGAGCTTTAAGTGGCACATGTGTTTCACTACCATAAGAGAAAAGGCACAAATGGAGTTGTGACTCTGTAGTAAGTTTTGCTTATGAGTAATGAACAGAAACAGGTACAAGCCGACCGCAACACTGCTGTAGCATAACACTGTTTTACATCACCACACAAAAGAGCTCAGCTATTTCAGGTTACTATGAAAAACTCTCATTAATGAGAGGAGATTCTCTGAGCCACGAGTCAATGGGTTTCGCTGTGGCTTATGTAGGATGCTGCCTTTGATTTTGCCACTTCAAAGTCATTTTTCATGTCGGCCCCTGTTGTGTTTGGAATAAAAAGTAGTCAAAACTAATATGCTGCAAAAAAACAGGGCTGAAATAATTGATGATGGTGGAAGAATACAACAAGGGGAGAATACATTTAGTTAAGAGCGTTGTCCACAAGGGGGTGTGAATGGGAGCGGCAGAGCAGGACTGTGTTGCTGATTTGTCCAGTTGTGTTTCTGCATTATGACAGATGGTTTAGGTGGGCTGAAAGGGGGGCTGTGTGAGTGGGTCACTCCTCTGGCAAGACGGATTAAAGACTAGACACTGACTGCATCAGAGAAACTAGACCCAAAAGCACAATGGAGTGGAGCAAGAAATAGCGGGCAGATGGTCTGTAAAGTTTAATTCATTAATATATGAAACCCAAACAGAGAATTGACTCAGATATGTGAAATATTTCCACATAAATGATCAAAGAATAGCCAAATGAAAACCAGGTGTATGTATAAACAAATGGCATGAGGAAATGAAAAAACTGGAGAGGAAATTAGAAATTAATTGTTATTTAAATGTAAGGTAAAAACATCTGAAAGCACGATACTAAATAATAAGACAACGGGTACGCTAACTAAGGAGCACAACATTTAAATAAAAGACCAAATGAAAGCTAAAAGGATAACCCAAAACCCCAATCAAAAAGGGAGGAGAATGAATGGAGCAGTGGTATGTAGGCTTAATGATGGTGTCAGGTCTTATCTATACGTTCTGCCTATTTGCATGCAGCTGATGAGGAGTTAGCACGGGCAAAGCAAAGGAGATGTACAACTAGGCGAACCATGAGGGCAACAAACCCACCAGCTCTGGCAGCTCCGGGCTAAATAAAGCCAGGGACTGGGCTCACTGGGGGCTCATTAATGGTGGAAGCCACAAGCTCTGGGAATGGCAAACCAGATAGGCCTGCGTGCAGGATTACATCCTGGAGCTAGCAGTGTCTGTGGCCTCCATTTCAGCTCGAAAAGTGATGTGACTTTTTGCTTGCCCTGGCTTCTGCTATCTGATGCTTATTAAGTGAACCAGACCACCTCTGAGAGCTCATGAGTCTGGAAACTCTGAGCCAGCTTAGCCCCTGAAGCCAGCAAACCCATATATATTAAAAGTGTAGAAATGGAACACTTTAACGTCGACCTTGTGAAATTACTTCCGCTTTCTTAAGACACACTTTTCAAGCATGTCTCAGTTTCTTTTTGTGTTATCTGTGCTTTATAGGATCTTCAGTCACGATACAATGGATGTAAATGAATGGCTGGTTGAAGTGGTCTTAGAATTGGTCATCATTGAGCTGCACTCGGGATTTCCTGTGTCACTTTTTAGCAGACATAATTTATTTTTTGCCTTCTGACAAAGCTTATAGTTTATATTCAACTGATGTTGAAGCTATCACCTTGTTAAAGTCACCTGGTGTTTTATACCCACAACAACAGCAGTGAACAAGAAAAAAGATGCAGAGTTGTATCCACAGCAGTTTTAAAAACAGTTTAATTTCCTTGAAAAAAATAATGGATATATAACATTTGGAGGTGGACAGATGAGCTTTTGGGAATTACTTCCAGGAACTGCTGTATCAAATATCTATAGCTGTAATTGGGTGGCAAATATGGCCCTGAAGGCAAATATACACATACAAATGGTTAAGTTATCAAAGTAAAACATTTGGTTCATTTCTTCATTTTACATTATTACTTAGGTTTTCTCATCCATTTTATTCATATACAGGAAATATGCAGTAACCATGAATAAATTATCACTGAAACAAAAACAAACAGCTTTGCAAATATCTTTAAATGTTCACTTGGCATCAAAATCTCTTATTCAACCACTTTTCCTTCTGTCATTAGTCTACTTGTTCTTCGTCTTCTTTGCAAGGTAACTCTGATAGTAAAAGTTACTGAAAAGGGCAATTAGGCTGAGAGAATAGGCCAACACAACCACATTCATGGAGTCTGGGAAGTCACAGTCAGCAAACAGGTTGTAGATGGTGTGGATGGTAACCATGAAAAACTGCATCTGATGAGACAGATGAAGAAGAGATGTGTCAACACAAATCATCAACTCAGCCTTCAAATGTGGCAAACATGCAAATGAACACACACATTTGGACCATAAAAATCCTCAAATGCTCTTGACATAAAACAGAAAAGTGCCACTTTCCTTTTTTGATATTGAAAGTAAGACATTATTTCTTTAAGTACGTTTCTGCATGTTGTTGTGGCAGCAACGTGGAAGAGTAAGTACGTTTAAGTAAAAAGCAGCTGGAGAAACAAAGTGGGTTGGAAATAGGTCAGTAACATGATTGTGTATTCTAAAAAAGTGATTTCTCAGAAGTAAAGATGAGCAGAGGTTCAGCAGTCATTTCAGAATGATGGTTTTCATTAAAGACCATGAATATTCCTGCTAAATTCAGCTAAACTCAAATATAACCGAAATGATCAGAGAATCTGGAGTCTGAATCTGGTTCTAAGATGGTTGGGATCTTTTTTTAAAAGCATGATTCTCTACTGAAATAACATTGATGAGCCCTGGAATAATGCTAAAACACTGTCCACCATGCTGTCCACCCCTGCATGTTAAAGAGCAAAAAACATTAAATATGATCCAGAGTGAACAATTCTCGATGCCAAAGCTCATTTAGAATGGACTGAGTCAAAGTTAAAAAAAGATATGTGCTCAGACTAATCAAACTTTGAAAAACTCTTTGGAAATAATAGATATTCCACCCACATAAAGAGAACTGGGACCATCTACCTTAAATCATGCAACGCCCCAACTTCTGCACGGCTTTAGCTATTGCCAAAAACAAACAATTAACCTTAAACTTTATTTAGTTATCGTAAAATAAACTTTTGCATGCCTATGGCAACAGAAGTTTTTACCTTTACGAATCAAATAAAGAAGTAAGAGTAAACACAGTGAAACATTATTTTTCAGACCACATCCGCTACGCTGGGAACCAAAC
This sequence comes from Menidia menidia, assembly GCA_907169785.1. Classification (NCBI taxonomy): domain Eukaryota; kingdom Metazoa; phylum Chordata; class Actinopteri; order Atheriniformes; family Atherinopsidae; genus Menidia; species Menidia menidia. The sequence continues at coordinate 16,701,172 of CAJRST010007779.1, read as the reverse complement.
GTGTGGAGCAATCTTTTAATGAAGGCCTGAGGGCCGGAGAGGAGAAGAGTGATGCGTACATGCCGGAGTGATGCGCACAAAAGAAAATCCTACAACAGAATGCATTGTTTCCCCATTAATGATATGACGACTGAACAGATGGTAGAAGTTAACGGGAGGGCATCAGTGGTGCTAATCTGTCCAATTAAACAGACAGCCAATCAGAGAGAGGAACCCACCGGGAAGCTTCAATGTTAGTTTCACCATAATTAATGGCTCTGAATTTACGGAACGCATACTCAAATGTAAAGAAAACAAGACTGAACAGCTTTTTTTTTTTTCAAAAGTGGAGGCATAAATGTGACTGGTTACACAGTTTTAACCATTTGGTTATATGGTTCATATAAGATATGAACCTGTTTAAATCTTTTATGTTTCACCATAAAGTGGCACCACAACACACTCCTTTGTCTTTATTTGTTTTCACTCATCCCACCCACCCCACTGTCCACATCCAACCCCCCAGGACTCTCTTTGTATACTTTCTACTCACCAGCTGCAGGCAGGTGAGGTACCGTTTCCACCACAGGTATTTGCTCATGCTCGGCCCAAAAGCTGCCAGCCCATAGTACAAATACATTATCACGTGGACAAAGGAGTTGATCAGACCAATCATGAAAGCTGTGGACGGATAATCGGGACAGCCATTGGACGTTGTAAACACACTGCATGTGTCAGCATGTGTGGATGTGTGCAGTACTCACACTGCCCCCCGGCCACAAATTTAACTCCGGCCCACCAGTTGAAGATCATTGTGGCATGATGGTAGACATGGAGGAAGGTCAGCTGGCTGTTCTTTTTCCTCAGGATGAAAAATAGCTACGCCACGTAAACACAGAGATGAGGGAATAAAGAAAAAGCCTGTGTTTTTTAAAGGGAAGCCATGCGTGCAGAGGGACGCTGAGGGTTATGTGGTGGTGGCGGGAGGACTTGAACGCTTGAGAGAGTTCAAGAAATTGCTCCAGCAAAATGCTTCAGAACATTTTTGGAAGTCTGCCTTTCAATAAAAGCTTCAGGTTTTATTTGAAGGAACCAAACGTGCATGTGAATGCCAACGTTTTTAATAGAAACTTTGAGAAAATGGCCTATTTTTTAACAAACAGTTGTGTGTTGTGTATGTATGTAACTGTGGACTTGCAGGACGTGTTTAACACTGTACTGACAGTGTGCAAACAACAAGTTCAGAACATAGTTTCTTTACTTCCAAATAAAGAACATGAGCGCGTTCTTTCCCACTTTTGTTTACTCACAGTGTCGCTGAGTTCGATGACTTTGGAAAAGTAGAACCACCAGCAGACTCTGGCCATCTGTGCAACACACCACACAGAAATACACAATTATCTGCTGTCTCCTGTGATGTATTCACTCTTAAACACACACAATTGAACATTTAACGCTGCGTTAACTTTATACTCTGACAGTTCAGCCTCCATTGTTGCTCAGAACAATCATTTCAGAGTTTTTCAAGTTGGAAAATGAACGAAGTGCCGTCTGTAGTCTAAGCACACACACATCTTTGAGCCAGTGTTGCATATGGATTGTGTTACTGCAGGTGGTCAAGGACAATTCCAATCAAATTTCAGAGAGGAACACAGTTAAAAAAGCCTGGTGGGGATGGTTTACCCTCATGGCCAGTGGGCTGGAGCTGTAGTCGACTGGCTGGCACAACAAACTGTATCCAGACAACCAAGAGGATGCTGTAAACTGTAAACACACAAGGCCGTTTTCTCAGTTTAATCACACGAAGATTCAAACCTGGTTCAAAGGAATATTCTGTCCATTAAATCATTAGCATTAGTTATTGTTGACGTGTGGTAACATCACACATAGATACACTTAAAGGATTCCTGTTTGGGTTTGTGGAACGTTCAGACCTTTGGTTTATTTTTATGACTTGGGTTTCTTGTTTAGATTCTTGGTGATTTGAGTTTCTGGTCCTTTCAGTGTTTAAACAGCTTTGAATTTCGCCTTTATGTTCTTTGTTGGCAATCGTTTGTGTTTTAGTTTCTGGTCCTGGTCACTACTCGCAGTAATCCTCAGCTCCCCTGTTTTTGGCTATGGGCTCCACTTCCACACCTGTTTCTGATTCAAACAATGTCATCTGCCATCACTTCCTGGTTAGGTCTCCCTCCCTTTCTTCGGCTCAGTTTTTGTCAGGTCCTTTATGTTTCTCTCATGAGTGCTTCTTGTAGCTCTGTACACAGATTTGTAATTGGGTTTCCAGTTGTACTTTTGCTTTTGTTTCCCCGGTGTAGTCTATGCCTTCCTGGCTCAGCTTGATTTTGTTTAATTGGTTTAATCAAACTCAAGTTAAGTTTCTTTCTGTTTCCTGTTTGCTAACCTGCATTTTGTTTCTCCTGAAATGGAGCGTAAAGCCGTGGTCTCCTCTGAAATGTACATCTTCACCTATAAATATTCATGGCAACGAGCTGGACTCACTGAGTCCTTTTCCTAATATCCAGCATAAAGTGAGATATTTGTACATTTAACTGAGCGTGAAAGTAAATTGGTACTTTGGGCTGTCTGTTCCTTTACTTAAAAAAAACATGCTAACAACTGCTATGAGGAATTTTGTATATATATATATATGTATAAATGTACAGACATGTATATATGTATGTGCCTTTGTTTTACTTATGGAGCCAAAAATAATTTCCCTCTGGGATTATTAAAGTATTTCTGATTCTGATTAAGAAAAGCTGATGTTTGAAGACCCAGAAAATCGTGATCAGCTATAAATGACTTGTTTCTGTAACTCCGTCTTTTCTGTGCAGTCTTTACCTCGTAAAACATGTAGGCAGAGAGACAGACCATGGCAAAGTTGTAAACTATCAGGACAGGTTTGAGGTTGACGGGCTGCCTCTTCTCCATCAGCTTTGGCCCCGCCCATATCATGATCAGGTAGCACAAGATTATACAGATAATAGGCACAGGAGAGTAGACCAGCAGCCAGTTGTCTGTCCTTTTATCTAGACAAAGAAATACCAGAGAAAAGCACATGTTCAAATGCAGATTTTGTGTTTATTGTGAGTAAAACATGAAATTGCTTTGTGGTTGTGATGTTAAAAGCATCCAGTTGGGCTAAAAATAGCATAATTACTTGCCTCCGTTTTCCAGAATATCCTGGTAGAGTAATTGAACTTTCTGCCACATGGTGACAGCCTTGTTACCCTGAGATGGAAACAAATGAGCAAAAGAAACTGTCATTAAGTTCAAAATTAGGCCAGACACATTGATTTGAAGGAGGTATAACTATAAATGGCTTCGTGTCATCAGTTTCTCAAGGACAGATATGAAACCAAGTTCAGTTTTAGGGGACGAGAGGGTGAGATATGCCGTTACATTATAATTAATGTTAATTGAGTGGAATAACTGGTAGACAGCATTGGATGTAAAAAATAATAATAATAAATGAAAAAAAGCACATGTTCTTAATTTGTATTCCTTGTTGCATCAATCATTATTTATTTAAATCAGTCACCCTGGTGAGACAAAACCATATAAACTGATTGCTGGGAATCAAGCCAATCCAGTCCCAACTAATTGCTAGATGCACAGTCCTAAACAAAAGAGTTTAAACTCCACTCCCCTCCCTGGAGGGCTGGTTGTGAGACACATGTTCAGTCATCTTTTCCAGTGGAGGGCTGCAGGAGTGGTTAGAACTTTGTCCTGAAAGCGTATATGAATGTACAGATCTCAGCTATAGCTTGGGTTCAAACTCATTTCCAAGCCCATAAACACGTGCTGCAGGTTAATTGGTGACTAACTTGACCTCAGGGGGAGAAGTGTTCATGCTTTGGGGTGAGTGGAACTCAGCCACCTTGAAACCAGCAGTTTCAGTTGCTGATTCAGACCAATCTGCAGTGTGTTCCCGTATTAACACACAGCCTGAAAATGAGCACAGAGTTGCTGATTATTCCCGTAACTCTCAGCTTTAAACCACGATGTGCCATTTAGCTCCCCGATTTGATATTTGTTGCATGAACCGAATCAAATTTGCTGCCCAAACCTAAAGAATTAGAAACAAAAAACAAAGCACAAACAACCTAAAACTGCTGGACCTGTCTCAGGTTTTCTTTGGAGGCCACATATACCACTTCTCACCTGAGCAATGCCTGCCCCGGAAATAAGAGACAATGAAGTTTATAGTCTTAAGCAAAAAGAGTTCTACAACAGAGAGGACCAAAGGACTCATGGAGAATGGTTTAATGTTCTACATGCTTGATCAGGTCAAACTGGCTGCTGACAGCTCTAATTCTCATACACAAAGACATCCAGAGTACAAACTTTCAAGATTCTTAACCCAGACGGGTCACATTTGGTACCTACACCCAAAAGGAAAGTGTGAGATTGGCATGTTGGCACTAAAAGCACTGAAGCTCTGCCCCAAATAAGGCAAAGTGAACCAATATAAACCCAATAATATTCCTAAACTGAGGGGTTCAGGACTGACAGACAAGGTAATCTACAGAAAAAATGTAGGTTGCTACAATCAAATGACCGGTGGAGTTTCTTTTGGGTCAATGTTGTGTCCTACATGTGTCATGCGAGCAGAGTGGGATGAAATGTCCTTTTCTGAGCTCCATGACTTTACACATTGTTCTTTAAAGTCCCCGGGGGAGACTGTGGTAATGTAATTGTGGTTTATTAGCTTAGAATTTTTGGCAAATTGTTTGTAATAAATCAAAAAGACACATTCTATTCCCTTCCCACGTTTCTGGTTTTCAACTTTCATTCATTCCTCATGTGTCCACCGTTCTGCAGTATTATGGTTTGTATGTCCTAATATGTCTAGATGTCAGCATTCTGAAAGTTTCTTTGCACATTAAAGTTGTTTCGTACCACATGTCTGAGATCCTGCAGCCCTCACTGGAGCCAGCCGACAAAGCAAAAAAGTCTCCTGTGGGAGAAACTGTTTGTGTTGGAATTTGTAAGGCTGAGAATTAAAAAATGTAGCATAGGCAAAACAAAGTGGAGTAAAACAGCATATGTTCACAAAGTGCATGCTTCTTTAAGGTTTCATCACCCCAGCGCAAATTTGATTAAGCCACCCGGTGAGGATCTGCATTATATTTCAGGGATTATGTTCACTAATCCTAACGTATCTCTTGATAATGGATAATAACCAATAATCCTCGTGATGAACGGCTGCCTGATGGAGGGGACGCAGTTCTGGCTTTCAGAGATGCTCAACATGTTTCAGTGCTGCCACCTTGTGTCTGAGGAGGAACACTGGACATGCATGATGACAGGCATGTGTTCCTTTTGTTAGAGCTGTACCAAAGCCAGTGGTCATCTCGACCACCTTCTTCAGTAAAAAGTTGTTTTTCATAAGAGCAAACAGTCTGAACTTCACCTGGATATTCCCCCTCAGCCACCCATTAGCTGCATTTCAGCTCAGTTTAAGTTATCAATTTGAGATTATTTTTCTGTTTTTGATCAGTTTTTGGGTTAATAGATCAATATACTTACTGTCTATAGCTGCCACTGAGATTACAAAATACAGAAGAAATACAAAAAAACCTCAATGGTTAAGAACATCTAACTCTGACTGGATGCCATCAGCACACAGTTCTAACGTTGTTTTCAAAATATTTTTTTTTTAGAGTAATGACAACTTGGTCCATCATTGATTTTTATGGCATTTAGTTTATTCAAACTTAATTTAACAGCTCCTGATAATACGTTTTTATTTGTAAAAGGAAGTGTTTTACCTCAGTTCCCTATGGAACATAATGATCAGAAGACCAGTTTCACATTTTAAGATCTCTGCTGGTTCCTACTGTAACATCACAGTTTACGTGTCTTACAACAAATATTCAGACCCCCCTCCCCCCCCACTGCTCCGGGTAAGATAAAGCACCATTTATTGCATCGCCTGAAGCAACATGCTATGGGGACAAAGCTAAGTAGTTAAGCCTCACCTGAAGCCACACAAGGATTTAAAGAGTAAATCCCTCACAGATCCAGACTCCTGCAGCCGGCTGAAGTTTACCATGAGCAGCAACACTAGAAGATGATTCACGAGAAAAACGTTCTGACGGACAGAATCTGGAGGGTGGTTAAAACAAACAGCAGCGTATTTTGCTCTCATCATTGCACGTGAGGGCATGATGCTCCAGATGCTGACGGTCACTCAGTGAGAAAGTCCAGCCTCCCACACATAGCACAGGACTAAGAGGCTTCACCTGCTGCTGAAGCTACCCAATAGCAGGAGAAGAATCAGCTCTATCATTGGGTCCTAATCTAGTATGATCCTTAAATGTTACTGTACCGTCATTCTGATGATGTATGGTTGGAGAATTCCCCCTCAGCTATGTGCTCAGTCAGAGCACGCCGCATGTCAGCCGGTCCTAAGCAGCTCTGGGCTGATTGGCCCGTTTCCCCTCTGTGCTCAGGTTGACATATGGCTTAGCAGGTGTTAGGTCTCCTTATGCTTTATCTCTGAATATTTTGTCTGGAGGATTGTTTAATACAGGTACGGAATGAAGGACAGACTTTACGTCTTCTTTTCAGACTCAGAGGGCTATAAAATGCAGCAGTTTTACTTTGGGGCAGTTTGGTTCGTCATATGAACCACTTGTTTGGTCGTGCTGGCTGCTCTCACTTCATGAAGTTTTCCCTTTCCCTTTTTTCCCTTTTAATAAATTTCTATTTCTTACTTCCTCAGATGGACTCAGACTTTTGCTTTAAAATAACATTTCCACAACATAGGTAAACCCCTCCTAAAAGTGTTATTTATAGTGCTCAACATTTTGCTGACAGGATGTAGACATGAGGTCGACATTTGACAGTAAAATCATTACAAATATTGTCATTTACGTCCCATCTGAACAGAAATCCTTGTTTTCTTCTAAGAAACAGTGATAAATATTCTTCACAGACTTCAGACATTAGATAGAGGAACATTTCTATTTGTTATGTTTCATCTTAGAACAGTAATGGCAATCTAGACACTCCGTTACAGGAAAAAGTTTGAAATGTGAGAACTGGGTGACGAATATATCTGTTCAGAATGATTTAAAATAATGGTAATAGATGTTTAATGCAACTAATTTATGTTTTTTAGCAATTTTTTAAATACCTCAGTGTTTTTATTTGATGAGGGTCACAGTAAAAAAAAAAGAAGGCAGAAATAACTGTTCAAAGTGAGCAGAAAACAATCAATTTTAAAGAATAACCTGTGTAGCTGCATTAAACCATCCTCTGTCCTGGTGAGTGTAACACCCGGCCGCCTGGCTTCTCTCCCCTGCATCAATCCACAGCCCCCTGCAGGCAGGTTTTACACTGTGGACTTCATTAATGGGAGATGATGAGAAGGCCCGGCTACTTCATCCAGACAGAGGAGGTGGGCTGTGCAAATGCCAACAGAGAAATCCCAAAGAGACTGCTGTTTAAAATAGACGCATCCGCTGTTTACCTGCATATCTAAATCCAAAACCAAGACATTTAATCACTTCAGCTAATTAGAAGTCTAATTTATCACAACATAACAAGCTTAAGATAGGAGAAGGCAATTAAAACAAAGTAAAACTCTTTCATATGTAATGATGTTGGCTGGGATTAGTCCTGCTGACGGGGTGGGTGATGGTGATGGTGACCGTCAGCCTGATGAGGAGCCGTACTGTTCAGGTTTTTGTCATCGTCTGACCGGTCCTGATGGCTGGTGTGATGGAGACGGTGGTCGTGATGGGGATGGTGGCTGTGGTCAGCGGCTCGGCCGGAGGGTGTGACCTCCTCCTCCAGACCAGCTGCAGCCGTGCGGTTCACGTTAAACTGACCCGAAGCGTTTTTCACGGAGACGTCCAGGCTTCTTAACGAGGTGGAATTAGACTAGAAAAGATAAACTTCATCAGTTTCATTGATGATCATGATAAATGGTAACCAGGAAAAACACCATTAAACTCACTGGGACTGAAAAAAACATGCTTTTTATTAAAAAATAATCAAAAACTACCACTGGAATGAACCATATGCAGGTAAAGTGTTACATTCTCACTGACACGAGTACGCTAAAGGGTCAAGCAAACACCCTGGATTTGCTAATGAGAATTCATGAAATGGTCGGTCCAAACTCGCTGGCCAGGGTAAGAAAGTGATCATGATTAGCAGTGAAAAATGCTGTTAAACGATGTATCTGTGTCCACACGGGCAGCCATTTTCATGTGTGGTCATGTGACTACTCACAGAGCAGTTGCAGATGTCTCTGTTATAAGTGGCCCTGATAGCCGCTTCCACATAAGGGTAATTCAGGAAGCTGTAGGGCAGCACGATATGGAAGGTGAGAAGACCACACCTACAGAAAGAGAGAGAGAAAGAAAGAAATAAGCCTATATACTAAAAATCGCTGCAGTCATGAAGCATCATTCATCCCTTCTTCCATCTCTCTATCTCATGAAGTATTGTGTCGGCGATTTAAAATATGTAAAAAAAGAAAGAAAAACATGACGTGTCATATTTAAAGCGGTGTTGTTCTTGGTTCAAACCACATCCTCCACAGGGGAGGGTGGGTTTGACCATGTGGGTCTGAGTCCCACACCTGGGGGAGGCAGCTGGGCCTCACCTGTCGTAGATCAGGAAATCGTCTTTGTCCCCGTCCAGCGTCTCCCAGACGTCTTTCTGAAGGACGGACTGCTGGTAGACGGGGACCCCGCCGGGCGCCGCTCTGCTCAGCTCCCTGTACATGGCTCTGGAGTGGAGCTCCCCGTCGTTCACGATCATGAAGGACACCTCCGTCAGGTTGCTGCGGGTCAGTTTGTCACGCAGGCCTCCGAGTCTGTGGACGGGGGACGAACGGGCTTTTACCATTTTACCATTTAGAGATTTTCAATAGATCCATTTTCTAGATTTCCATTTCCCTGGCAACATGCAAAGAAAAGGATCTGGACTTTGGTTGGTCCCTCCTCTCACCTGGAGGCCTGAATGAGGCAGAACTGTCAGCTGGCCTTCAGCAGGGCCACAACGGCCACGGTCCCCCGCACCCCCTGCATGGGCGCCTGGCCCTTTATGTCCCAGTGGGGGGCCGGTTTGCAGATTCGGGAGCCGTCCGTGTCCCCCTCCACTAGGAGCGCGGGCGGCGAGGCCCAGGGCAGGCCGAAGGACGCCCAGAGCCACAGCAGAGACAGGGAGCGCATGGTGACCCCCCCCCCTCAGCCTGGACCCAATAAAACTACCTGCAAAGAGTCTGTGGGACATAAAAGGGCTTTATTTTCACCACGCTCAGCATCAACAGACCTTATTACATTTAGTTGTTTTCACAGCAGCGACTTTAGACTGTAACCTGTTTTGTCTCTCAAATGATCTGTAAAAAATCGATTATTATGGGGTACACAGCCCAAAGAAAGAGGCGTGCGGGGACATATGCCTGTCCACTTCAACCCCAGCTCATGTTCTGCTTTTCAAATTTCAAATGTGCCAACAAGCTGGTTCTGACAGACGTCACCCTCAGAAGCATCAATACTAAAACTAATATTAAAACTAATTCAGCCCTGAAAGAAGACATACGCTGAGCTATGAATTAAGACCAAAGAGAAGCTCTTACCTCCGTCCTCCCTCTGGGCCGCAGAGACACTCACTGAGCCCCCGTTGTTTTAAAGCCTTTCAGGTTGGCTGAGCACTTCCCCCAAATTAAACAGACAGCCACTGTTCATGCCAAAGGACTCCGGTTAGAAAGTGTGTAAATCACCACAGCAGATAGGGTTCCAGAGCTGACCCACATAATGGCAGACGACCCGTTTTCAGGGGGTTTGTTAAAAAATGCTTTTGTTCCTCAGGTGTTTTTTTTATTGATAAGCTGCCAGTATTTGTGGCAGCTTTTTTAAAGAGCTCTATGGTTGTCTGGGGAAAGCTCCTCTGAAATGAGGCAGTTCGTCCCTACAGGTCCCTTCTGCTTCAGTCTGCAGTTTTCTTACAATTATGCCTCCAGAGCCTGGTGTGAACGGGAGTGTGTGTGGATCTAGTTTGGATTTACACCTACCATCAGGACCAACCACCAGTCAGGGGCTTCGATGATTGGGTCCAGATCTGAGTCCAGTGTTTGGATCTCCAAAGCCGGGCTGCCTTAGATGGACTTTGTGTTGACATTAAATAAAGCTGGTTAACATCATGCCCTCTCTCTTTGGAGTGTGTAGACGTGAAAGCCACCAAGACAAGACACCACCTCTTTGATCTCTGCATCTACTGTCAATCAGCTAACTGTAATTTATCATCAAAGTCTTTTTAAAACTTCTGTCCATTTATTTACTCGGCTCTGGTTTGATGCTTCGTCTTTAAGTCTCCATCTCTGTGTGCTGATTCTATCCCACTCTGTCCATGCACTGTATGGAAACCGGTTTCAAATCAACCTTCATGTTGTTTTCCATTGAAATGCAATTCAGGTAAGAAGTCACTGACAGAGCAAATATCTGAGCCGGCGTGTGTTTGATGAGCACAAAGTCCATCCTCTGCAGAAACACACACACCACCTGACCCGGCCGACTCACTACACACAGGTTTGTGTTTTTATCCGATATCAGAAAAGCAGACTGGACTTTCAGAAAAACATCAGATACTCTACGATGTTTAGAGTAAAAGGACCCGTGTGATTTATCTGCTAAATGTAAACAGTGTGTGTGCAGTAGCCTCCCCCCATTAAAAGACACAAACAGATACAGTTGTTCCATTTTATTTAATCAGTCCTCTTCTTTATTGATATGACCCTGCAGATAAAAACAGTCTGAGGGCTCATAGGGTCACATTCCCAGACTCAGAATCTGGCACAGATTACACATTATTTCATTACCTTCAATTAGCTGTAAGTTATTTCTGAGGTGTGTTAACTTAATGAATAAATGGACAAAAGGTGTTTTATTCTGAGCAAACGTGATCACAAAGGAACACCTACTCTTTATTTTGTTAAAAGCTTTTCAAAGATTTTAAATTTCAGGAGTTTGTTCTTTTAAGAAAAGTGATTAATGGACTTTCATTTCACTTTTACACGCAACAACTTATTTAAACGGCTGAAATTTACAGTGAAAAAAACAACTAAACATTAAGAACATCTGATTCAGCCTACAGGAGGCTTTATAGTGTAAGATAAATCTGCATGACACAGAACCCATCTGTTCCAAAGTTAATACCTTTTTGTCCCCAGACATACATTGTACATACTACCTTTTATGTAAATTCATTAGAATCTTTGCGATTTATCGATTGACGCAGGTCCCGTTCAGAGCTTGTGTAGAAGGGAAGCTACACGCTGCTCACACAGAGGAGCAGCACCCATCACAGGAATCAGCTCAGACTACACAGTCCGGGTGAGCGCCCACAGGAAAAGCCTAAAGAGTTACTAACTTCCTGTCCGTCCACTTTCAGCTCCGATAACAGCTCATAACTTTGTTTGGACACGCTTATGTCATATCACAACCTCCCCTAGAGCTTAGATTTTCCCCCATGATCTGGGACTGATGCTGGAAGACTTTTTCTCCTTTCTACCATGCCAAAGACTCAGGTGAGTTGAGGTCTAGACTGGAATAAATTGCCATTTTAGACTCCATCTAGGATAAAGAAAAGAAAATCAAAGTGGAGGCTTCTTTTTCTTTGTTGTGGCCAAGCAAAGGCATCTAACGGTGCAGATCCCAGCCACGAGCAGGTGGCGTCTCAGATGGGCAAACTCACCAGCTCTGTCCAGACATTCCACCTTTTGCAGAGGCTTAAAGCAGCACATTCTCCACTCGGTCTCCCCGCGGGTAAAGCCAGCAGCGCGCGCTCACACGCGGGATCAGGACAGCACACCTATCAGTTCTGCCTCCTCGTTGTCTCCCACAGCTTCTGTGGGACTGCTGCAGGTGGCCATGAGCCCCAGGCCCAGCTCGGCCAGCTCCTCGCAGCTCATGTCCGTCGTCACCATGATCTTAGTCTCCAGACGATTGCACAGAGTCCTGTAGGAGGGCAGCGGGTAGCCGATCTCTCTCAGGTACTCGTAGCCTTTGGTTCCCACGGCGCAGCGGATCTTTCGGGCCTTCAGGATGGTCTCTGGGGACCACACGGCGCGACGCGAGCGCTTGGTGAGGGACAGGGCTCGGATTTGGTCCTCGAACAGGAAGTTCTGGAGGCCCTTTTCAATCCTGTCCAGCCTGTAAAGTCTCTTCTTCATCTCTTCGGCCTGACAACAGACAGAAAAGAGGTCATTTACTGCACAGCAGCACGTGTGCTTCCAAAACCGATTCAGCTTTTAAACTTAGTTTGAGCAACTATTAAAATTACTTGGGAGTGTACATAAAGACGAGGGTTAAATGTCTCCTTAAGGGAACACAAAAAGACAGATAACAGCCCAGGCAGTCTCCAGGGAACAGGCAGCTGAGCGCTCCCACCTCCCTCTGCAGTCTGGCAGTGTGCTGCATCTCCTGCTCCAGTTGTTTCTTAAGCAGGTAACACTGTGTGCAGGGCTGCTGGTCCTCAGCGGTCCCGTCTGCGTCGTCTCCCTCCATACCGGGCAGGGGGGTGCGTCTGGCATAGCCATGGTCCCCAAAGTTTAACTCTTTTTCCACTAGAAACATAATAACATTTTTAATGACACGTAAACTTAATCGCAACCTCAGCAGGTCTATCTAAACAGAATAAAGTGTGTTGAAGCAGGGAAACATCTAAAGCTGCAGGACAACGGCCCCAGAGGATCAGAGAGGGGATTGGTGGATTATCAGAAAAACTGCTCAACACAAGCAGACAACTGCTTTTTCTAACAATGCTATTGTTTTGATATTGTACAAGTTTGTTTAGAGATTCAGCAAACCTTGAAAAATGTCTGAGACAACAACACGAACTGCAGATTGTTTTCAAAACACTCACACACACACAAAACTTGGTCAAACTTGAGTAAAGTGTGGATACATGTTGCAGGTCTTTAAATGAACAGCAGGTATCAAGCTTTACATTTAACTACCGGTTTCGTGCTTGAGCGGCAGAAGGATGTAAGGGGTGGTGACAGCAGGATAAGGAGGGTCCCCCACGCTGAACAGGGTGGGGATGGCATTGGGCTTCAGCTTCTTCCCACCAGCTGGAGACCTGGCTATTTCCTCAAACTGGCTCTGCTCAAAGTGGTCCTTCAGGCAAAAGATAACAGCAGTGAAGACATTAATTTACACTCATATACAAACAAAAGTTAGACTGTCAGATAAGAAAAATAAAAATAAAAATACTTTTTTACTACTCGGATCTAATAGGTAAATATCTATGCAACTTGGAGTCTGACAGGCAGTTGGTTAAATACAAAGTTCATCTTCGGGTACCAAAATACGTGTTGCTATAAACTCACTTGACACAGTCTGGAGTGGGGAGTTGGTTCAAAGTCACGTCTGCAGTTCACCACCCACTTCTTTTTACGCACAGGGTCTTTAGGAAACCTGAACAGCTGCTTGCCAATGCTGGTGGAATTGGAGCAATTTGGAGCCGAGCAGCCTCCCATTGCAAACGGTTACCAGCCAAATGTAACGAACGGTGAGTTAGCCCAGCCGGCTTTGGGATCATTAACTTAAGCTAACAACGTTAACTGAAACAAACAACTACAGTGGCATTGAAATTTAAGTCTCGGAAACGCCTAAGCTATCCCGTTAAGTTTTGCACAAAATCGGTTAAAACATATTTTAAAAGATTTCCTCTAGAATAAATATTTCTGACTTTGTTTGAGCCAAAATGGCGCACGTCTTCTTTCTGGCCAGGAATAGTGACGTAGAAAATGTGGTAGTCTGCAGTAAATGCCCAAATTAAAAACCAGGGCAAAATATTTATAAAATGTTAATCTAAAAATTCACATAACATTTCAAAGCTATATTAGTTGATGTAATAAGCATTTTAGTTTGTTGTAATCGTAATATTTTTATTTTTAGGCGAAGCCTGCATATTTACATTCATGAACTAATACGAACTCCTAGACGTATTTTGTCGCAGGACCCACAGAAGCACGTTGGGGTGTTGTGGTCGTAACAACGGTAGCTTCGGGTTCTCATGATAACGGACTTTTTTTTACAAACAGGACAGCAACTTGCACTCAAGTGAATAATTCGTGTTTTGCAACTGATCTTAAAAAGTGTAACGAAGTAGTTTCAGAGGATAGCTAAACTTCCTCGTGCGTAATTTTGCGGGAAAACGTTTCGGACGCGAAATGGAGGCTAACATGTCGTCTTCCCTGATAGTTCCTGTCGTTGATGTGCATAATGAAAATTTTAAGGAGGTTTGGCCCACATTAATCGATGCCATTAAGACGTCGTCGTTCATTGCACTGGACACGGTGAGTGTGCACGTATGCATGGACATGTGTGTGGGAGTTCAGTCAGTCGTTTCCATGCTGCATCGACACGTGTTGAGAGTCTTCCCAGGATGCAGCAACATCATGGCTGTGTGTTTTTACAGGAGCTGAGTGGTCTGGGGAACAGGAAGGCCTTGCTGGCCGAGTGAGTAGAAACATCTGTTTGTCATCGGAATGCATCATCATATGTGGCTGACGTGCACGATGCTCATTCAGTCGATCATTCAAGTTATTTGGCTGCTTGTGTTTATTCTCATCACAACTAATGTTATGCTTCAGATCTATCGAGGACAGGTATAAGGCCATATGTCATGCAGCTCGCTCTCGCTCCATCCTCTCTTTGGGGATTGCCTGTTTCAAGAAACTATACGAGAAGGTATTACAAGGAAATAACTTTACACATTTACATACTTCACTGTCTAGTTACCATCCATTCATACAGCTGTGGTTGTCATGCTTCTGTCCCTGCAGGCTTCAGACTCGTACCTGGTCCAGGTGTTTAACCTCACCCTCCTGTGCTCAGAGGAGTACATCATAGAGCCCCAGTCGGTGCAGTTCCTGGTCCAGCACGGGTTCGACTTCAACAAGCAGTACAGCCTGGGCGTCCCTTATGTAAAGGGCAACAGTAAGGTGATGATTCTGCTCCAGCTTTCCCTCTGCCTCCCGAGTCCCAACTCGTCCCCTACCACTGGATTTTATACAGCCTGATCTTAACTCCAACCGTATGCTCTCTCTGCTCGTGTTCTGTCTCTTAGGGAGGGACGGACGACCGTGGAATCCACATTCGAGCTTTGTTCACCGAGCTGTTACGTGCCCGGAAGCCCTTGGTGTTGCACAACGGCCTCATCGACATAGCCTTCCTTTACCAAGTACAGCCACTTCAATTTTTCTCTCACTTTAATTTCTGTTACGTTAAACCGTCTTTTCCTTTTATTTCACCAAAGCTTTTTCTCACTTTGACTAAATGTTTACTGAATGTAAAGCTGGTTTTCTGTTTGTCTTTTGTTTTTAACGCATACATGTTGTCTTTTTGTGCCAGAGTTTTTATGCTCAACTCCCCGACCGGCTGGTCACTTTCACAGCCGACCTGTCTGAGATGTTCCCCGCTGGCATTTACGACACTAAATACGTCATCGAATTTGAAATCCGACTGGCTGCATCCTACCTGGAGTACGCCTACAAAAGATGGTTAGTTCCGCTTCACTTAGAGTCCCCTTTTGGCCTCAGGTTTGCTATTCAAACAGAAACAATGCAGCTGAATTTCATCTCAATTTTAATATTCAATTTTATGTATATAGCGCCACATCACAACCACAGTTATCTCCCAAACAGAGAAGGTCAGACCGGACTCTGAAGTTATTGACAGAAGCCCAACAGTTCCCTCTAAATTCTATTCTGGATTTAACAGGAAGCCAGTTTAGAGAAGCCAAGACGGGACAAATCTGAGCTCTGTTACTGGTTTCTGTCAGAACAAGTGCTGCAGCATTCTGGATCAGCTGAAGAGTCTTAATGGATGTTTTCAAAGCCTGATAATAGGGAATTCCAGCCTAGAAGTAACAAATGCATGGGCTAGTTTTTCTGCATCATTTTTACACAGGATGCTCCTGATTATTGCAATATTACATAGATGGAAAAAGGTGGTCCTTGAAATTTGCTCAAACGACACGTCCTGATCAAAGAGAACTCCTCTTTCTCGGCTGTTATTTTGTCCGATTGCCTCTGACGCTGTGCTCCTTCCCTCAGTAATCTGGATAACAGCCGCAGCGTGGCCGCCTATGAAATGGGACCTCATGTTTACATCGAATTCTCTCAGTACGTGGATCACATGTCCGCCTACGTGGAGTACAGAGAGTGTTCAGCTGTAGCCGCTTCTGAGGGACCAACCGTCATCTGCCAGCCCTTCTCTGTAAGTGAACGTTCACGTTTGTGAAGTCTTTGGGTTTTATTTTTCACCAGGGGAACGTTTGAGTTAAGAAACGTTGGCTGACCTACTGTCAATCACTGCACAGCAGTAGAACAATTCTGAACTGATCAGTGAGCACCAACCACTTCTCATCATAAGAACCATAAGCATGTGAAAATAGAAGCATTTGTGGAGGCAAAGCCTTTAGTCATTAAGCTATCAGTGGAAATGCACCTCACGGTCATGCAATGCTTTATTTATTTATTTTTTGGCCTTGCACAGAGGCTGTTTGTGTTCCAGTTGTATTCCCACTAATTGTTGGCATGAATGTTGTGGGAAAATCCATCTCTGATTGAAGATAAACTCAGCACAAAGGCAGCCAGCCGAATTGGGTCAAGCCTCTCGGCTGCCTTTTTCCAGCTTTTTTGACCACACGGTTGGCTGTAAATCCACGTGGAGCTCACAGTCCGACTCATTTCAGGGTCCAGTACTGTGATGGTAATCCTGCTCTCTTGACCGGCAGGCTTACGGCTGGTGCTCCAACGGAGCCAACTGTCCACTGTCCCACGACACAGACCTCATCATCCTGCAGGACGAGAAGTCCAAGGAGGACTCCAGGAAAAAGAGGAAGAGGCAGAGGCAGAGAGAGAAGAAGAAAGGAGCAAAAGAGAACCCGGACGCCGCCTCCGTCGCCGACGGCGCCCCAGAATCCAAAAAACCCAACATGGAAGTGAGCGAAGCGGCGGGCGAGCCCCAGGACGCCATGGCGGTGATCATCCCGGGATTGGAGCCCCAGAGTGCCAGCGGCCAGTACGAGGCGCAGACCCCCCCCGTCCAGGGCGAGGGCAACGGGGCGTACCAGGCCGAGCCGGCGCTGGCCATGGCCGTGGGGGACGGGGCGGGGGGGCTGGGCGACTCCCTGGCCCTGCCGGAGGGCCAGAGGAAGAAGGCGGAGACGGGGACGCACCGCGCGGGCTTCGACGCCTACATGACCGGCTTCATCTTCGCCCACTCCTGCGCCCTCAAGCAGAAGGAGGCGGCTGCCGTGGAAACGGCCGACAAGGAGCCCTCCTGGATCCCGGGCTGCCTCAACAAGATCTACCTTAGCGGCAAGGCGGCCCCTCTAAATGTGGTCAAAAGCACCTTCGCCAAGTCCTGCAAAGCCCACGTGCAGAAAATGGAGTTGGTGTGGGGCAGAAAGCTGTAGCGCGGCGTCTGGAGCCGGGGCCAGTCACCACACAACACGTAGTAGGAAGATTTGGAATACACACCAGCCTCGATTTTTAGTTTGAGTTCATTTAATCTACTAAAGAAAGTTTCCAACACATGAAGTTTTGCCCTTTTTAACCACGGTGGCAGAATAAAGCCAGAGCAGCGTGATGGGGTCACGTTGGTGACAAGAGTCTCATTTTTATGGTGATGATGATGATGTTAATGGGAAATGGTCAACTTTTACCATTATACAAACACGTCAAGCTGTTAAATTGTTATTTTCCCCTCCGAGTTTTTAGTTAAAAATGCCGCGAAAAATTCCTTACGTTCTTCAGTGTGAACAGTTAGTAGATGCATGTGCATAACTTGATTCGAAGATGTTTGTTTTTTTGTGTTTTGTTTTTTTTATGGGGCAAACAGATCACCTTTATTAGCTGAGAGAAATCTGGATGTGAGATCAGACTTGCAGCCTGACTGTTTAAATGTGGAAAGTCATTTCGTTGAATATTTTCAGACATGCGATCATATGTTCACAATATGCCGTTCGCTTTTCTCTTCTTTTTTTTTTTACATTTTATCTTCTAGCAGCAGCAGTTCTCTGATGATTTGGGACACACAAAGTCAGTTGGTTAAAAAAACAAAGAAAAGACAAAGTTAAAGGTGGGCAACTGCATTCAGTTGGTGATTCTACTGTAAATGAGCTGATGTTTGGTATCTGTACTGCATTCCAGATTTTGTTTCATTTTCTGCTTCTGGTGGATAATAAAGGTTCTTTAACAATGATTCTGCTTCCTGAATTCTTTTTCAGGAATATTGTCCACGATATTATGTTAGAGGTACAGTTGTCAATTAGTTATCCACTGTGCTGTTTGAATACTGAACTGTATGTACTGTATGTTCATGGAGGTGCAGCTACATCAACACTTCTGTCTAAAGTAAAGATGGTGATGTTGAAGAAAAGAAAAATAAACAAATGTATAGATTTAAAGTATGATATTGGTACTACACATATTAGTATCATAGTTGTAATAATGTTATAGGTTCAAATGAGCAAATTGTTCATATTTTTTGTTAAAATATAACTGTATAATAATAAAGAAGTTTAAGAAATAAGCTGCTAAGACAAAAATAAGTTTTGAAGACTGTGGCGGACATCCAGCACCAGGGGGCGCCAGAGCCCCGGTGGAGTGACGTAGTTCCACACAAAGAAGAAGAATTTCTCCGGTCGGTAGGAAGGATCGTATGGTTCCATTGACAGGAAATTGACCAGGTTTTGGGTTTTTTTTTTCTCGTGTGACCTTAATTACCAAACAGACTTTCCTGTATCCGGCGCTGAAGAGCTTGTGTTTTTGAATCGCTTTTAAATCATCAAGACGGAAACAGATGAGAGAACTTCAGCTCATATTGTAGCATTTAGACATGGCAGCCGATGAAATTGACTACAATGTGGTGTTTCCAGATGCGGGGACATCGGGTGAGCACCATGCCGTTGTACAAGATGCACACGCCCCTCTTAGCCTAACATTTTTTGGTTAACCCGACTCGACCGGACCGTGGTGAAAATGTTCAGGCTGCTAGCTTTGCTGGGTTAGCTTAGCTTTGTGTGCTAACGCTGTTGTGTCGCCTGCCCTGTTTTCAGAGAGACACTGGCAGGGGACAAAGGAGCCGGTTGTGATCCTGCTGGGCTGGGCTGGGTGCAAGGACAAGCATCTCTCCAAATACAGCTCCATCTACAATGAACAGGTCAGAACCAGACAAACAGCAGCCCCACAGGCTGCTTTGCTTTGTGCTCTCTGACAGCACAGAGCTTCAATGGAAGCCATTCTTATGTTTGCTCTCTCCCACTTTTTTTTAGGGATGTGTCACCATCCGCTACACGGCCCCTCTGAAAACAGTCTTCATCTCAGAGTCGTTTGGCTACAAAGAGCTGAGCAGCACCGCCCTGAAGCTGCTGGAGATCCTGTACGACTACGAGGTGGAGAACAGCCCCGTGTTCTTCCACATCTTCAGCAACGGCGGCTTCATGCTTTACCGCTACATCGTGGAGCTGCTGCACAGGGACGAGCAGTTCAGCTCGCTGTGCGTGATCGGAGCCGTGGTGGACAGCGCCCCGGGCAGCGGGAACATCCGCGGGGCCCTGCGCGCCCTGGCCGCCACCCTGGGCCCCAAAATAAGCCCCCCGTTAAGGTACATCCTCCTGGCACTGTTTGCGGTCAGCGTTTTCCTCCTGCGAGTGGTGCTGTACCCCTTGACCAAGTTCATTCACAAGAACCACTACGATGCCGTGCAGGACCGGCCGCCCGCCTGGCCCCACTTCCACCTGTACTCCCGCGCCGACCAGGTGATCCGGCACCGGGACGTGGAGCACTTCATGGAGAGCCTGAGGAAGAAAGGCGTCCCCGTGGACTGTTTCGATTTCGTCTCCAGCCCCCACGTCAGCCACTTCCGGGAGTTTCCCGAGCAGTACACTCTGCAGTGCCGCACTTTCCTAGCTTCCTGCATGAAGGACTTAGAGGGGTCCGGCGTTAAAAAGAGGCAGCAGGTTCACAGTCAGTGAATCTCAGGAAGAAATTCCTGAATTGATGCGACGTGGTGTTCCGGGACTGCAAAACCCTGGGAATGGAAGCTCCTACTCTGAAGTTCTGCACGGTGTTGGTGTAGTTAAGAAGAAGGCTGCAGCTGTGTGAAGTAGCTGAGCTGCTCTGAACCCTCACCCTCTCCCGGCTTATCAAACACTAACTACTGAAGGACAGGCTGAGTCGGCATTCCACTGTATCCTACTGACAACACGAGTGGTTCATGTACACTGGAAACTGGGAACTTTTTGACTGATTTTTTTTAATAGTGCTGTGAAATGTGATGCATTGTACATTTAGTAGTAGTATTTCTAAAATAGATGCAGCTGAATATTCTGTATTGTATGTATAAAATGTAATTCAGAAATTGTCACTAAAACAAGATTCCAAGGGTGCTCATACTAAGGGGATGTGTCATATTAAAGTGATTTAGGTTTTTAGTTTTTTCCTCAAATGAAGGTCTCGAAACAACTGCCTTACAGACTAAATACCTTTTGAACGGTTGTTCTATCGGTAACATTTCAACTATACAAGTCTAATGTGAGAAAAAGAGTTTAGTCCAAGGGCAACGTTGATTGACAATGAATGTATATGTGGAGCACAGCTAATGTATTCTTTTTAACAGATGTGCCTTTAATAAACCTGAATGCTCATAGAAAACTCTTCTTATTGGACCTGTTCAGCTTTTGCTTTCTGCGTTTCAGAAGAAGATGAGCCGTTACACCGGGGGGTTAAACTCTGGTCCAGGGGGTCCGCTGCCCTGCAGGTTTTAGACAGTTCCCTGCTTCTGCACACCTGATTCTGATTGAATCGGATCTCTGGACAGTGTGGAGCTTTGCACCGGTCAGCTAACGTCTCTTTGGTGTGAATCAGGTGTGTTGAAACAGCGGCCTTTGAGAGCTGGAGTTTGACGCCCCTGCGTTTCACAGACAGATATCTGGCTGTTGGTTAGCCTCCACACTTAGGTTGGGTGGGCCGTTTGTGGTATTTTGATATTCCAGCGCTTCCCTGCTCCAGCACAGCTGACTCAGATGGATGGGACGGCTCTATTTTGCTGCAGAGGGCTGATGACGACCTCTCCGTTTGAATCGGGGGGGGGCTGGAGCAGGGACTGGAGGATGACCCGGCTGGGGAAACGCAACTCTGTTCTGTTGTGGATGCTGAGACCATCAACAGCTCCCTGATGCTCTGCGGTGGCGCCCCCTGCTGGGCCGGGCCTCTTAAAGGCACAGCTCTGAAAAAAGCAGAAACATCAGCGATCCACCAGAACTGTAACTGGGACGGAGGCCCCACGTCTGCCAAATGCCAGGTCTGACATTTGGCAGAGTGAGCAGCTGGCGTTTTTTTTTCTGCAGCAGGCCGGGAGGGCCGTGGCACCTCGTGCACCAGGGAGGGTCCCCGGAGGAAGAAGACGGTTTACATATCGCTGCAGACAGATGAACATCGCCTACCGGAGTGAGCACGAGATGGACTGCTTTGATACAGCTTGTGGTCCTTCAGGAATGTACAGGATCTCCAAAGTTGTTTCTGACTGACTGCAGCACTAATAGTACTATCACTGAACTTTTAATTTCTTCTTACACACACACACATTTATTTATTTATATGTATATATGTATGTATTTATACATATACAGTGGGGGAAATAAGTATTTAACCCCTTGCTGATTTTGCAGGTTTGCCCACTTATAAAGAATGCAATGATCTATAACTTTAATTTTATATACATTCTAACAGTGAAAGACAGAATCCCAAAGAAAATTCCAGAAAATCACATCATATGAATTTATAAAAATTGATAACCATCTGATGAGGAAAAACAAGCATTCTTTGTAAGTGGGCAAACCTGCAAAATCAGCAAGGGGTCAAATACTTATTTCCCCCACTGTATATATATATATATATAAAACTATGTTGCTATGTTAATGTTTTATTTTTGTTTCTTAAGCTACAACCCACAAGCCAGAGCTGGTAAAATCATTATGGATTCGGACTTTCTTGCCAGTGTATTTCAGTACTTCGATGGACTTAATTACTGCACAGCATATTAACAATTCTGCCAAGAAAATCAGACGAGTGCAGCAGTCAGAGAAGCCCGGAAAAATCTGGTGCAGCACCTCCACAGCTTTGTTCTGTCTGTCTGAGAGAAGACTTCCAGTTCTGCTGCTGGTTCGTGTGGCTGGAGATGTTTTGGAGATGAAATGTCCCGGAACTGGACGACACGGGCGCCGTGCTCCTCATCCCGACCTTCTTCTCAATTCGGTAAAAGTTTTTCTTTTGCATTGACTTGAGTGACTAAAACATAAGCATTTTGAATGGTAACCTGGTGCACCACACCTTTTACTGCGTGTCATTTATTGTTTTTACATTTGTAGAACAACTGTTACATTATGTGTAATTGTTTTATGTTGCCTGATAAGCCCTTTAATCAGTAGGTTTAACCTCAATTATAAGATTGAACAAAATCTTAATTGTAACTGGGCTGAATTATGCTGTATTTATCCCATCTGTGAATACATGCCTCAATAATGTAAAATACTGAAGTCCTTCAGTTCTGTCTTTGTGGAACTGATACCGCTTTTGTTCTGAGGATGTTTTTGTTGTCTGTTATGTTATGCAGTTTGTGGGGTGTTCCTCTTAGCCATCTCCAGGGCCCCCAATCCCAAGGACAGAGCCTTCCTCCTTTATCAATTTTCCTGGTTGGTTTGGTGCCACTGACCCAGGAGAAAATTGCTCTACCTACCACAAACCTGGAGAAGATTCGCTGCATATTAATCTCCCATTGTATAAATATTTGACTATAACTTGTAAAGTCTCTAACAATAATAAAATAAATAGAATGACATCAAATTATATGTTTTATCACGTATCCAGAACAGAAGAAATTAATAATAAATGTATTAATTAATAATAAAAACGTAATATCTAGAAATGAAGACCAACTGCCTGCATTACACCAACATTCCTGTAGAGGGCAGCATTGGCTCACTGCTGTGCCTCGTGCTGAGGCCTAAAAAAGAGCACCCAGACTATTTCAGATACATCCAGCAGCTAATATTTTAAATGCAAGATTTTTCATAAAAGCTGTGAAATGTTAGAATCATAAAAAAAAAAAAACTTTCTCACCATTCTGGGACTCATTGCACGGCATGGAAGTTGAAAGTTGTTGAGTTTGGTGGCTCGTTTCCACCTTACACTTAAATGACTCTTAGGGGTGGCAGCTTTAGAGGCAGAAAACGAAATGAAACCTAAATGGAAAATGTATAAAGTTAAGGGTTGCTGCAGAGAGAATAGGAGGAAATGATAATAGCTCGAAATGACTGGATGAGAAAACGTCATTTTGCCTCCCTCCTCTCCCAAACGCACTGGAAGAGGAAATTACCACATAGAAGTTAATGAAGTCTCACAAGTTGATGAGGGGAAAATTGCGGCGAAAAGGGGTCACCGCTTTCTCTTTAGCCTTTCCTTCTTCTGTGGAAAATGGCTGCGGTCAAGATCCATACTTTTAGAGGACACCGAGCACTCCAACACAGAGATGGAGTGAGAGGGATGAGGGAGAGAGCACCGAGATTAATGGTATTAAGTGGTAGCACTTGGCAATGCGGTAACATATCGTCTATGTTCTCTATTCCGGGCTGATAGTTTCATAGACCTTGGCTTTGCACAGTGACTTTTAGCTGTGATTTACAGGATTCAAATAATCCGCGTGCGGCTTTTCATCATCACAAGACCGGCGAGCATCCTCAGTGTGGAGTCACATCAGTGCCAGATTTATCGCGAAATACAATCAACAACTTGAAACGGGTTAACGCTCCGCCCTGCACTTTGGAGCGCTTGGTTATCATGCAAAGCCAAAAGCTGAACTTTGTCTCAGGAATCCCTTTTATTCCCGGCTACAATTTCCCTTTTGCTTTAATGTCACTGCAAATTGCAGGGAAATGTTTGTATTTATGGCCATGTTGACATTTGGGATGCCCCCCCGTGAACCCTCTTTGGAGATCAGATGTGCATTTATCTGACAGGACCGTGCACACAGGTAGACGTACGGCCACAGATCCCTTCTAATGGCCAATCTGCCCGTCTGTGATTTGAACTGATCTTGTGTAATGTTTGACATTTTGATTTTACGTCTGACATACTGTGATTTTTGCAGCGGGTGATGTTTTTTTCCCTTAATCTTTTTTATATTTTTATTGTCAAATGCCTCTTTTTGCGCCTGTTTTACAATGGCACAAGGGAAGCTTTTGGAATTAGTGTCTCTGCCCAAATGGCCTATTTTTAAGCTTGTTTTAATGTGAATGTTATTGTAGTCTTCTTACACTTGCAGTCACATCTCCTCAGGTGTGTCACGCTGTTTTTTCCATGCGACACACACAGTGCTCAAACCTGGCTTTTTCTCTCCCGCTCCACAGGAATAGCCTTGTGATCAAGTTGAGCAGGGAGCCAATGAGAAGTCACTCAAGTCCCACTCTCGTCCCTCTAATGAGCAAAGTGTCCAGCGGAAGCCACATCCGAGACAGCATGGTACCTCCCCAACACACACACACACACACACACACATACGCACACAGGCGAACGCGTCCTGAGGGCACACACACACCTTCAATGGGATCCAATCCGGAGCTTTGGAACAGAAGTCTGATCTGCCTTTGAGTAACTTTAAAAAGGTCTCGTGGTGTTTGAATTGAAGAGAAAATTGAAGTGTGTCCACGTGTGAGTGTGTGAGGAGTGAGAGGGAGAATCGGCAGCGAAAAGGGAGGAGAGGGAAAAGAAGGAGAAATGGACGGAATGTTAGATAAAGAAGGTGAAAACAGAAGATGGAGAGTGAGAGGACCAGTGTGGAAACCTCCTCAGCGTGCGGGCTGCCTCTGCCCCACTCAGCCTATTCAAAAGCGAGTGTGTGCTGGTGCAGGAGTGTGTGTGTGTGTGTGTGTGCGTCTCTTCACAGATGTCCTTGAACAGAACCCCCTCAGCTCTGCGGATCCCTGCTGCCACTGGAGAACATTTGACAAGCAGCAGGCTCTTGTTAGAGCGCTGTCAAATTAAAGGTGTGTGTGTGTGCGTGTGTATGTGGAGGTCTGAGAGTGTGTGAGTGTGTGTCTCAGAGGCTCTATTCAGAGCACTGTCAAATTAAAACTACCAAACAAACCGTGCGTGTCACACAGACAGGCCGAGTCCTGTGTGCGGTGGCAGTGGCTGCTTTGTCTGTGTGTTTGTGTGCAGGTGAAAGAAAAAAGAAAAAAGGACTTTGCAGCAGGCAGCTTTTTATATGCATCTCCCACTTGTTTTGCAGAAAAACAAATGCGTGCGTCGTTGTGTTGTGGAGGAGGTATCAGGTCAGGCCAATCTGAAAGTGAAACACACATTTAAAAAATATATATTTCTGTTTGTTCTACACTGCAGGAGGCTTTTGAAATATGAGCAATCTGTTACTTTACTCAACAGAAAACAAATACTTTCAGATCAGTGGTTGTTACTTCAGCTCAGTAAAAAAAAATTGTGGAAACCTTTTAGAACAGGATGTGTTTCAGATGAGAAATGATGATTAAACCTCAGCGGAGGGCTGCAGGTCTCCTGCAGGTAGGGGACCGACACAGACATATATGAAGGCAGTCTTTATGTATGGACTCTGCATCTTTGATAGGATTTCCAACTGTGTGTGTGGTGTGTGAGGGGTGGGGGGTTTGTTGGGGGGTCCCCTGCTGTCTGAGCATCTGCAAGGATGAAATAAGTAAGTTTTTCATTCCAAGTATTCTGAGTTTTCTGTAGTCCATAAAGGTCAAACAACAGTTCTACATAATTTCTGTTAATCATTCAAGCTTTATGTTCAGATAATTGCTGCTTTTCACCCATTTTCAGATTGGGATGTCTCCTCCATGCAGAGGCTGCTTGAAAGTTTTAAATTTGCCTCCAATAGCAAAATGTTATGATTTATGCAGTCTCCGGCAGACTAATTTCTTTAGAAGTTTTTTTCCCTTTATCTTGTGGCCGGGAGGCCGATTCATCTTAAAGAGTGATGAGGGGAGGCTGCTCTCTATGCAAAACACATTAAAGCTAAATGAGGAGTCTATTACTCAAATCTGGCTGATAATCCGTTAGCTAAAGATCCCTGGCCGCTAACTAAGTAGATTAAGATATGTCATTGCCACTGCGACCAGGACCGCAATCGCACATCCACTTATGTTCTCAGAGGCACACACACACACACACACACACACATCATTTAAATGCAGTGTATTACACTGCTAGGTAGAATTTGTACCTGTTTGGGCCTAATTTATACCCAGCCATAGTTCAAATACAGACTCGTTTGTTGTAATAATGTTGGCCGGAGTCGTTTTTCTGCGTTGAAACACGTTGAAGCACACACACACAGTTCATAAGTTCACACCCCCAACTCTTATCCGCAGACAGTGTGTTGCCGCCAGCTCACTTCATAGAATTAATTTTGTCCTCTCCGCCCACTTTGTTGTCGGTGTGTGAGCAATGCACTGGGGACTCATGAGGAGGCCATGTTTGCATGAACACGCACAATTCATCATGGCTTGATTAACGTACAAGATTTTATCTCCCCCTCTTTCTCTCACTTTCACTGTGCCACGGCCCTGCGGTGATAATTACAAATAATTTATTCTTAGTGGTTAATTAACCAATACCCCTTGCAAAGAGTCTTGAAAACACAGAAAGAATGTAGCATATATCTGGGTAAAGCCATATGTTGGTTTGGTTTTTGATGTTCGACTTATATGATCAAATCCTAAAGCAGATTTAGGATTTCATTCAAAGTTGCCTATATAATGTATTATCATCTAAAAAGCCACTGTTGTTTTTATTGTCTTTTGCTGGTAGTGGTGTTCTGTTCAGAAATTTAAGTAAAATCACTTTTTACAAAAAATTATGTAAAACTTAACAACATTCAATTTAGAAATGTTCTTTAAAAATACATGAGCTGACATATATCATAGTGGTTCTCATGCTCTTTGTCTTTTAAAGCCAAAAGCAATTACGTCCCCTGGCCTCCCAAATAAGTTATTCATGGCAGGATGCGCCCTGTTTTGTGACCATTGTGAATCAGTCAGGACTCGGTGTTGGGCCCGGCTGCAGACAGTTGGTGGCCCTGGGGCAGACATCAATGTCCACATCATTCCAGACCTCGGAGCTGGTTGACCTGTGCTGGGCCTGTCTTGTTTCCAACGGCCGTTTGTTACTAATTAATGGACTTGAGCCCATTCTCTAGCGCCGAGTGCAACACAAACCACATGCATTAAACATGACTTTGCCACCGCAAGGAAGAGGAGAAAGGTGGAGACAGAGTGAGACGACCGAGGGCAGCACAGAGCTGAAACAGTTCCGTTTGACTACCAGAGACGAGAAAGCATTGGGCGTTTTGATGTAACTTAAAACGTACAAAGGCATAAAAAGGCACCTGGATAAGAAGCACCAAACCCCCGAGCTTCAACTCCAGTTGCATGTTGTGCTAAAGCCCAGATTTGGTGGCATCTTACACAGTTCAGCATCAAAAGGAGCTGAACTTTACGCTCAAAAGTATCTCAAAAGTATCTCAAAATTAGAAGGAATTAGCAAAGTAATCTGCACACTTGTATCACATCCATCGTGTTTAGTTTACGTGGCAAAAAAGCATTTAGGGCTCTGAGAAGAGCCTTTCAAACGGCTGGACGTGTCCTTTTAAGACTGAAGGCGTCCTTGGTGGCCATCAGGAGACACGTGCACACACACACACACACACGTGCACACACGTTAATGCATAAATTGCCATTATGCGAGCAGCTACCGGTGGCAGAAGCGCCCCCACCACGATCACCCCGGCTGACAAAAGTTAATTTGCGCTAATGATGTTTTACTCCTCTCATTACCTTAAATCATCTCCCTCCATTTTCCAACCCTCCCTTCGCTGCAGAGAGGGAGAGAGATGCAAATAGAGAGGTGCAGAAAGAGATGTGTCCAGAGACAGCCATGGGTAGAGCTGGCCAAAGTAGAATAAGTGAGACGCAGCGAGATCCTCAGCTGCACAGGGGGCGGTCAGCGGTTTGTAATTGTTATTGTCCTGGATGGAGCCGATGCTCATCTCCGATCTTCTAAGCGGCGCTCCCACCTCTCGCTGTTAAATATTTTACATCCTCATATAATTATCAAAGCCACTTGAGTTTGGTTTTGATGGAAAGCATGTGCACACTCGAGTGTCTTAACTGTACAGCCCACCGCAGTTGTATTTATGTTGTGGGCTTAAGTGGTGGACTTTATAATGATAACAGAGTCCAAGCTTAACAAGTGTGGAGTGCTTAATGTGTAAATGAGCTCTTTATAATCCAAGTTTGAGTATTATGGTTTTATGAGTGGATTAAAGTAATGAGTGTTTTGTTGTGTTTTGCCAAACTTCTTCCACCTCCCAGCTGCCATTCAGGCTCCGGCCCATTGCAGGGATGCTGCTACAGTAATTGTGTGAGTGCTTGTGCTGTGTAGTTGGGATTATCTCTTCATCAGACTGCAGCACTTTGTACACACTGATTAAATGACATCTCTTCCATGTTTGTTTAGGGATTCTTGTTGTGGCAAAGGTGCTAACACCTACTTTATTTGAATTAAAGCTCTTCTCACTTTGTTCAGCCAGCATAGTTTTGGGTTGCTAACCACCTAAATGGAGATCCTAGAGGCAGACTGCCACTAGATAAAGTCTAACAGTGCTAATGTGTAGTCTCTAACAGTAGCACCTAAACACATTTATTTGTAACTCTTGTTGTTTTAACTCATCTGATCCAAATACAGAGGCTGTCCCCTCAATCCTTATGCTCACCTAGGCCGAGACCACTTATAATACCTTTGTTAGACAAGAAACCTATAGTTGTTGTGGAATCAATTCCATATGAAGTGTAGAACTGTGTCCGTTATGAAGACCTTCGGCTGCTTTGCTGATGAAGCGTATTTTAGGCTTGAACATAATAATTCACAGTAACCAAGTTTTTTCTGACTCATTCCAGCCTAGAATTGACAGAAATGCATTTTCCAAAGTACATTTGTTCTCAGTAAATGTTAATATGGTGTGTAAAACGGAGTTCAAGAAAGATACAGACTGTGTAGTTTTTGTTTTGCCAGCAAAAGACGTTGGTCAGAGAAATCTCAGTATGGAGGATTAATATGGGTTTAGAATGAGCGTGAATGTTCTTATGAAAGGTTAATTTGGCTCACAGGTCAAGCATCCTTTCTGATTAAGAAAGCCACTAGAAAAAAACTATTCAACTTCTGTTTAGAGAGAAATCCAGTCATTTTTGTGGTTTTCTTCAAAGGCAATTGAAAATAGCTGCAGAAAGAAATAATCCACGATATATATTTCCGTAAAACATGATTGTATACACTGTTTGAAAGCAAAAAAGTGACAAAAGTTTGCAAATATAGAGTTTTTGGAGTATTTGAAGAACATAAATTCAATAAATCGTATTAAACATAGATAACAGAAGGAGCAAAGGAAAACGCTATTAAGGCTGATTGTGTGACAGTTTAGATTGATTGTTACCTTATGTAGGATTTTTTTTAAATCTAATGAACTATTATAAAAGGTAATGTCCAAAAAAAGAGAAAGATGATCCACAGCAATTTTCGACGTCATTGTCCTGGCATGACATCTAAATGTCCACTGCAACCAGCCACTTTGTTTCCACTCATTAAAGTGCCAAATGAAAGCCCCTGCTCTTTGTTCTGGATGGTAAATTAGTAGGTATTGACTAAAGCTTCCAGGATCAGGAGAAGCACATATGTAAACCGTGTGGCTATCACTTTCAGAGTAAAGCATCACTCCCCAGAGTTTGCAGACAATGCGCCTCAGAGAAAGTTATGTGCCACGACCCTTCCCTCACATCAGCTCTGAAACCGCGCAGTCATTAGCAGCCGATTGATGAGGAAAATGGTATTAGTCTGAAAACATTTGCAGCTCGGCCTCAGAAGGAGCCATTTTTACAATTGGTTTAGGGGGTTATGAATGTGCACATGTTCTTTTTGAAATAGGCAATGTTCATTTTTTATCTGTAATTGTTTCTGGAGGAGGCTTTTAGAGAGAGATGAGTTAAGCTTCTATTAGGATCTTTCCCTCTTTTTCTTTTTTGAAGAAAGGCAGCTCTTTTGTCTTTCGTGACTGTGCTGCTGTTATGAAGGACAAAGGAGTTGCTGCGAACAGCTCTCATATTTAGAATTTAAATGATACTCTATATCAAATGTTACTTATTTAAAAGGCATTAAACAATCATCTGTATAACATAAAGGAGAGTCGTGATTTCTCACATGAGAACTGGTGTTTTTGGTAATGTTAATCAGCATCTGCCCTTTCTGATGACACTGGCTGTGCATAAAAGGCCTGGGAGAGGTTGCGTCTTTGTTGTCTCCACGTATCAGTTTCGTCTCCATCAGCGTTCTGTCAGCAGCCAGGAGCAACGTGGACGTCAACCTGAATACGGCCCTCCTTCCTCCATCACTGACACACACACGCGTGTGTATACACACGGACACAGATCCCGGAACATGACCAGTGGAAGGTAGGGAGCGTGTCATGTGAGTGATGATCAGTGGGGATGACGGGGGTGAGGGATCAGGAGCTGGCTTTCATGACGGATCAAAGGGTTAGATGACAACCGGGCGAGGACTTCCTGCTTGACGGGAACATCGTTCAAATGGACAGCACGACATATCACAGATGATGTGTGTGAGTGCGTGTATCAAAGAGAAAGATATCTTCCCCCCAAAGTGGACATCGTCCGCTATCCAGGATGATGTGTTTTTCTTCATCTCCTGTCAGTGTCTTTATCTTTGTCCCCTCACACCTTGTGCCTGCAAAGTAGAGCAGAAAAGTAGATGTAAGTCTATCCAAGCAAATCTGGAAATGTGGACGTCTCTTTTCTGAGCTTTGAAGGACCCTGTGCTCTGTTGGTCAGAGCAGAGTGCAGAAAGACGACAGGTGGATGAGTCGACTCAACCATATATGATGGTGCCATGATTCGTTGCACAATAGCTACTATTGTGCAACTGTTGAAATATATCAAAAACCTCTATTTTTTTAGGCTTGTTGATTAATTAAATTGACTGATTTGGTAGGTTAACTGTCTCTTAACAACAAGAGCATTTCTGGAACAAACTTTATCCATCCATTCATTTTCATTCCCATTTATTCCAAGTAGGATCACAGGACAGATCAGATTCCACAGATCTATTCTGATAAGTTGGTGGGAAACATTCTGCATTGATAAAAAGTGGCCTATCTTTCCCCACTTTTACCCAAAACCATAACTAATATGCTATTAGTTTTTGCTCATAATTTTTTCACACAGACTTTTTTGAAGCTTTCATGCTAAACTTTAGCCATAAAGCCTATCTTCACGTGTCACCGCGCCCTGATCCCTGCGGCCTGTGGGAGCCTATGGAATCACACGGACCAAACATAATAAAGGTAATTTACTGCCTAGGCAAATTCCATAGCTCAGGGCCTCCATTCCATGTTAAACAGCCCGCTGACCTTTAGCGTCTGATTTCATAAAGAGGGACACAATCCGATTAGGCCTGGACAGTAAAGGTCAAACGCGCCGACAGTTGCGGCGGATATGTAGCCGCTAGCTGGCTGGAGACTTAGAGAAAGACCACTGCCATGAAGGCTGTAGCACCTTGATGTGTGTGTGTGTGTGTGGGCAGAAGGTGAGGTGGCAGAAGGGGGGCAGCTACGGTAGTTAGCCTCTGTGGCCTTTTGGGCTCTTAGCAGAAAGGGCAGCATATCTGACACAGGTGTGTGCTCTCTTCTCATGGCCCACTATCCACACTCACACATGAGCACACACACACCAGGTGGCATTGCACCAGCTTTAACTGATAGCATCTTCAGCCTAGCTGAGCCTTGAAGTGCAGCACTGGTTTGTGGAGGTCTTCAGTCCCCGTTGCTCTTCTTCCTTTTGGCCTGCGTGTAGTGTGAGTTTGACACTGTGAAAGTGCAGTCTTTAATGACAGCTTTAATCTCAGTTTGTCAAGCCTTCATCAGTGTGTATGGTAACCTGGGTTTCCAAAGAGTGTTTTTTTTGTCTTCATTTCAAATCTAAGTGGTTTGGGTTAGAATTTACAACTAGCAGGAGCTCATTACAATTGGTGCTTACGTAAAACAAAGCTTGGTACACACATCATGCAACAATGGGACCTTATCGGTTTAGTGGGAAACAAGTTAACAAAGCAGCATTCTCCTCTTTGAATTCTATTTATTGTTATACAGATCTGAGCTGCCTTGTGTCCTGATCCATTCTCCTCACTCCACTTTGCCTCATTGTTGTGAACGCGCCGCTTGCTTTGAAGAAATTAAGACAACAAATGAGATGAGATCATGTGTGACATGTTTAGTTAGACACTCCGTCGTCTCTTCAGCTTCCTGTGTCGGAGACTCATTTGCTGCACTGAGCAGCCAATCGGAGATATCTGTCCTATCGACACGAGCAACAGGGGCTCTACATGTTGCACTGGCTGAGAAAAGGCATGGACGAAATGGAAACGGAGACGTGAGCACACACAAAAAAATACAGAAGACATTCCTTGATGTTTAACATGTGAACGAAAACTGATAATGGTTGAAGTTCTGTTTGTGTATGTGATGTGTGTTTGTCTGCATGCATCTGTGTGTTGGCGTGGGTATTCTGTCTCCCCTGTGG
The DNA here is from genome assembly GCA_907169785.1 of Menidia menidia. Classification (NCBI taxonomy): domain Eukaryota; kingdom Metazoa; phylum Chordata; class Actinopteri; order Atheriniformes; family Atherinopsidae; genus Menidia; species Menidia menidia. The sequence continues at coordinate 16,668,478 of CAJRST010007779.1, read as the reverse complement.
TTGGTCTTAGTAGCAGAGCTGTCATCTGTTTTACAGGAGCCCCATTAAGGCGATGGCATGGATAATGCTGATTGTGTGTCTGTCAGAGGGAGAGTTGTGTACACATACAGCTTCTGTTTTACGTGTGTGAATATTTGCAAGCAATTTCAGGACAGGACACCTGAAGATGTTAGTTTTTTTGTGTGTGTGTGATTCAAAAGCATTGCTGTAGAAATGTACACGCTGAGCTGTATGCGTGTGTGTGTGTGTGTGTGTGTGTGTGTCATGGTTAATGTTGATTATGTCGGGGCACAGCGAGCGGCTGACAGTGCCGCCTCGGCTGAATGACGGAGAGGATGTTAACAAGCACGGGGGGGCGGTCACTACCCCTCTGTTTACAATATGGGGGTGCTAAAGCTGTCGAGACCTCCACTAGCGCACGGCGCTCTGCATGTGGAGGTGTGCGCTGGCAGTAAAACCTCCTCGTCCTCCACCTCTTTGTTGTCACACTCCTCATCTGGTTTGCTGCTGAGCAGCTTGCCCAGCACTCCAACTGAGAGCGAGGGGGGGGGGGGGGGGGACCTTTTCAGTAAAGGAACCCGTACGCCTAGACTCAGACAAGATGATGTGAACGGTGACCGTTTTTAACAGGCTGGAGGTAGAAAGACTGCATGTCATTTTCTCCGAAAACCACAAGATGACAACAACAATAAAAGAAATAAACAGAAAGAAAAAGAGAGCTTTCTGTTTGTGTGATGTATTGTAATTAAATGTATTTCACCACAGTTATCAATTGAGTAGCAGCACAGCGTCTTCTTTTTTTTCCTGGATAAATCCACAAGTGACTCATCAGTTAATAATTTCAGCACCTTGTTGCATATTAAATTGCATTTTATAATGCTTTTAAGACAAATAGGAAATATCTCTGTGTTTGATTACATTTAATTGCCTTTTAAAGTAATCACAAACGTACTTCTCATTATTCTTTTGTTAAAGGTTGATGAATATGTAAACCGTCACACCAGTGACAGACTGACTGAAACTACAATAGATTTTCCTAAAGAGAGGAGCTTGACTCCATTTATGTGCTTTTGACTGGTGATGTAATTTTCCCATTTAATGAATAGCTGCAACTCAGGACACAACACATTGTTTTAAATGTATAAATCTAATTTGAAACCAATTCTGTAAGCATGCTTGTTAGCATTCTTGCTATATCTGGAAAGAGACGAGCATTTTTCTTCATGAAAGTTTACCAGCATAACGGTGGGTTATTCTGGCTTGTCTTTCAGCTTTGTTGGAATTCAGCAGTTGTTACTTGAGCTAAAACACCAATATCCAAGGTCTTTAATGGGTTCCAGATAAAAGTGGGACTCTTGTAGAGCACCAGAAGTTAAAAGCTTACACAGAGTTATCATAATAGGCCACGCTCAATGTCAGCCAAGTCGCCTTTTTGAAGCAGGCCTAATTTCCCATGATGATGATGATTTGCCGGACAACATGCTCAGAAACAATTAATGCTGGTCGCTGAAGTGGACACTTTTCCCCCAGTCAGGCATCGAGGGCCAGGGCATAAATAAGTCCCCTTGTCAGCCATTGCCAAGCGACAGCTAATGACTCTCATTAATATGCAAAATAGCCACCATTTTTCTCTCATGTGTGCGCATGCATGTGTCGTCCCTCATTTTGTGCGCGCAGTCTGGCCGGTGCGAAGTGACCAGCTCAAGAAAATTTCTAATTGCAAGTCAATTATGTCATTGAGCCCGTTTAGATGTTCATTTGTATGCAAATTTGAGGAGAGGAGAGGGAAGCTGGCATCATGCAACATGGAGGGCAGAAATACTGAATGCTGACCCACACGCAGAGCTGCCTCATATGATTCATCAGAAATACTAAATGTGAGGCTTTTGTATTGTGTATGGAGTCCACGCTGCTGAATGGTGTTTCAAAACAAAAAATTCAAATTGATATTTATGCAAAAAGACAGCACAAGAGCTCTATTACATAGAAGTAAAATGTTATCTACTTTATTAGCAACACTTTTAAAGGAACATGCATCAACGTGACCAATCTACATCGATCAATGTTTTTCCTCAATGTATTTGAACAAAGTCGTATTAAATATTTGAAACACGCGTCTTAAAGTGTCCTAGAAATGTTTCTTTTTCAGGTAAGTTGAAGGTTTTTTTTTACATTTATTGTTCATTGAATGAATAAGACACAAAAGGCCTACTTGAAAGACTAAGCCTTTTTCGTGCTTTTGTTCCCTTCATAACCATTTCTGACACCCTACCCTGGTGCCGAGCAAGCTGCTGATTATAAAAGTTGTTATTTGTAAACTGTAAACTTTTCTAATCGGTGACGACTGACATCAAATTCAAAATAGATTCAGATTTAATAAATACACAGATGCCAGTAGGGATATAAGTATTTGCTCCATTTTTAGAAAACTTTCCAAAACCTCTGGAAATAGTGATGCCAAATATGTTTCTCAATTTAAATTAATTTACTTTCCTTTTATAATCATTACAATTGTTTTCTCGAGCACTAAACCAGAATCTCTGATATCAAGCAGTGGGCTCATTCTCAGATCATCATTTCATCAAGCTATCATCCGGAAAATATGTTCCTTTGGTTTAGAGGTGTGGGCCAACCCTAGTAAATGATTCCAAGATCCATCATCCTGATGTGATCTGATCTGATCCCCCTCTGCTGTTGATTAGACGCTTATTGGAGCGAGGAGCAAAGACATCAATATGAAGAAGAGATGAAAGGACGAAAACAGGACAGGATCGAAAGGTGAAAGGAGGGATGAATAAATGATTCTCAGAATGAAAAAAAGCAGGGCTGGGAAAGTACGTGTCTATTTCTACTTATTCATCTGCGGCTTTAACTGTTTTTATTCTATGCAAACGTGATTTGTGTGTGTGGATGTTTGAGTGAGTGCGTTTTCGCTGTCATCAATTTACCAATAGCAGCGGAGTATCCAGATGACATTGAGCTGTCATTATAGCAGCCTTCAGCAGTTAATGAACAGATGGAGTCCACCGCATTTCCACTAAATTCATTATCACTGTATTGGACTTGATGGTGCAGATTAATAACTGATTTGTCACGTAGATATTTTGCATGATTAATATGGGTATTGATCAATGGGTAGAAGGTGGTGGTTGTGTGAGTGTGTGTGTGTGTGTGTGTGTGTTGATAGGGTTGGGAAATGGGACAGTGTGCACAGCAGCAGCAAACTACAGGAAGTCAATGGCTGGTCAGTGTGGACACTGATCAGAGAAATGGTGAGAAAGTCACTGCAGCCCAACTTAATCAAAGCTGTGGTTTACATCGGGGCAAAACTTCTCTCAAGCTCTTTTTTTTCGTCTTAAGTTCTCAGTATTTTCAAGCAGTGCAACGGAGGCCATTGCTTGAGTTTTATTATTAATAAATTGCTTTCATTCAAATAACTTAACAAAAGGATATCATCTGCACACCAACTGAACCTGAGCGTTTTAATTGTCTGAACCCTTTCATTTCCCATTTATCGGACAACACGTGAGATGCGGGTTTGGGATAAATGCCGATGCCGGGGATCTTCAGTTATTCACGGGCTGCACCTGTTTCAAACAGGGACAAAGAAATGTCCCTCTACAGTGCTTAAATGTCAACTCTCAACATGGTCTATGTTCAGTGGCTGACTGCTGTAAGAGATGAAAGTAAATTAGTAAATGAGAGAAAATGCAGTTGGACATGACATCTTTCTCTGTGTTGTAATTCTTGCTCTGCCTGTGTATGTTAGTGTGTTTATGCCTGTTTAGTTGATCCCCTGAGGAGACATCTCGTTGTCTATATTCTGAGCTTAGATTTATTGTCATTGATCAGCCATGTACTGGATATAATGATCCGCTAAGTATATAGATAAGCCATTTATTTTGGAAGATCTTAGCCCAGATGTATAGATTCCCCATGTGAGGGTATAGATTGACCAAAAACAAGTTTACTGCATCTGATCTGCTTCTTTACAGAGTTCTTGATTTGTTCCTAGGCGGACAGCCCTTTAAAACGTACAATGTCCTTTTTTTTTTTTTTTGCACTCAGATGTGAGGCAATTGCACTAATCTGATGAAAACCGCACAATATAGCATGGTTTCACTTTCCAATCTGCCAAGACATACGGCACGCTGAAAAGCACCGTAAACATGTATAAAAAGTCCAATGCTAGATAACAAAATGAAAAGCTCTAATGTATTCATACAATCCCAGATGTTTGAAGAGATGGATTTACAACTGTAAAACCCAAATAGCTTTATCACAGAGATTAGACTTCAGAAGCTGAAACTGTCAAAAGTTATCTTCTCCGTTTCTGGGGGAGGGGGTTGTGGTAAAAAAAAAAAAACAGTATAAAGTTATCATTGCATTCACTGTAACCTCTCCCTCCCATCATTATCAACAATTCCTCTACCTCCTTTGCTTTGTAATTTACACACACACACACACACACACACAGAACAGGTTCCTCCAACATATTCATCCGGACGTCAGCGGGCTCCTGTCATCATCGCAGCATCTGTGGAGATGATAAAGTGATGTTGGGCCCGTTTTCTGAGTGAGAGGAGGCCTCTCTCACAGATTAAAGAAAGCCATGGTTTCCACAGGGACAATGGGGAGGAATTACCATATGAATATGACCACAGCACCTCGGCCTCTTAAGACCATCAATCTCCCCATGCCGATTGCTGCGATGCCAGATAACCCCCCGGATATCCCCTCTTAACCTCAATTTCTCAGGATGTATTAAGAGATGGTTGCAGCAGAGAAGGGGGGGGGGGGGGGGCAATGAGGGAGTTGGGAGGAAAGGGGGCTTTGGGTTGGATCAGCAGATGCACCCATTTTCCTATGCACACCCTCCACCCCAACAAGTTATAACGCAATTAATCTTTCCCCAGTGGGAAGAAATATGGCAGCTAAGTGAATTTTACATGAAGATCCTCCCTCCATTCTTCTTTATCACAGCAGCCGTCAGCTGGGAGATTTGTGCTGCGCGGGGGCCGCGACAATATGTGAAAATATGTATCAGTGTGTCAAATTAGTGGTGGAATGCATTCCCGTAGCATGGGAGGGCACTCTGAGGACGAAAATGGTTTTCTAACAGGTCTTCTCTTATAGAATCATAACCCTTACAGCAATTACAGGTCCCACAAAGGAGGACACAAAGGTAAAGAATTTGGAGTCTTTCGTTTCCCAACAGTGGGATGCAAGCGGAGGCCATTCATGAGTCCATTATATCATGTTTCAGTTACATGTAACAGTATGCTAGCAGTGGTTCTGTCATATTCAAAATAAGGACCATCAACTTAAAAAATGTAAGGGTTATACTGCTTTTTTCTCTTTTTGGGTCTATCAAAACTATTCTATTTTCTTTATCGTTTCATTCTCAGTTTAGCATGTTTTAATTTCTGCAGGCATTCCTTCTATTTAGTTATATTTTATGACCTGAAATCCATCTGTTGTTCTTCTTTTGAAATGTTGGTTGGTAAGCAGCATGATCATGCTTCACCTCCACCTTATAGATTGGACTTCTGAACTCATACTGCTTCTTAAGTCAGTGTAAAACTTCCATCCGTCCGTTATCCATACTGCTTCTGCCCGGCTGTCGGCGGACTTAATGATGTGCATGTTATTAGCTCTGGGCTTGTCTTTATCACGGCTGCATCTTGTTGCTATGAATAACTGCAGGTTTGTGTGCTGATTCATGCCTCGTGGCTCCACGTCTTTGGGACTGGGTGTGTGGGACTTTGTGAGAGCAGGTGGTAATGGTCAATTATCCTGCAGAAGCAGGTGAACAAAGAATACAGAATCCTATCTTTTCCCTTTGAGGAAAGCATTACAAGATTTTACAATGGACGAAAGAAATCTCTATATCTACAGTTTTTGCAGTTGGGGACACCATCTAAATTTAAATAAAACTGGAACTTTAACACAAGTATCCTAACAATTCCAAAAAGTTTTAATTCCAGTTTTTCCCCTATTGTTGATGAGCAAATTGATAACGACAGTGTTGTCTTTTTACCACAAAGTGCACGTGTTAGACTGTAAAGTTACTCATAATTTTGGCGCATTATTGAAAAAGACACAATAAGAAAGAATTTGATTGCATGGAGAGATATGCAAATACAGTTGTGACACAGTGTTTTCATTTTTCTTTTACATTCTCTGAATTGAATCCCTGGTGCAAAATCTCATCACCTGCTGACTATTCAGATGATAATATTAAGAGATGAGAGACAGAGAGGGAGAACGAGGGAGAGAGGAAAGAGATTCAAATGATGATATTAGAGTTGAGGAATGGTTAGAGAGGTGGCTGCTGTCACCATTATGCTTATATGACACCTCAATGTGCTACAGTCATTTGTGAGTGTGTGGATGTGTGTGTGTGTGTGTGTGTGCAATATGAGAATTGATGCTGAGGGCTGACCTCATCTGCCCCTCTCATTTCCATTCAGCCATTTTAGCTCTTCTCAGAGTTAGTGGAGCCATTGTGGCTCAACCGGGGAGCAGTTTGTCCTCATTAGAAGAGCTCCAAATGAAACCCGAGAACAAAGCATGGCAGCTATACGTTTGGACAAAACAACTATGAAGAGAAGAGAAGATGTTTCATTTGTCACCGAGCAGTTAATTGCTTCTTACGTTTTTAATACTCATGCCACATGCACAAATGAAAAACTAACAAGGTTTGATTTATGACGAGAGGATAAGAATGCCAATAAAGACTCTCCTGACTTTGTTCAGAGCAGTTTTTACTTTTTGAAGTGCTAAAGATGTGAGGTGAACATCTGTCTGTGAGTAATGGCAGCAGCAGACGCAGTCATATGAGTGCTACAATGAGCATTATCTTATGGAGCAAATGTCCTGAAATGTAAGTCCATGCTGCCAGGCTGCTCTTATGGTTATGGATTACACGCGTTGCATAAGTGCAGGATTGTGCTCTGAGTGAGGCAGAGATGTATCGCTCATATAAAAACTGTGCCTGTGATGTAGTAAATCATTTATTCTGCTAGCTTCTTCATTCCCTTCACACCTCCCGACTATGCAGGACCATATTTTTTTTCCAGGTACAATCACTCAGAAGCTATTTCTTCCTCTCCACCTCCTTCCTCACTTTTCAGTTTAATACAAATTTGTTATTCAATTTCATTTAACTTTTCCACTTTCACCAGCCGTGTTGCTACTCTAAACCGTCCTTTCTGTTTTTGCTGTTTCCTATGTTTTTGTTTCAATTGTTTTTTTTTACCTTTCTGTTTTACATAAAGGCCTGGACCAGTCAGGCTCCAACAGGAGGCAGTCCAGTGAGCTGGGGGCAGACTGATATTGTCCGAGTCCACTCTGGGTCAGCTGAAACCAGGTGTGAGGTGATGAGGTGTCTGTGTGTTTGTGTGTACGTGTGTGTGTGTGTGTGTGTGTTTGCTGACTCCTCTTTCGCTTTTCTGCTATGCTGCTTGATCAGATCAATGTGGTCAAATAAAAATTGAATAATCATCATTTGACTAATTGATTGAATAATTCTGAGCAAATACAAAATACAACATTGCACCGGTGGGTTCTGTGAATTTACAAAAATGATAAATAGTGCTTCAATTTTTTCATTTATCCACACACTTATTTTGGACTATGGGCTGGTTTGTTGCTCTACACTTGAAGGCACCATGGTAAATGACCGTTGTTTGTTATTTGTACTTTAACACTATCATTATTCTTTTGAGATGATAAAGTATTCAGTTCCATTTCTGGTAGTTTCCGTTTTCTTTTTTCTCATCTGCATTTGACTTTGTCTATGAACAGGTCTCTGTTTGAAACAGTGTAACTATTCACTTCATACCTTTGTAATCTCAGGCTATTTCCAACCACACACCTTCAGTACATTTCGATGATGTCCAATCAAAAGGTTGTCCATTCCTGTTCTAAATAATTATGTTGATAATTTTTTACTTGTTTTTTTCTTTGCACAAATCATATGCATACCAGTTACAGGAGTTGTGAAGATAGAAAAACACAAATACAATACATGAAAAATAACTACAGACTCGAACTTGAAAAGGAATAGCATGAAAGTCAAAGAATCTGTGTTCATTCACATGAAAAGATGGATAGATTTAATAGTCATCATGAGGACTGCCTTGTTTTCCCTCTCAGGTGATTTACTATCAGAGCCATGCTTTATTGTACAATGTAGACAGAAGTCCTTCCCAGTCATTTTCTGGTTAGATGACTAAGAACCAATTTTTTACTGTGCTTAAGGATTTTCTCATAACCTTATGTGACCCAGAAACAATCCTTTGTTGACAAATGAGTCAGCTTTACAACATGGGATGGAGAGAAAGAGATAAAACAACAAAAGCAAACAGATAAACAATAACATAAAATGACAGATTAAAGAAAAGAAAAGAAACAGCACTAAAAAGCAAATTAACTGCAGACTGTCATGTCCCCTTGTTCATCACAATAAAGTCCTCCTGCTCCCTTCTGGTTTCACCTCCCTCCAGGCTACACCCTTTTACCCCGTATTGAAATTTATGAAAATGATCCCCGTAATATTCAGCCAGAGACTACCTGCTGCAGACATTTATATAAATATATATAACAATATATAACGGCCTTATTAAATCTGCTCCAAGTAGGGTCATCCCGTGATTGCACTGAAGTGGGGAGAAGACCTGGGGAGGGGAAAACAGCAAAGAGGGACGAAGGAAGAAAAATCAATGGCACTCTGTAATTGCATATTACAGCATTATTTTCTGCATTGCTATTGATAATACATATGTTTACATTTGCCATGATTAAAATCAATGCCGTAAAGTGAATTATGACAGCGTGGCCTGATGGGACAGCTTTATAGCTGAAAGGAACTAATGAGGTGGTTGATGGGAAGGAAGAATTACCTCCATCTATCTATCCACTGAACGCGCTCATCATGGGACTAAGACACCGTGTGTCTTTCTCAGCCTGCTACCAAAGACTGAAATAGTCTTTTATTTGTCATTACCTCAAACATTCAAAAGCATTTCTTGCGTGTTGCATAGCACATCGGCACTAGTTTGACTCAGTTTCATTATCGTTTACAGGTCTTTGGTAAAGTGAGCACAGTTAAGCTGAAGGGAAACCAAGCAGCACATCAAGATTTCTCATGTCTTTCATTTTTATATCTTTAGCTAGTTTTCATCTGCAGCGGGTTGTAGCATTTTTTGCTGGTAACCAAAAGCTTTTGGCTTATCCTTTGTTTTAGGTAGAAAACCTTTCTAACATCTTAATACATCTTAATTACATCTAATTACAAAATGTAATTTGGAAACAGTTTTTCATTAGGTAGAGAAATGCCATTTCTGGGATCCTCCGTGACCTATTTACCTTATGTCTGGTGTCAGGTCAAAAATCTTAATTCGTCATGCTTTGATTTATGGCCAGATATCTGCAAAACTAATAACATTCCCAACAGGCTCAGCTGTAATTTGAGTCTAGTGCTGATTAGAAAACAAAAGGAAGCTGACATGCTAAACTAAGATTGAATTGCACCTTCTGCGCCTCATCATGTTCTAATAATTGTGAGCATGTTAGGACCATGGAGACACGAGTTCCTGTTTTTTTTGTGTTTTTTTCTCTTTTTTTTGCTATCGTACATTTAATATTGATTGTGGCACAGGTAAAGACTCCCTTTATCAATTCCCTGCTGTTTGGATGTACTTTACACTGAGACTCAGAAGGCAGAATGTTTCCAGCAATAAAGAACTCAACAGATTTATGAAAAGCAGGTGAAATGTTTTACATTAAGTCTTCTCTGACCCGGTAGAGCCCACATTTTCCACAAACTGGCTAATGCAACGCTAGCAGGAGAGTGCAGCGTGTTCCATAACTTTGTTAAGCGGCCTTTTAAGTGGTGTAATTTACTTTGCTAAGCTTGGCTCAGTGTTCTGGCCGGCGTGAAGTGAAGGCTCCTCCGCTGTGGAAATGTGTTTGAGGATGTTTATGAAACAAGAGCCACTACAGGGAAGCACGGGGGTGTCCTAATGTGCTTCCAAACACACACGCCGTGTGTTCGCATCAGTTCACCGGAAAACGTGTGAACAGGAGCCGCAGCTTTTTTGTGGAAACCACACAAACATATCTGTGGTGTTTCCTGGACATCCCACAACTGCTTTTCTGTACTCTTCACAATGCGATACATTCATGGTGACATCTAGAAATGGCAAAACCTTTTATTTCACAGTTTATCATCTGATTTTTATTCTAATTTCACATCTTGTTTGTTTGTTTCTTTTGCATATCAGTGTTTCAAAGTTTCATAGATGAAATTTGATTTAACTCATACTGATTAAATGTTCATCGCCTGGTGAAAAAACTGTGAATTGCACAATAGAGGGAAAACATATCAGGTTTATTGCTTACTAAAAATGTGTTCCACAGCATCTATTTAACGCTTGTATGTTTTACCACGCTTAAGAGGTTTCATTTAACATGTAGGAAAATAATGGAAAAAACTGTTTATGCTGATTTGGGAAATCATTCCAGAAAGTGGTACGCATTAAGAGAGACATTAACATCGCTAAATCTTTGGTTTGTTTTCCATAAATAGCACTGAAATGACGCTAAATGAAGAGAAGTGTGTTTGTGCACGTGCGGTTTCTGCAAATAAGAGATTGTGGAGCACAAAGACTTAAGTTCAATTCAGGGGGAAGCACTCTCAGTCGAGCTGTTGAGCCATTGTTACATATTAAGGACACAACCCTGTCCATTAAGTCAAATTCATGGAAATTGCTTCTTCTGCTGAGAGAGTGAGGGAACAGAATTATTGGATGAAAAGAAAAGGAGAAATCAAAAGATTGGCTCAGTGAAACAAGCAGAGAGGGATCCATCCACTCATCTCTCCCCCCTCTTTCGGCTGTCCGTGTGTCACGGCTCTAACTTTAATTAAAAGTTTGTGCGGCAGAGGTGACCCGTTGGCAGCGAGGTGAGGGAAAGGCAAAGAGGAAAGTGGATTGATTATTTAAAAGGAGGGTGAGTAAGTAAGCATATGCACGTTGGAAGGAAGTATTTAGTGTAAGAAAAGAAAAAGATATTTCATGATCCAAGAGGATTCCTTCAACAGAAATTCCAGAAAATGTTCTTATATGACTTCTGCATCTCAATTATTCTGTACGTTTTTGTGCGTTTAACCATTTCAACTTTTTCAACTGATATCAACAAGTAAGGTTTCAAATGGTTCTGCTTTTTTATCAGATTGAAACTATGTTTTCATCAAACATTTCTTTAAGGCTTTAGATCTGTGGCATCTCCTTTTGAATACATTTGTTAAACTGGTAATGATTGGAAATGCCTAATTAAGTAGCTGTATCAGAAATCAATGACTCCGAGCACCAGAAAAGTGTTATTTACTATTGAATCTTCCACTGATGATCCTGTTTGTATCAATACCAGCCTCATGCACCGCTGCTCAGTCTGACCCAGCCTGAACTTACTCGGATGGTTAATACTGGGAAGATTGTTTTAAATCTTTGGCATTTGTAAATATCTTTTCTCTCAATGGAAAGATTTAATTCAATTAATTTGACTAATGACTAATTTACTGTTTTCTAAGAAGTGTTCTCAGATTGATGAGAATCAGCATCTGCTTCTTTGGGATTATTGCTGAAGTCTTTTACTCATTTGCATTTTGCTAACGGACACCTGATTGTTTTAGGCAAACAAACGTACTCACACTTTGAATTAATAGAGAAGAAGAATTGTTCGAAATATTGTTTCCAAAAATGTGGCTTATTTTTAGCTGAATAAATGATTTTATGTTATTCTGTTAGGATCTGGTCAGGGCCAAATGATTCCATTCCTTTTCTCAATGCTTGTTCGAACCCACGGTACCAGTCACTGATCAGTCACAAGCCAGGCCTTTAGTTTTAAAGCAAAATGAGATGAGTTGTATTTGCAGAGGGAAGGATGCATTTGAATTTGAGCATTCCACATTTGTGAGCCTGCACCTTTCCTTCTGCTGCCCCGCAGAGTCCGTCTGTGCTTTAAAATGAATTGTATGCTACTCATTTCTTTTTTTTTTCAGCGCTGCATGTGGAGGTGGCGTGGTGTGCACGTGGGTGTGTGTCTGTGCATGTGCGCGCCTCTGCAGCGGGCCGGCCGATCGTTGCGGTGTGCAGGCCACAGGGACAGTGAAATATAGCCACAATTAGCCCCGGACACAGTTCAATGATGATAGAGAGGCACTGCACCCCTTAGACCATGATTAAAAGGCCTGCCCTGCCCACCGCTGATAGAGACAACTGATCTCACATTATTAGTGGCACCATCGCCACCAACCAGCAGCAGGAGCTTCATTCTAATGTGATCTGTGATAGCTTTTGTTCATTTATCATTTACTGCTGAGAAAATCCTGCTCTTCCATTTGCTCACGTTCAGTGTTTTTCTTTGTATGCATGTTTTACTTGTTTGTTTTTTCCCCCGAATGGTTTTTATTTCAGGTTCTGGCCAGTCAAATTGGGATTTCTGACATATTTTGGAAATCAAACCTTTACTTCACACACTAAGAGGTTGTTCATTGATCTAAAGTGCTACAATATGTGGCTTTGGAAAAAAAAAAATCATTTCTGAGCCGTTTGTCCTCTCATTAATCTTTATTTAAATGATCTTAGCTTTTAAAATGCTAGAGTTTACCACACTTCCCCAACACCCAGTTTTTTTATACTTATATGTATTATTCATGTCAATTCCATAGAATGCAACTTTCAAGCTCACCTTCAGAATGATTATTCTGTTTTTCTCCTGGTTCTATCTTAATATATGTGTCTTTATTATTTTATTTTTTTCTCTCTGTGGCTTCCTTGGAGTTGGCATGGTGCTCGTAGATCAACAGTGAAACCTTCTTTATCTTTTACACATCAGTAGTGCTGCGCTCTTCAGCTCTGCCCCATTTATTCTCAGCATTCCTTTTTTTCTTTTTCCCCCCCCATCTGCGCATCTGATAATACTGCCGCTCTGTCTCTATTCGCTGCACCCCGGCCGCCATGGCACACGACTGCTCCACTGACTGAACACAGGTCAGGGGGGGTCACAGACACAGACACATTCTTGCTCAGGGATTTTAGATCTCACGTAAAGCTCTGCGCGAACACAGCTCTCAGTCTGGAGAACACTCAGAGTGGCATTTACATTTGCAAATACACATAGTTTTTGTTAAATTTAATATTCACACTAAACAGTTTCCTGTGTCTGAAAAAAACAACACAATTCTTAGAGAAACAGGAAAAGTTGATAGATGAAGGGCTGGGAATGAAATGGAGACATCAAGGAGCACGAAGGGAGAGAATTTCAGGACTGGAAAAGAGGGAGAAAGGAAAAGAAGGACAGGAGGAGGGAGGAAGAAGAAGAATAGCCTTTTGCCGGTGTTCCATCAAGGGAGAAATTACACATTTACCAAGGTTTTTTCTTAAGACGACGGCCCTCATAGATCAAACCGTTTGGATGTACCGGCCAATTTTCAACATGAAATATAGACAGCAGAAATCTATTATACCTGTGTTCTCCCTTCCTTCTGTTATCTGCAGCTCGCCCCTCACAAAGGCTGATGTGCCTACATCTCTGTCAGCCCTCCGCTCCGTGTCTCTCCTCCTCCTCGGAGGCCATGGATCTCCCGCTATCTCCCCCTGACATGTACATTATGTTATCCGCTCGTACATCCGCCTGACAAATGGGGAAGTCGATCATATTCAATAATTATCTGACCTTTTCCCTTTGTTGTATTCCTGCTGCCTCTTGTCGTGCAGCAGCGCGGGGACAGTTTAAAGGGAAACTATTACTAATGCAGGGACTAGACATTTGTGGAAATGATCGTATTGAGACACACTCCAGCTTCAAACTACAGGGCTGGGAACTTTTTTTTCAGAAAACCGCCTTACAGATATGAAGACTAAGAAAATGTTTAAGGATGTACTCTTCAGAAAGGAATGGTCAGGGTTTCTGTTGGTCCGGCCTCCCTGTGGGGGTCACAGATGCTGCTGTTTGCACTCACCTGAGGCTGATCCTGCTCTGCCTGTTCAGAGCCAGGTTTCGCCCTGTGGTCAAGCCGGTTCCCAAAAGTGGAACCGAGCTGGCCTAAGAGCATGTGCATCAGTGGAAAGGGTTCGTTGAAGTGACCTTTTATCTGCCTTTCTAGAAACTGGTTACCTGGAAAACCTAATTTTTCCTTCAATCAAATACGTCTCTCCACATTTGAATTACTAGACACTCGCTTGATTGTCTTGAAAAATGGAAAACGTAAAAATAAAGTGTGATATTCCCTCTTAACACGTGTTTTTGGCTGACCAAGACAACAATTACTTTCTAAAAGTGTGCGATTGATAACAGACTTTGCAATGCAAATATCTTCTGTACAGTAAAAGTAGTTCACTTTTCAGATCGACAATAGTTAACTGTGACATGGGAAAACACAGGAGAAGCATATTCCTACTACAGTTCGTCTTCAGATGTCACATGAGCAGGAATCTGGCTAAATGATTAATTCCCTAATTTACCAAAGTATTTATTTTTTATTAGTTTTTATCTTTAAAGTTGCCATGTTGTTTTATTCTAAGCAATCTATTTATAGACAATATCCGTCCCAAAGTTTGTTTTTATGCATGGATGGATGAGAATAGATTCTGAATGAATTTTATTGGTTATTCTAAATTGTTTTTAGGGGCAGTAGATTTTCTGTTCAACCCATCTCCTCACAGTAAGAGGGAGTCTGGTTGGAGTCCCTTTGGGGGCTACCTGTGCGTACATGGGTTCCCTTCTGGGAAGCTCAATCACCTGCTTATAAGCAGCAGTACAAAACTGAGGAATTGTGAATCATAGTGGGGATGGTTGTCTGTCTATGTGGCTGCTGAGTGCCTCCTCCTCTCAGAGAATCTACTTGGTCTGGTTTGTTCAAAGCATGCGATTATGATTCTAAATGCAATAATGCAGTAATGTTTAAGCAGTGTAAAAATAGGACAGATAACACATTTATTCACTGTTAGCTACCCAACCACCGCTTTGGCTCATTGGTCTCCATTTTCTCTGTTTCTGTTGGTCACTCGTCTCTTGTTTCCTGTTGGGGGGTGTCAGTGGAAGGCACGGAAATCATAGCAGCATCAAAGGTTGCGAGCTGTAGGAAATGTCTTCATTTGCAATGCGCCAGCCTCACACCTGAGCTCCAGGCGGCTGTGCACCGCCACGTCTGTGTGTATGCGCGCATGTGTGTGTGTGTGACTGATTATCAGCCATAGCAGCTTCCCAGCAGGTCCCTCTTTAAATTGTCTGTGTGTGTTTTATGGCTGTGTGTGTGGAGCTCTGCCTGTGTGACTGTGGACCTGTGCGCCATCCATCAGTGTTAAGCTGGCACATTACTGTTAATGAATGATATTTGTGTTCTCCGTGTACGGCGGGAGGGAGGACCACGGAGGCAAAACAAGCTTTCACCAATCGGCTGCCTTCTATTCTCCGCCATTTTTTATTTTTTTGTGCTCGTTTCGCATTTTAGGAATTCGTTCAGCTGAGTCTTGCCGAGCCATTGCTGCATAGCAAGACGGTTTCAGGTTCAAATCCCTGCTGGGGGCTTTTTTGTGAGAGAGGTTCTGTCCTGTTATTTCAGCTTCTTCCCACTGCTCACAAACACACGTTAGTTTGGCCAGTGACTTTTGGTTTATAATGCATGGCTACTAGTCTCTGTACTAGTCTTCTCTCAATATTTTGCACAAGCTTGTAGAGTGATTAGGCCAGTTAAGCGTTCTGAGTCATTTCTATGGTGGAAACCCTACAGACACTGTTCAATTCTAACTTTAAAAAAGTGCACTTGCAACTGTTGCAACTGTTAGAGGGGAGCAGGTTTTATGCTTCCATCTACTTCAGCCTACAGTTTCATGTCCTTCCCTTTCTCTACCCTACCTCTACCCTTACTTATCCTTGGCTCTTTACAACTTGCTCTCTTCTTCCCTCCACACCTCAACCCCATATTCTCCTCCTGGCACTCCATCATAATTCTATAAAGCAGCAGGGTGACTGGTGTGGACCTTCATTTACAGACTGATGTGTGACCGGCACTTAGTCTGCTGTGAAATGCAAAGTGTGGAATGTGATTAGCGGCTGTTGAATTTAGATTTGATTTGCAGAGCAATAGAGTAATGGCCAGTCTGGTTACCTGATGGTAGTGAAGCCTGCTGTCTTGGATTGAACAGATTATTTGCTTTGTGGCGTACAGGTATATACCAAAAGAAGGTGAACAAAAAAGCTTGTGGTTCTGGGTAGAATAAATAGATAGCTCTCTTAATTTGAATCTGTTTAAAATGCTTCTTGTCTGATGGTGAAAAAAGCAAATGTGTGCAAACACTACAAGCAACCAGCACAACTAATCAGCCACAAATCGACAACTCACCCAACTTTACTCTTCAACTTTGAGAAAGAAAAAACAATCCAATTAACTGTGGCAACATTCCAAAGGATCCATACCTTTGTTTATTTTAGAGCGGAAGCAACTAGATCCCTCTATAAGCAGCCTGCATTGCGTGTGATCAAACCTAGATCAGTAGTGGCCACATGGGATCTCTGGACTTTAGTGACAGTGAGTCAGGTTAAATAAACAGGAGTGTGAGCACATAGGGGGATCATAAGGGTGTGACGTTGTTTCATTTCTTTTAGCAGAACAGCAGCAATGTGTGGTTGTAAAGTAATTCAAAGCTACAAGAAGTTTACATGTACAAAAGAGTAGTGAGGTGGACTTCACTGACACTGTACAGCTGAACATCTGTAACGTTTTGCAGGAAATGAACTCATTCTATCAGCATAAAGGAGACTGCGTCACCCTCCATTTGGGGGGGGGGGGTGTCAGTGTACCACAGGGAGCCTTTCTGTGGAACGAAGCTCATAATCCACTGCTCACAAATTGTTATAAGGTTGAGTGCTGATGCAAGCAGGAGCACAGAGACTTTATGAGGGAGGTGGGTGATGAAGATGTCTCTAACTGGGTGTCCGTAATATGCAGAGAAGTCCTCATAAATGTCTTATTACCCAGCCGATTCTAAAAGCTGTGAAAGAATATTTAGATTAAAGTTTAAGAAACTAATCAAAGTAGTTAAAATGCATTTATTTTTTTTTCTGAAAGAGATCATTTCTAATATTTTATCTGGTTGCAGTAAACATGGACAAATGGATAGATAGTCCAGCTTCCATGTGACTGTACTCTGTCACACGAGTTCCCAGCAGATGTCACTCACTCATTAGTGAATAAAATGTGAGGCCAGACTTCCAGAAGCAGGAGGAGAGTTGGAGTCCAAACATGGAGTGAGGATCAATGGAGCCAATGACAGTACCTTCATTTTATACGACTTCATTTCTGACTAAAGCCAATGCAAAGTTCTTTTTCCTGATTTCTTCATCATCCAAATCAAACTTCTCATTTGCTTTAAAAGCCGTTTTTACTGCAGATAAATACAGGAAGACAGTAGCAGCAGAAATGAATGACCATCTGTTTTGGCAACTGGTCAACATTTGAGACCCACACCATGATCTGGAACTGACACGTGAACTGTTAGTCAGCCTCTGCCAGCCACGAGGAAACCTGCTGCTGACCGGCTGCGCGTGTCCCTTCGTCTGGCCCTGCTTACGTCCGACGGCTTTTACCTTGACCTGCGTCAAAACACTCTCCGAATGTGTCAAACAGGAAGCCGACATTAGCTCACCATCCTGCTTTCCTCCTCCAATGAAAGCAGAAAAGCCGCTAACAAGCTGGATCCAGCAGTCGGACAGCGTTTGGGACACGAGGCCGAGTGGTGGGCGGAGAAAGGGAGGAAATTAGAAACGGGATGGACGCAGAACAAGAGACAGTAAAGTTAACGAGGGCATTGAGCAACTGGAGGACGAGGGAGAGTTTAGGTAAGGAGTGAGGTCATCTGGTGGTGCAGGTGCTGTAAACATCCTGTGGAGCTCGGTGTCTTTGTTAGGTTTGTTAGCACCAAGAGACTGACCAGACACACTGTTGAGTCACCGTTTCAGAATTAGCTCTGTTTTTTGGATCTGTGCACGCAGAAAAAAAAAGTTTTGGTTTAGCCTTTTTCAACCTGAGATTCAGGCCTGAATTAAAGATTTGGTTAGTCGACTTCCTCAGTCTGCTGCTTGTTATGAGCTGGAATTATGAGACAATTTTCAGTTGAATTAAATATATAAATCATTGTATGGAAATTGTTTTATTTTCTCTGGATATCTTCTGTTCTGAATTGGCAGAATATGAATGACCTAAACTGACCAAACTGAAATAGATTTTTTAAAATCTAACATGCAAAGATACTGGACGACAAATATGGAAATGTGCAAAGGTCCTTAAAAACCTTAAGAGACTTTTCATTTATTTCAATATTTGAACACTCTGGACTCCATCAGTCAAGGTAATTCTCTATAAAGAAGACGGCATTTTTATAATGATGGATTATAGTGGTTAAAGCACAATGGGGCACATCTAATCATTCATTTGACTTTTTTGTACTTAACAGTATCTGACATATAGGAAGACCTTTTGACTAAATAAAAAAACACAGACATTATGGTTAGGGTTAGTTAACACAAAACATCCTCACCATAATGGTCTCTGGGGTTTTTTGCCAACAGCACACAGAGCTGTGGACCGACAGGAAAACCTTCGGACGGGATTATAGGAAGACAGATTCGTTTTAGAGCAGCTACCATCTCAAGTGAGCTTTGCTTGGGCTTGAAGTGAGTTTGCTCTGTGAGCAGGAAGCAGCAGAGTTGGAAACAGGAAGCAGGAAGTTATTAGCCAGGATGATCTGAACACACTGGTCTGTGGAGTACATCAAGACAACAACATGTACGCACACACACACATACACTCACACAATCACACACACGTACCCTGCACCTGGAACTGTGTGTGTGAGGAACAGGAAGGCTTTGGAGATGGGCAGAGGTCTGAGACCAGACCATGCGTGTTTCTGTGTATCTGCAACCTTGCTGAGCGACTTACTTCAGTTTGACATTTGCAGTTTTACGGTCAGTCATAAAAACACGAAACTTCCTGAAAACACTATGACACTCAGGTAAACTGCCCACATAAAGGAAATGAAGGAAGCACCTGAATAAATGACAGGAGGCTGTTTTGTCAGCATGTGGCACAACTTCCTGTCTCAACTGGTAGACAAAACTCTATTTAGAGGTTAGGTTAAATCAATAAATATGATACAAACACACACACACAGGAATCTTTTGTATTCTGAAATGAAAGTAAACTCATGTGACATCTTATTGAACCCTTAACTATGTTTAACTACATTAATCGCACAAAGTGACCTTAACAAAATCTCATTTTCTCTTCCTGGGTGAGTTTAGCTAATGGTTCTTAGTGGGAGTAAAGTCTGAAATACATTCTTTCAACAACACACGACTCCCCTCACTGCCTACAAAGTCTCTTTGACAGGTTTGTTAGACTAATATTGTTTGACTTGCTTGAGCCAGGCACTGACAACACACACACACACACACACACACACACACTGGTTGGTTCAATAGGCTCCTGGATGTTCCACCTTCCTTAAATAGAGTTCTATCAGGCAGGTGCTTCCCTTTGAGACACAGACCAGGAAGCGGGGTCAGAATGAAGTGCTGGAGGGCTGTGTGTGTCCCAAACGGGGCCTGCTGCCAACAACCATTCCCCGTGCTTTGCCACGATATTTATCTTCTCAATCTCTTGTACTTGGCTCTGATTTCCTGTGGACACGTGTTGGATGGACTGGAAAGGCTGACAAGAGGAAGCCGGGGAATTCCTGGTTTTGAAGCCAGAAAATATGGTGAGTTTGCTGCAGGTTGAGAGCTGCCTGGTTTAGGATCTGCTCAGGACATCGCTGCCTGTGTTAATGAAGTCAGAAATTAATGTTGTTTAGCTTTATTTTTCTTTTCTAACAGCTAAATCAACAAAGCTGCTGACCAAACAGAATTTTTCCCACCAGAAAACTCCAGAAAACACAATAGTTTGACCTCGGCTCTGGAGGAGTGGCCGGGTTTTCAACTCCAGCACGAGGAGCAGACACCAGAGCAATCAAAATCCCGATCTTGAGAACGGGTCTTGTGAATAGTCTTTCTCTCTCCTCTGTCTTTCCTCTCGGCCATCTCTCCATCTATCCCCTCTAATCCTGACGGTGTTAATTGAAAGTCAGGAGAGGGCACTCTTGCGGTTTCATTATTAATTTAACACTCAGGGTAATTTAAAGTGCAATTTTCACCCACGTGTGGAACAAAAAAATCAATGGCCACAACAGCAGCGAGCATCAAGGTTGATTACTGGTGCACAGGGGGGGGGGGACGGGAAAGACACCAGCTACTGGCTTCAAAAGTGGAACCCGTGTGTTGGTGTAGGTGGTTTTCGCAAAGTGTTTGAGGTGTCGACCCTGTTCTGACACCACCTTTATGATACAAAGCAACCGTAAACACAAATATCGGCCAATGAAAAATGTACAGTCATCATCCCGTACAAGTGAGAGCCTGTGAATGAAATCTGAATGTGAACATGCTAATCTGCACACAAACGTGACTCTTAATACACTTTACTGTGCGTTCGGTGTGCCTCTTTGTGCTTGGCATTAAACGGGGAGAAATAAAGGTGTATAGCTCAATAATGCGATGTGTCCAGTAGGCTGAAAGATGAGCGGCCTGCCCTTTGCGCCGGCCCGACTCACAAAGGATTTACAACAAGCAGATGGAAAATCCTGTTAGCCTAACCCTAAAAGGCTCGTTCATGTCAAACCTTGTGTTAGAATTACAGTTTTTTCTTCAAATGCACCTTCCTTCCCTCATTCCATCCTCTTCATTTTGAGCAAAACTAAAAAGTACACAAAATGGTAGCATCCAGGCAGAAGATCAGTTTAAAGTGTAAAACAGACTGCAGAATTGTATCCCAACTCTTCAAAAGGCCAATATATGTTGCAGCAATTAGTGAGAATTATGCCTCTTTAAGGCGAGATAAAAAGCAAGTAGAAAAGGAATAAAAATGACAATTTATTGTTCGTGGGTAGTATGCTGTGGGCATTACTCTCCGGCTGTCACATGATGTATGTCTGTGCTTTATTTTAGGCAATTTCAAGTGCTTTGCACGTTAATCTGGTTATTCTAATTTATGACCGGGACATTATGCAGTTGATAGAGAATTACTATTTGATTGAAGAGCCCTACCCCCCCCCCT
>CAJRST010007779.1:16614819-16647161 GCA_907169785.1 Menidia menidia | reverse complement strand
CACACACACACACCGATGTTTAGGCTCTCCTCCTCGTTTGCATCAAGCTGGATGATGTATTGCACCCTGCTCACATTGGAGTGGACACGTCTGTCTTGATAAACACTTTATGCAGATGAGTTTGCTCTTGTTTTTCTCTTTTTTTGAGAGAGGGAGCGAGAAAGAGAAATAATACCTCTCAAATTGACCCATTTAGTTGCTTCTCTGGCCTTAGGAGGGGGGTTTGGCTTTTAATGTTTGATTGGCCTAATTTCCACAACACATCATTAGCAGCCATCTTCAGCCCTGACTCTTAATAACCTCTTTATAAGGCGAATGGATGCCTTTTAAAGTCTTTGTCTCATCCCTCTCTCCGGGTCCTGGACCTTCCTCATCCTCCTAATGAAGTCAGATGTTTCAAAATATGCTAATGGGACCTGCACTTGTTTGAATTGAATAAGCAAGCATCTTCTGGACTCCTCTGCCATTTACATAATTTCATTATCAGGTAAAATACACTAATTGTGGAGTGTGCATGTTTGTGTGGGGGAGTGCATGTGCAGAGGGAGGCGGTGGTTCCTCGGCTGAAATGCAGCACTAATTACACAGCAAATGGCAGAGCTCCAGAGACATTTACAGAGAGGCTAATAGATTCCTGATCACCCGCCCGGCCATTTCAGCAATGTAGAGCATCGTTTTCTGATGTTTTATTGCACATTGTTTCCAAATAATAGTTCAGTGGTGCTCACAGTTAAATGTACAAAGCAGCAAACATAGATTTCCTTTTAAAACGATTCAAATCAGCGTCACTTTTGTGAAGCGATCCTAGTCAAAGACTAGAAAAATATCAGAACAGTCAATATTTAGGTGAGTTTTCTCTTTGAATGCATCTAATTGTTCCTTTCAAAGTTCTCTATTTAGCAGACTTCAAATGTCGTAACAAAGATAAACTGCATCATTTGCTCCAAAAGGAAGAAATGTCAAACTTATCCTTCATGAATATTTCTAAAGCTGTTCTCAAGCTAACTGTCAGTGTTGTTTTTGCGCAATTAGTTTGGATTATTTCATAAAGTTAATGTTTTGCAGGCCATCAAAGTAAAAACCTCTAGCTCTGCACCTGTAATATTGTTTGCCCTGTGTCTGGGAAGCCGCCAAATCATGACAACATGTTGACATCCTGCTTGCTGTTGGTGTTTGTGTGTGTGAACCGTGCGCTTCCTTTAATCGTGCCTCCCGTGGTGTGTTTGTCCAGATCGCCACAGCTGTGAGCGTCTCTTCACATAGCACGCTACCAAACTTCCCTCTCGTGAAAAACAACATAATCTTGCTTGTTTTAGGCTCTCACCTGATGATTGGCGAGCCAGACTTGGCAGGACACAGCTGTGAAGAGGAATGGTGAGTGCACATGCAACTTTTTTGACAAAACAATGACACTGGCGGGTTCTGAGAAAACAGCCCACGACTTTGGCTCCGGATTAGAGCACAACAGAAGACGCAGCATAATCATCAAGTCAAATGTATCAGATGTAGATAATGCAAATACCATTAATGTGATTTATGGTATATGCCTTATTTTCCCCCAAAACTTTACAAAACTGTAAAGTCAAGCACATACTTTACACATAATTTACATGCATGTTGTCAATGGTTTCCCCCCAACAGTCTCACTATACATGACACAACTTATGTGCTGGTGGAAAGATTAAAAAAAAGTGAAAATCAAGATATAACTGACTTTCTGAAACTGTAATAAAAGAAGCCAATGGAGTGCTTACATGCGCAGTGTTGCCAGGATCAGGTTTAAACGCTGTGCAGTATTTTAGTTTCTAGCTATGTCACACGTTCTTACTCTTTTGAAATGAGA
The DNA here is from genome assembly GCA_907169785.1 of Menidia menidia. Lineage (NCBI taxonomy): Eukaryota > Metazoa > Chordata > Actinopteri > Atheriniformes > Atherinopsidae > Menidia > Menidia menidia. The sequence continues at coordinate 16,645,318 of CAJRST010007779.1, read as the reverse complement.
TGGAAAACGAGTCTATCCCAGGAAAAATACTTTTGATTTCTAGTTTATTTTGCGGTGCTGACAGCTTTCCTCACACATTTTCATGCAATAAGATGTTGCATTTTAAAGTATGTGGCCTATGCACATGCTTTTGCTGCCTCTTAAAGCTCGTTTTTTCTGTGCCCCCCCCCGTTTTACACAATGGCCTGACACCACATAGCTCTTCATCAGGTGTGGGCCGTCAGGGCCTCTTGCACATGGAGACGATTACCTTGTCTCCTGATTACCGGCATCCATGGAGAAGGATTTTTTTTTTTTTTTTGTCTCACAAATTAGTGGATAAATAGATAGCCCACCAGCACTTTCACCATTCACCCCCTCGCCTCTGCTAACTCCACCCATCCACCCTGTGCCTAATGACGGGGGCTGGGGAGCGGTAATGAAAAACTATACATCACAATCAGCCGGACAGTCCTATTCATGGCTATGCATTATGCTCACTAGTCATAATCATTGCTGCTCTGACAGAGGAGATGTAGAGAGGGAAGAAGAGGAAAAGAGAGGGAGGGATGGGAAGACCACAAGAACAGGTGATGTGAGATTGTGAGTCGGGAAAAAGGGGGAAATTGGAAGAAATGGCACAATAGAGAGATGGCTGAGAGGTGAAAAAGAAGGAATGAAATTCACTCGGGACAGAATGATTGCTGGTCTTTCTGTACTTTGTCTGTTTTCAGGATTACTTCCTAACAGGACATGCTACTACCCAGGTACTGCCTCTATGCGGCAATGTAATGTGGCTCAGAATAATTTCCTCTTATTAAGGTGTGATAGTTAAATCGATGACAATCGTGGACGGCACAAAATCTCATCATGGAAAGGATCCTGTAGCAGTGAAGCAATATTTTGGAGTCTCTGGTTTTACATGTCTAGTACATCAGTATTTAGCACCAGGATCAACAGCCACAGCAGCACTGTGGACTAAAAGAAACATCTAACATACAAATATGCATTTCTCAGATCTTGTACAGTTTGTAGTAAGCTTATGGAATCACACGTGTGATATCCTCTTCCCTGCAGCTGTCACTGGTTAGAATGGCCTCAGTTTAGAGATTCTGGTGGGAAACTCCTCACTATGGTTATTATACAGTATGTAATATATCGAATTCTGAAGTTTTGTATAAGACAGTTGTTTACTTTGACATGTATTAGCGGTGAGATCGTTTGGTGGTGAAAATGGTGCCAGAGCTGTCCGACATGGTATAAGGTAAACCACACAAATGTAGCATACGCACAGAGGTCTTTGGGTTATTTTAAGTTGGGACTATTCACTCCTCTCCGACCCTGCTGTGAGTGGCTGTCACCTGGGCTCCTCATCTGTATTACTCTGATTTTTCCAAACCTGAAATGTTCAGATTGCTCTCTGCTTCAGATAAATATGCATTTAAAAAAAGCTAAAAGTTCACCTTGTTTAGAAATTATATTAGTTGATATAGTTCCATGCTGTATTGTTATTGTTATTTATTCAGGGCATTGGGTAGAAGTGATTCACCTATTGGCACCTCAGTGTTTTTTTCAGATTTAGGGAGCGGTTATGTGTTCATGAAGCTAATGAGTGACATTAGTGGAAGGAGAATAGTGAGTGAGACTGACATGTTTATTCTTTTTTCTCTCCGTATGCATCCTCATCCAAACATGCAGACATTAGGTGAGAGCTGTATCTCTGCAGCTCGTTAACCAGAATATCTCCTCTGCATTGCTTTATTTGGCAGACACCTCATGCTGAGTCTCTTCTGCTGGCCACCATCCTCCACCATCCTCAGGACAGCGACTGTTAAAGGTGTGTAGGTGTAGCTGCTTTGCTTAGCGTGCTTGTCGGAGGTTGGATAGATGGCAGATAAGCAGGTAGAGCAAAAAGGGGACTGGCAGAGGGAAAAACACAGTGACACACTAAATAGGGGAAATGACAGAGGTGTGCAGACACACACAAACACGCGTGTGCAGCCGGGATAATTTGAGGGCGCTTTGCATGAGGACAAAGCTGTGCAATAAAAGTTGGATCACATAATCACTTTGGCTGCAGCAAAAAAAAAACTTGACTAGCAGAAAATACCCAGGGGACAAATAATAATGTTCTCCCATCAAACACATTGGGAGCGTCTGTTGCCAGGTGCAGGGGGGAGCAACGCAGTAAGACAGGAAAAAAATTGGAAACGTGGAAACATTTGTATCCCGCACACACTCTCCGACTCATCAGCGCACACACACCTCTCTCCACTCTGCTTTTATAGACTGGTCGCTTACAAGACACCAAATGTCAGTGCTGTTGTTAATCCCTTACAGCATGCCTAATGAGACCATACTTCTTACAGCCGCCTTTGAGGGTCTGCAGCTTAGCGTGCGTGCGTGTTCAGTGTTTAGGCCCCGTATTAACATATCCAACACGCGTGAGGTGTTGTGCACGTGCGTCACCTCCGACCTTGCCCTCACCCCTCATCTCATTCCATCTCATTAAATATGGATATCTTATCACAAATGGCCTCTCCCAGACATTTGCATTCAGTAAATTCCAGCAAACGACAAGGACAGGGCCATGTAGAAATGAAAAGGGAACAGAAATCAGCCTGTGACTGCATGAGGGACATATACAAATATACAAATATATACAAATGCAGTATTATTCACTCTTGTCCATCATGCTGCTATAGAAAACGTTTGCTCTCTGTTTCAGCGTACAGTGGGACTTGATGGACTCTGAACTAATGAGAGGGACGCGCCCCGGTGATGAAACCCAGCTGTGGCCTCCCGTGAAACACCTCGCATCCCTAGCATTAATTATTGACGGGGCCAAGGCGCCGCTGGAGGGGTTTACAAGGGGAGAAAACATTACTCTGACCAGCGGCACAGTTAATCACAGATGGACACCGGTTGGCAGTCAGAGTGGAGCATACATTCAGAGCACAAGTGGCTCTCGGTTATCCAGGCGGGAGGAAATGAGGAGCGTGTCGGGGAAGGTTTGTGCTGGTGCTTTCACTTTTAGACACCAGTCGTTTTATTTTATTTACTGCACGTGGACTTATTTAATGTTTTACAGTGACTGTCATCTGTGAGTACTGCATTATACACATTATGGACTTTTCTCCCCCTTTGCTTTTAATGCATTTGTTAAGACTTTTTTCTGTTTTTTTTCTTAACCCCTCACAGCATGTTGCACCACAGGTGGGTTAAACATGTACGTATGAATAAATGAGACGGTGTTCCTGTGGGTTGCGACGTGGACCTCAAAAATCAATGAGAACATGGTTTTACTGGAAAAAATATTTGTCTAATGACAAACCTGCCATGTTTCACCAGCCATAACCGATAGATAAAACCATAATCGATGGCCCAACAGGCACTGTATGAACAAACAAACATATTTATAAGGGGGTTTGGGTTTTGACAATTGTGAGCCAAGACAATAGCCCGTCAGATTGGAACTGACTTCACCTTGTATCTTTTGACCCCTTCTTGTGACAATAGATTGGACAGGAAATCCAATGGCAAGCTGAGAGACAAGGAAATCAGGAAAGGGGGCGGTTGGAGGGACAGAAGAAGAAATCAGATTGCCCGTCTTTGTCATTGTTTAGGTGTATGTGTGAACATTTAGATCACGCTGACGGTATGGCAATGTGTTTATATCAAGGCTTATGTAATAAAGATATGCATTTACTTTCCTTTTTTCTACATCATTTGCTGTGCAGCTGTTGGAAAATCTTTGTCTGTGACCATGAATGTGTGTGTGTGTGTGTGTTTGTGTGTGTGTGTGGTGGATGACCTGGCCCATTTTAATCTGTGGCAGGGAGAAGATGTGGTGAAAACCATTATCACCGTCTCCCTGTCGCTGATAACAGCCCGCTAATCTGTTTGCTGGAGGTATTGAACAAATGCATTTGTGCCATGGATGGACGGGGGGGGGGGGGGGGGGGGGGGGGGGTGAACGGCAAGATGGGAGCCGGTGGGTGTGTAAGTGTGCGTGTACACGTGTGTGTGCGTGTGGGGGGGTGGATGGGCTGAGTGTCAGAGGCGAGCTGATGAAAAATGAGGGGATGACGAGGTTGGGAAAACTTCCCCGACAGCAGTGGCCTCCCTGTGACAACAAGGAAGGAAGGAGAAATGAGAAAAGTGAATGAGCAAGAGGCGAGAGGTAAAGACAACGCGGGGAGATGGAGGAAACAAATTGGGGTAATGACAGAGACGGATGAAAAGAAATAAGAACGAGGAAAAAACTGGATAAGAAGGGGGAAACGGCAAAAGGGAGAGGGGTAGAAAAAAATCGATGACAGAAAAACGTCCTCCTTATAAAAGAAAAAGAAGCCAAAAGTGATGGAGCTGAAGATGTAAAGCAGGTAGTAGATTTTTCAGCCTGTGTGACCCAGACTTCACTGCAACCTGAATAAAGCTGATTATTGTCAGTAATGCTGAAAATAAATGTCTTTTCTGAACGTTTTTTTGATTTTTTATTTCATATATAGTCAAAATATTCATGCTCAGGAAAGGTTAGTTGGGAAGCTAGAAAAGAAAAAAGTTTTTCTACAGTAATTCATATTTAAACTTCCTATTAAAGATCCATTCATTTCTTTATTCAGGGCAACAAAGTTTGCAAATGACTTTATATTACTATTTCTGACAAATGTACAGAAAGCCAGTTAGACAGCCTTTAAGAAATTTAAGCTAACTCAAGTGAAGTTCTGAGTTGCAAGGATGAGTCTGTTAGAAAAAATGTACCTTAACCTAAATATGAAAAGCTTATCACATACAAAGAGACTGGGAGTGATCAATCGAGAAGTGCAAGTGAATGATTAGAGAAGTATGTCATACAGTTTTCAGACTAATGTTTTAGTTTCCAGGTATAAGTGGACTAAAGTATGCTGACGGGTCAAATATTTCCCAAAAGGTAACAGTTGTCCGGTCTTTGGCCAGTCAGACTGATTTCCTTGTGAGTCTGAACCGTTAGTCAGAGGAAGCTGGCTGCAGGAGTGATTGGGTATTACTAAAACCCCCTTAGGCCAGCAGTTAACGTGAGCTCAGAGACCCTCTCCAATGAAATGTTGAAGATTGTAGAGATGTAAAAGGAGAGAATCCGTAGGATGGGCAGGGGTTGTAACTCCCAGAGCAGCATGTCAAACACAAAGCGGGTTAGAAAACACTGTGTTCTCTGCTTTTTTCCTCACCACTTCATCCTTTTCCAGGGACAATCTCTCTTACAAAAAAATGATTTGCATCTCATTCTTAATTTCCATTTCCATTTCCTTTTTATCTAGCATCTATGCTGTCTGTCTTTGTCCGTGTCTCTCAGTCCCTGGTGTCTTGTAGCTCTGCTCTCTCTCCTCTCTGCCCAGGCCCCGGGGCACCATCCAACAGCACCTGCTAACCCTTGTATAAGTTTTTCCAATTGCAATTCCTGTTGGATTATGGCTTGGTGGTGACGAGGGGGGCATTTCCTGTCCGATTATATATTTGATTCAATGGCGTGATTATTGGAGCAATGCCCGTGTAAGTGTGTGTAGATGATGATGATGTAGAGACCTTGACCTCACTCACAGAATGATGGACATTACAGCGCCTTCTGTCTTTACATGCACACACATGGGCTCGGCGTACGATAAATCTACATATTGTGTGTTGCAGAGCGCCGTGCTTACGCGTGCACACAGATGCATGCACATGGAGCCCCTCTCCGCCCTCCAGCTCTGAAGTTAGGGCCTGTAGATGGCAGACATGGAGATTGGTTTTTAGTTAAATGTCAGTAGAGGTGAAAGTGCTGCCTGGAGGCACGTGTGTGCGCGAGTGTGTGAACACACTCGTGTGTGAACACGCTCGTGTGTGTGAGGCTGTCTTTGTGTCATTCTCCGTGGTTCTTGTTCCCTGTTTCTTGTCATGGCTGCCGTTGTTTTACTTTGTTTACCTTTTTAAAGAAATGTCAGCATCTGTTTGTTCCTGGCTGGATTTCCCGTGTTGTGTTTCACTGTTTACGTCATTTGTGGTGACCCCGGTGCTCACAGAGTTCAATAAACTATATATATCAAATATCTATATATCTACCTCTACCTATATCTACTGAAGTGTAAGATTGTTTATTAATGAGCACTGTCCTGATTAAATAGATAATTAAATTTAAAAAAAATCTTCCGGCACCTTTCTTATTTTTATGTATTTATTACCATCAAAGGTAATGTTCCAAGTAATGTTTCAGGCTAAGTTACCATTTGTTATAGTTAATGTAAGCAAAAAAAGGTGAAGAATGGTTACATGTTAGACATGCTCTGTTAGATATAAACATCATCAGTAGCATTAACATCGATTGCTTTACCACAAGGGAAACAGATTGTAATCGTGAATAAGAGGAACTACAGAATCAGATATCTTGACTTATCAAGATTCAACTATATTAAAAGGACCTGTGTTCTATATTTAGAATCCCACCGAAAGTCTTGGAGTTTGATCAGGTAGTTGCTTGTCTCGGTGCTCAGAGAACAGCTGGCTGTCAGAATGCGGGACAGCTTGCGTGCTGCCCTGGGTTCTCCTCATGCCAGCTGCTGCTTCCCGTGAGATATCACCCATAAGATTCTGTGCATCTGTTGCACAGCATCCACTACCTTGGCCTTTTCATTGTTAGCAAATACGAACCAAAGGAGAGGCAGAGATATTTGACTTGTGTCATCATCCGTTTGTTCCCACCAGTCGAGATTTGACAGCTGAATCATGCCAAAAGTCTGCATGGAAATGTCTTAAGAAAGTTGACATCCTGTCCTGGGTGAGTTTTTTTTGTTTGTACTAGCGTGTGTGTGTGTGTGTGTGTGTGTGTGTTCTGAGCTGTTTGAACCTTCATGCGTCAGTCAGCTTGGGGTGGAAGTCATTTCACTGGTAGCACCAGAGCCAGAGGGGTCGGTCAAAGACACAGACTCACAAACACACACACTGATATTCACAAGTCATATCCCGGAGGGTTGTGATTGTTCTCACATGATGCGCACACTGGATGTCTACCAATTTGATCACACGGCCCACTAACCTCAATGCTGCCCCTAACTGTGCATGTGTTTACTGCATGAGTGCTGACTGACAGCTGTCAGAAAGCCTCAGAAGCAGCCGAGTGCATGAACTTTGTTTGTGTGTGTATGCATGCTGGCTTTTCCTACTTTGTGTATTAGTGTATTTACTGAATGGTGGATTGAATGTACGCATACAGTCTGATGATGATTGTTGTCATGCCTTTGACTATTCTTATTATTTCAATGTTTTCATTGACATTTTCAACATTTGAAACACTCACCCTGAACGAGCGAACACATCGCATTAAAAAATATTCACATTTCAGTCGGCTTAGGCACATTACTGTTCTATTTTTATTGAGGCATTTTGGTTTCTGGCCCTCAGCTGCTCTCCACCTGCTGTACAGTATGGCGTGGAATACCACAGTGACTGAACGACAGAGAGGAGAAGCCAAGAAATGAGCCAATTTCGGAGATGCAACTGCTGTGGCATAACACTTTCCCACAATTAAGGCCTGTAACAACACACAGAGGCAAAGAGTGAATGTGGCATTAGTGGTTAGAGCTGCATCCCCATGCAGCAATACGCTCCTGTTTCCATATGCATGTGTTGTCACTGGGAGTAAGCAAGATAATAAATGTACATTAGAAAATGTCTCTAACTCTTGGAAATCCTCACAAAGCTCGTACTGCGCATGGGAATGGACATGAATGAATAATGAACTGCTCTTTAACTGTCACTCCTTTATTACGCTGTTTCACTTCTCACTATAAAGGCACTAACCTCATTTCAGGGCACTAAACAAGAGCCCATTTTTGATTATTTAAAAAAAACAAACATAAAGAAGATCAAACAAAACTAGATGAATACAAATACTGATATTACACATTAGAGGTAACTACAAGTGTTTTCCTCTGTCTTTACAAAGCCATTCTAAACTAAGTAGTAGATTATTATGGGCAATCTTCTCATCTGGGATTGTCTTAGATGGACATATGCTGCCGGCATACACACAACACACAATACATTATTTTTGATTTGGGACTTTACTTCAATTTTTGTTTTAAAAGATCTTGCATATTTGTGGATAATCCACAGGTGATTTGATTTCATGATGAAAATAAAACAGATGATCCACAATCCCTGCATTATGTCCATATATGACTTCTTTGCGTGGTGGACTGAATTGAATTGTAACCGTGCTCAGGGCAGTGATATCTGTAAGCCTATTTAGTTTAATGACTGGATCATGCCTGATTTTTAAGATAGAAGGGTCTTTTACTTTTGTTGCCCCCCCTCCTCAAACCTGCTTATCCATAGCTTCCATCTGAAAATCAATTAAATATCTTATTTTTAGCATTTTGTCCCGTTTTTTTATTCTTTTTCATTTGAAGTTTACACAGCATCCAAAATGATTGGATTGCACATGTCAGTGGGACACATGGTTTTCTAAGCATAAGCATGGCGGTGCAAAAATATATAATAGGCTGCAGGACAGTTTGATATTTAAAGTGTTGCAAAATTTGTAGGAGACCTTGTTTTACTTCATATCCAAATCTCTGCATTCCCCCCATTTAAAGTCCCATAGTCCAAACCCTTAAACTCACACCCCTGCCCACATGGCATCTGCCTGATAAATGGCCATCCCTTGTGCCTAACCACCACCTCTCTCCCATACGTGCACCCTCACAGACGCAGAGGGGGCACCGCGCTCCACGCCGGCGACTAATTCCTATTCATTTAAAAACAGTCACCGGGGCCCAGCGTAAGCTAGCCCGGCCCCAGACACCAGCCATTCATTATTCAGCTACTTATTTATGAATGGCTTACAGGTGGATGCTACAGCAGCGATAGAGAAACACACTGCTCATAAATCACATCACACACACACACTTGCACAAGTTTTTCGTCCTTTTTTTTTTACCCGGCAATGATACAGAAGGTATATTGAAGATTTACAACCCTCCGTGTGCGTATGCATGTACGTTTGTGTCCCTGAAAAGGAGAACATGCACTATCTGTTTTCCTCTTTGCACTTTCTCCTGCTGCTGTTTAATTAATAATGAGAATAAATATTGTTGCTCCGGCATAAAGAAGGCAGGGGGTTTTAGAGAGAGGCAGGCAAAGCCCACCAGCTTAGATTTGTTTCCACGGGTTCACAGAAAGAAGGATTCAAACTGTTGTTCCCTCTCTGCAGGCAGCCGGTAGCCACTAAACTAAGTGTGTTTGTGCATGTCTGTGTGAACAATCACCAAAGCACAGGGCAGCCCTTATACGCAGTCAGTGGTACAACTAATAGATCACACAGTGTTACATTTGTCAATGTCACACTTTCTTCTGTATTGATTTACACTCCAGGGCATCCGGTGTTGCTTTTGGTCCCTCCCTGTGCTCATCTTCTCACTCTTCTTGCTCTCCTTCTCTCTTGTTTGGTCTCAGCTCTTTCCAATCTCTATAGTCTTTTCTGTTTTTTTTTTTCTCTCCAGCAAATCATGACTCAGACTGCGTGGAGAGGGAGCTCAGTCCAGCAGAACAGTGCAATGGTCTGGACAGAATCTAGATGGTACTCTCACCTCCACACTGTGATGGATGATTGTCTGCGTGCTCTCTGAGTTTTGTAACATTAAACCGCAGCGCTCACTCAAGCTCTCCCTCTGTGGAGTTACAATGTTCTGCTGAAATGCGTAATTTAAATTCCTTTGTATCTCATCTCAGAACGTATGTTGTGGCCTCAAATTATTTATTCTTTTTTTTAATCTGCAGCCTTAAATTTTAAGGATTGACAAATAGAATGCCCGCGACCCCATAAGGGAATAAGCGGTAACGATAATGGATGGATGGATGGATAAATAGAATGATAAATAGGTGATTTGTGAAAAATCTTAATAATAATAATTATTAATAATAATAATAATAATAATAATAATAATAATAATAATAATAATAATAATAATAATAATAATAATAATAATAATAATATAAACAAGTAAGGAACAGCAACTGGGAAAAAAATGGAAAAATGAGAGCTCTGTGAAAAATGTTTTTTAGAACTAGTTTTAATTTAAAACTTTTGATGTCTCACTTGGAAGTAAGTCATTGAAGGCATTGAAAAGGACAAAGAAAGTTCTGTTGCACGCATCTCAGTAAGAAAATGAGAGCTTAACTGTAATCGCACACTGTCACACAAGTGGTGTTTTGGTCTATTTCATGTTCCTCAGTCAGACTGAGTTGAGATACTTTGGCTCTACGTTTTATAAAATGTGAGCAAAACATACCGTTGGAATAAAGGGAACTCTTAATTACTTGAACCAAAAGTGATTGAGATTTATTTCAGTTCAACTTATTATTCATATGAAATATATTAATTGCATGGATCCACGTCGGTCTTCCTGTTGAGTGTGTTTTTGCCATTTCCACCATGATTGATTGACCCTCGTCCGGCTACTTCTCACTTTAACACATCTTCACCCACACAGACGGATTCTGTCTCCAATTGATCAGTCACGCAGGTAAACACCCCGATATGAGAGCAGTGTGTGACAGCGCATCCAAAGGCGCTCTCAGCAGCCACGCACACACTCACACACACGCACACACACGCACACGCGCACAATGCTGGTTTTTATTTTTCCAATTGACCTCTTGACCAAAGTGGCTCGTCACAGGTCGTTGTCAGGCAGACGGATGTAGAGATCCTGGTAATGTCCCATAGGTGCACACGTGCTCTTTTTGGTTTGTATCAAGAACATTCACAATGGATTTTTGATGATATTATGCTCTTTTTGTTAACAAAAGGCCCCCTGCGTTTTACCAATTCTACATTGGGAAACTTAAAACAAAGAGGTTTACTCTTATAGACATTTATAATTCATAAGAACATTATAGCATCCAAAAACAAAAACTCCAAAGTCGTATTAAATTGCCCTGGATTTGAAGTCATGTAGTGAATACAAGCTTTAACTTGAACCTGTTAAATGTGTGTGAAATTAGAGCTATTGGTCCGTTCCTTTTGTTTGTTGTGTTAGAAATGAACCAACCCTGGTTAAAGTGCTGTCATCTGCGAGGTTTAGAGTGGAGATCACCTCCCTGTATGCACACACACACACACACACACACACACACACACACACACACTGCACACACACGCACACTTGCATGCACTATGATTCATAACCACAGTGTGAGACCCTCTGACACAAAGGCAATAGGAGCAGCGGGCTGTACAAGCCTGAACTTTTATTCCTTTCAATTTTACTTGCTTAAAACAAAGTGGCTGTGAGCCAGTGAATAAATAAATGAAGTGGTAGGTCCCGAGGGACAGAGAAGGGATAGATGAATAGCCTTGTCTCAGTAGAAGAGGGAGGGACCAGGTGGGTAGACCTGCCCATGTCAGAATCAGAATCAGAATCAGAAATACTTTAATAATCCCAGAGGGAAATTATTTAATTAATATAAAGAAATAAATTATCAAAAAATGATCAAAATCAGTTGAGTATTGAAAATTAATTACTTATATATTAAATTAATTGCTTAAAATATGACTTATAGTATTTATATGCATATGTTGAAAGTGCGTATTGTTTATATTTATAAATGCAGTACGTGCGTGTGAATATATGTGCAATTTTTTTTTAAAGTTATCGGTAAAGTGACAGATTTTCCCCCAGTTTGAACCTTGTTTTGAAAAGGGAATTATTTTCTAAACATGTCACAGTATTCTATTTTTAATGGAGTGCAGAATCCTACATTTGTTGTACGAAATCATTAGAATACCCGTGTCAATATAGTATATGTCTCCCTGAGGCAGTTGTAGTCAGTAGAAAGAATCCTATTTTTTTAATGATGCTTTTTTTCTCTGTCCTGACTCTTCCGGTGTCTCTCATTTTGCAAACCACTCACTATCCATCCATCAGTCCCCTCCTCTCCCCATGAATCAGTGTTTCTCATGGCCTAGGGTTATTCACATATCCTGGCCTTCTCTTCAACAAATGCTGGGTCGTTGTCTCACATTTCTCTCATCCAGTAATGTAACAACCGTTTCAGGTCTTTTAAATATTGGGATCATGTGTGTTATTTACCTCCACCTCTCTGACACAACACACTGTAAGCATAGCAGTCATCACTAACAAATGAAGACCTGAACAAGCTGCTTTTTAACCAGCCTCGGCATTTTCAGCCCATTTTAACAATTTGTTTCATTGCCAGCAGATGCATATTCTTCCATTGAGGTACAGTAAAATGAATCCTGGAAGTTTTTTCTTTTGTCTGGCAGATCAGTTATCATTTATAAACATGAGGAATTTTGCCCTCTTGGGGTTGGTAGATATGGGAAGCATTACTTAACAGCAAGTGAAGCAAACACATTAAATATCTCAGCCCCCCCCCCCCCTCCTCCTCCTCCAATACCCTCTGCATCTTCTGGCTCCCAGGACCGCCCTGGAGTTTAAATACACACTTTCCTGACAGTAGCACAGTATTATTTCCGGCTATCTAACACATACAAACACTTAAAAGTCAAAACCCAGGAGATTGTTCTGTTAGAGATAGGATTAGGGATGGAGCTGGTCAGAGGGGGGGGGTGAGGCACCACTGGCTTGGTGGATATGTTTGTTTTTGTGCATTTGTGTGTGCGCAAGTGGACGGCCAGGCCAATAAAGGATGTATGTTTTATGACAAGTGAAACGAGCCCTGTGAGAAGCTGTCCGGTTCAATACCTCATCACACACGGCAAATTGTGCTTCGCCGAAGACGTGCACACTCACTGTGAGGCTGGTGTGATCAGACAAAAGCTCATGATAAATACACTGAGATACAAAGTCCAGCGAGAGTATGTCAGCATCATGAAAATAGAATAAAGCTGCAAAGCAACAATTAATTCAAATTATTCTTCATAATATTTTCCCTCTGGGATTATTAAAGTATTTCTGATTCCGATACTGATTCTGATAAGTCACTGTGTTTTGCATGTTGCTGCATTGGTGCAAGTACAAAAATGTGTTTATTTCAAAGTTCACAACGGTGGTGTGGCGCCAATTTAAAAGAGGGTTTCTGGTTCGAATCTGTGTGGAATTAACATATTCTGCTCGTGTTCGCATAGGTTCTGTCCAGGTACTCTAGCTTCCTCCCAAAGGTTAATTAGTGACTTCATATTTCCTGTTGGGGTGAGTGTGTGTGAGAGTGTGTGTGTGTTTATTTGTCTCGGTTCAGGATGAAACCTGCCAATAGCCAGTGAGAGCTGGGATAGGCCCCAGCCCCCCCACCAACATCCACCACCACCACCACCAATCTAGGACTAGTGGGATGTTTCTATGGTGTTATAGAAGAGCAGTGGTGCACATGGAGGTAAACATGTGAAATTATGATAAAGAAATAATGTTATCATTGTATTACTGTGGTATGGCTATGAAGAGGAACGTTTTAATCCACATATTGTATTTGACCATAAACCAGAAAAGGTATCTTCTTTTAAATTGGGAAAACTAGTATTCTAATTTTTTTTATATCTGTTTGACAGAGTTGTTTACTCTTTTGGACTTTTAGGGGCCTCTTTCCACATGCACATGGCGCACATCTGTGAGAGCTGTTCTTCACAGGAATAAGCTATGCTGTCTTGATGTGGACAAAAAGAACACCTTAGCACAACAGCCCCGCGCTGCATGCTGAATTAGTGCCGATGTAATCACTTGCTGTGGACACGCCACACACACATCCCTGCCCGTCCTAAACAACATGCTCCAATTAACACCTCCTTAATCGGTGCTCAGCAGTCTGTCTGCACCCTGAGCAGAACCCTCAGAGCCCCAGCAACCTTTGGAATCACCGAATCAAAGGGAAGACATCTCTCAATAACGAGGTAATTGGCCTGACCCCGCGACCTCTCGTGCCTGCTATCAGGAACACATCCCATCAAAACTACCGCCAGAAACACCCACGCTGCTAACTAGCACCGCGGCCGCTTAAAACTCACACAAACACACACCGCGTACAGTACCGCTCGCACACGTCTGCACACAAAGACGTCATTAGTGGCCGTGTGGCGCTCATCGCTCATTAGACACAAACGAGGGGGAGACGCTCAATTGATGGGGAGGCAAAGTGTCTGGCAGCCGTCTGTTCACACACACACACTGTGGCATGTTTGGGCAAACATAAAAATTCTTTGGGTCTTCATCTAGTGAGGATGAGAAGCGGCGGAGCTAATAAGGCAGTCTTGCAAATGGAGAAGAAAAAGGGGGGAGAGGGGGAGGGAAGTGATGGAGAGACTTCCATTCCTTCCTACTGTGTAGATGAGTTTAGGTTGGTGGTGGGACAGAAAAGATGGGACCACTTAAATTCTCACCTTACAGAAGACCGTCTACCCTAAAAAATGACATGAGGATTTTGTGATTACATACATCCATTTCACTCATTTGAGACAAAAAATTACTGACTTTACACAGTCGCTGTTAGATAATATGAATATTTTAAATTGATATATCCTTTAGATCAGCCCATCTTTGAAACAGATTATTAATTCCTCTGTGCAGGAACTTAAACTCTTCTTTTAGCAAATGACTTGCTTTCCCCCTCCATGTCTTTGTTTCAGCATGACCCATTTGCATTCTATGGTCTTATGAGTATTTACCTAATCCCGGTAGTGGAAAGACAAATAAACAAAAAAAAAAACCCTGAAACCTGTGACCAAAGGACCTAATGCTGCCCTGTGTCACTGAATATAAACTTAAAGAGATGCACACAACAGTAGAAGTTTGTAGCGCTATGATGATAAATTACAGCGCATGCACACAAACATAAACCGATGTATATCATCATGTATTCACATGCATAATGATGTCCCCTAATTGAGGTTTGCTGTAAATGAAGACTCCACACAGGAGTTAATTGTTATTCATTCCATTTGTACTACATATTGTATGCTAATAAGGGATTTTATTTACCGAACTGGGAGGAAACTCCCAGAAGATCCTCCCAAAGATTTACACTGATAACTAGTTTAAAAGATGCTATAGTGGTAAAGATGTTATTTGAATTGTTATTGCTTCAGCATCCTGCCCCAGGACTCTTTGATACATAGGTGATGGAAACTGGGATCAGACCAACAATGAACTGATTGATGGACCACTGCCCAGTGTTCTGAATCCCAGCTCCCAAAAAAAGGCTAAATTTGTAGTTTGTAGTTTGTAGTTCCGAGTCCTCAACTGTAGTTGAGGACTAGGATGCAGGGTCACCGGTGGAAAGTTGGCCATTAAACAACAGATTACTCATTTGGGTGGTTAAACAATAACAGCAACTCAAATGAATAAAAAACAAATCTAGATGGACGCTGTTCTTATAAAGCAAACTAAAATTGTTTTTTTTTTCTAAAGGATTTGTGTCATAGTAGAAAAGACACTCAAAATGTTTTTTTTTTACAAAAAAGTAAAAGAAAGTACATATTTTTTCATGAGATTTGCCATTCAAGGACAACAAACTGCTCAAGAGTTCCCAAAAAACACATAAAGAACAAATCGGAGTAGAAGACGGAGATTGAACTTGTAGGATCAACAGGAAAGTATTAAATAGAAGAGAAGAGTTGCTGTTGTTGGATTGGAAGGAAGACAAAGGTGGGAAAGGAGGTTTGAAAGAATGAGGTCATGGCCAGGAGTGGGCTCGAACAATAGAGAGGTTGTTGGTCACCAGGCTGTTAAATGATTATGGTGTTCTGGTAACATTTCCCATGAACCACTGCTTCAACATAATGGTGCCGTGTGGCATGGCAGGAAGACGAGAACACGCTGAAGTCAATTCTGCTCCTGCTGGTTCCAGTCATTCTTCCTCTGCCTTTATTTGTCCCAAACCGTGTATGCACATCCACACAATGTCCATCTATCCTCTTGGCAAGTAACTCAGAGTAAGCGGCACAGGTCAAAAGCGGCGGAGGGCTTATTGCTGTGTGTGTGTTCGCAGTTCCGTGCTTGTGTCCTGATAGAGGTCTGGGTCACGGCGCATTTCTCACTGACACGACTCTAAGTATGCCCCACAACACATCCACATTTCTAATTACATCACTCTTCACATTTCTTGTCCCCTTTGCCGCTCTCTTCTTAATGTCTTCCCACCCCTCTCCCTCCACCTCTCACTGTCTGGGAGACGATGGCCGCCTCACATGCCACCACACGTCATTTCAGTGGATGGAGGACTAACTCGGCTGACCCTTTGCCTTTTGCTGGAGACGTTAAAGCAATCGCCCCATCTCGTAAGCACACACCCGCACAGAGTGACTGGATAAATGTATGTGCGGACATGTCTGTCAACATGAAAGACGGAAGAGGTGGTCCGCTGATTGGCAGGAAGGCAGGGAGACGTTTCTGATAACTGGGAGGCAAAGACAGAGACGATGATTGTCTTGTTCTTGTGTCAGAACACATAAGTGGATTATCAGAAGAGAAGAGAGATAAGTTTCCCTCTTTCCAAGTTGTTCTTTTGTGGTTTGTCTGCCCTCTTGCAGGATTGCACATGCTTTGTCTCACATACTTCAGCAAATCGATAACTTTGCCTGTAGTCATGATTTTATTTTGAATTTATAGCCTGTAACTGGAAGTCAGACGATATAGTAGCATTTATTTAGAATTGAACCTTGTGTTCTTTGGGCTGCAGCTGAACCAGAACCTGAACGCTCATTTGCAATCAAAAAGCTGCACATGCATTTTTTGTCCCAAAACACTGAGGCTCATAAAGGAAAGTAACAACTTTGTCCCAGTTATAACATCGATAAGACTTTGATAGGAATGTTAACGGATTAGCATAAATCATTCCTCCAGCCTTTGATTACACAGATGATGTATGCAGAAATGAAAATCTCTCCCAGGTTTAATGTCCATTTGGTTTAATGCACTCATAATCCATAGATTTCTGTTTTGTCTGTCAATACTGTTTCAGTTGATAAATGGGCCATGGAGCTTCAGCTAAAAGACTTCTGAATTGTCTCTGTTGGTGTGAAATGCACCAAAAGTGTACACATCTAATAATTTCATCAAATAATCATCATCAAACTCTACAGACAGACAAAGTTGTCCAGAGCAAATATAAGGAGAGCAATTGGCCAGCTGCGTGGGAATCCAACCCTGTTGGGGCTGAAGGCCTTTGATGGAGATCCTCCTCCCAAAGAGGAGTCTGAGTTCCAGCTCAATTGGGACACTTGTTACTTATCAGGCTCGTCTGGAGGACCAGCCTGTCCCCACCAGATAGTGAGCTCTTACAGCATGGTAACCAGGCCCCTTTCACTACTCTACTCTCAGTAAAAAATCCTCTCTTGTTAGCATCCTGTGTTTTCTGTGTGCGGTCGGCTCCGGATGAGGACTCACCTGCCGTAACAACAATACTGCTGGACTAATCTTTGTTTTCTTTTAATGGAATTTATTCACATTTTTCCTCATCCAGCACATTGCCCCTTCTTGTTGAGACAGAGCATCTGACAGCTACACGCTCACATCAAATAAAAAAGATGATATGGCCCATCCGTATCTCTGCCTTACAAATGTGCAGTAATTGCTACTACTATAACCCCCAGTGCCTTTTCTTTATTCACTGTTATCTTATCTTTTGTGAAGTTGGCAGCTACTGAACCTTTGTTTTTCCCACACAGGGTTGCATATTTAAATCACAGACATGTAGCCAAATGTGGATCCATGTTTTGGTCCTTGACATGAGGGCAGTTGAGAAGTTCTGAAGGTGTGAAATATGGGGAAGTTGATTAGGACTAAGAGGAGCTCTCCAGTGTCTGCTTGGCCCTTAAAGTGCTCTTTATCCTTGATATGATGAGCATCGAGGACCTCTCTTCAGTCAACCAGGGATAGACTGGACTGGACTGGCATGCAGGCAACCAACAAACCGGCAGGTAGAGAGGAAAATGCAGAGCAGAGAAATAAAGTGCCTCTTCAGGCTGTCAGTTAATAGTCCCAAAGTGAAGTGTCGGAGGGGGGAGCTCTCTGCTGTCTGACCCCATGAAGAGCTCTCAGTGCAGGGCTCACAGACTTCCAGCCCTGGAGCCCAGCGGGGTCAGAGCAGGCCCCCCCAGCCTACTCTGGTGGATCAGTAATGGAGCCTGGATGAACTCCTCAAGGGGAATAAAAAAAGACCTCCTTTCCCGGGGTGCAGCTTTTTAAACTGTCAGATTTAAGGGGAAACAGATCAAAATAAGATCACCCACCAACAAAAGTATGTCCACATTCACTTCTGTCTATATGAAGTGGTCTGTTGAAAAAGATCTATTGTTAAGATTAAAGGATTTCAAATGCAGACGTCCAGGACAATAACACAAGTTCGAATCCTTACAAAAACATATAGAAACAATTTAGAGCCCATACAGAATTGCATGGTTTTACAATGGACCCAGCCTATTTAATGCAGAGTTAGACTACACTGAATATAAATTTTTAGCTTGTCAAAAAGTAAATAGATATGAAATTTTGCCTGGCCTCAGTAAATGATTTTTTTTACAGACCTCTGTCTGTAATTTTCACCAGATGTCTTTTTTGACTACTGACTACTGACTCATTTTACACTCTGAGGTTAAGGAAGTGATATTGCTGATGGTAATATAAGGAAATTACATTTTTCGATATGGAGTAGTTGAATTGAAATGTATGAAAAATTATTTTTCAAATGCAAAAAGTCTTAACTGGACTGGTTATGTCAGCTATTTCTCTCAGCTATGGCGGTATTATGTAGGAGGAAGTCACAGGGAAAGCGCCATCAGTTTAGACATTACAGGTGTTTCAAACAGTACCCTGAGGATAATTCTTTAAGAGTTATTTAGCTATTTTTGCTAATTCTTCTTGAATACAACTTATTTTTTCTGAATTAAAATTCTGACAGGCAATAAATACTCTGGTCAGAACATCATTTCCTGCCCGACAACATGATAACTTTATCTGTGGAGCAACGTGGAGGGAGTTGAGATGTTGTGTACCAATTTTTCTGGTACCCCTCCTCCTCCTTTTTTGTTTGCCAGTGATGGCACGTCAGAGTGAATTGTTCTCTCCTGTGAGGAGCTATGTGAGGTTGAAGTCAAGCACTCTTCTCCATGTGGTAATTAGCTATACGGGTATTCAGGATGGAATTACTTTAGTCGCTCGTAAGAGGAAATTTTACACAAAAGAAAACATGAATTTTTAGGTTCCTTATAGTTTCATCCATCTATTTCCCCCCCTTAATTTACCTGTCCCAAGTTTTCTCTCTCCACCCACCTCTCCACCACTTTCTTTGTATTTGGTCTCTTTTATCAGTCTCAGCCCTTTCCGTCTCTTCTTGTCCACGTTTTTCCAATCTCCAACAACACCTCTCTCCCACCATTCAAATCATCCTCTCCCTCTTTCCAAGTCAGGTGACACCAGCCAGACCACTAATTAGAATTCTGTCACTAAGTAAATGCATTGTGACCGGTGGCTGACAGCTCCGTGTCGGTGTGTGTGTGTCCGCGTGTGTGTGCGCGAGTGTGTGACAGTTTGGGCAGCTTGTTGGCGGTGACGATGGCAGCCGCCTGGCATTTTTAACGTGGCAAGGTGCTGCTCTCGCCACTGACCTGACAGTCATTTAAATTACACAGAGGATGGCTGCTCTGTGTGTGTGTGAGTGTGTGTGGGTGGAGACAATGAGAGAGATTGAGGAAGGACCATTAGTAGCTGTGGGTAATTCACTGACTTGCAGGTTGACTGATTGCGTGTAGCTGACTGACTGACTCTGACTCATTGCTGGAAAACAGACAGACAGACGGATCGTATTGGCTTGTTTACCTTGTCAGCTCAGCAGTATAACACAGAATTCCTTTTTTTAACCCCACACTTACACACATGCAAGCTTAGAAAGTGAAGACATTCGCTGAGGGCAGATGAGAGAGGTAATATGATGTAAATGTAATGCTAGCAAAGGAGCAGGAGAGATGCTGGAAATCAATTTCTCCAGTCTGATAAAAGACTGGCGGTGAGGGTAGAAAGGCTGAGAAGCCCGCAAGCCGTATTTACCCTTCAAGGGCTTTCGTCTGTACCGTCTTATCAGATGCTTACAGGAAGTTCCCCATCCATGTTAGAAATACCAAAACAACGGGAAAAGAACTGATGAATCTCTTTGTGGAGCATGAACATTTTGTCTGAGCTGTCGGGGTTCCAGAGCTGTGGTTTGAATTATTATGTTGGGAGATGATCCAGTGGGGGATTTGTTGTCTGTTGGTTTTTCACATTTGTTTTGGAATAAGAGCTCTAACATTTATGTATTTTTGTGGTGCTGGAAGAACATTTTGGATATTAAATATAACATAGCTGCAGAACGATGTCTTCAGGGAGCTCTTGGTTTGGAGAATCTGGAAATCCAGACAAGCTCCGAGCGTCATAAAAGGGAATTTTCAGTTTCTATAAACTACTGTTGAATTGAAATGTTATGTGTTAAGGTTGTATTTACCTTGTTTTGTGCCCTCTATTATCCTCTATATTCGCAATGAACGCTTTGTACATCACAGGGCCCATATGCTGACTCACAGTGGAATGCAGATGGATGAGAGGTCATTTTAATCTCCTCATTCACAAAAACAAACTAAATGCTCTGTCAAGCAAGGTAATCTGAAACAAAAACACAAACACATCTTTATCAGCAGCTTGGAAGATGTGGCAACCAGCAAGTCCGGCGAAGGTTCAGTAAAGTTTCCATTAAAAAACAATGGACCATAGTGTAAAAGATAACATAAAGCCTTTAAATCAGGATCAAATGAACAGAACACTCATTAACACTCACTCTAAATGGCAGTAGTGTAGCAGTTTTACAAGTTTTACAAAACAGTTGCAAAAACCAAACAAACTCAGACGTGTACGTTAGTAATCCCATTAGGTTTTTAAGATGTTGGAACTCTTTAAACTTTTAATTTAGTTCATCTTTATTTAAGTCTTTTTGGGATTTGTGGGTGGAGTTATTGCGTTCAGCACAGACAGAGGGGCAGATTCCAAAACATGAGGAGGTGGAGGCAGGGAGGTATTGATTGGAGTCGGCAATCCAACAATTAAAGCAACTTGCTGCTCTCTCTTAAATGCAGAGCTCTGTGACTGCTGCAGTCAGGGATGCTGAATCAATAAAGGATGTGATTTGACTAGTTTTAAAGAGAAACTGTGTGTCTGAAAGCAGAGCTGTTCGGATCTGAACGAGCTCCGCCGTCCCTGCAGTGGAGGATGGATTATTCATGATCGGGAGCAGTTTGTTCAGTGACCTCCCGTCCCTCAGTGACTCCGCATCTCCAGTTTCTGTCTGATGATTTTTCAGACCTTATGAATGAGTTTATTGATCTTTCTGGCATTTTCTGGCACTGGTGCTGCTCTCCAAACAGACCGCGGCACAGCAGATGGCACTCCTCACCCAACCAGAGCCTGTCCAGCGTCTCCCTGAACAACCGGAAGCACAGGAGCTTCTTCAGTGAGCAAAAGCAAGTGGCTGTAATTTCATTCTGAAAGCACAGTGGAAAAACTAAAAATTAACAAAACGGCGGAATGGAGTCGACCCAAACAGAAAAGTGGGAGTCTGCAGCATGGTGAACAGTGTTGGGGAGTAACGGATTACATGTAACGACGTTACGTAATTTAATTACAAAAAAAGAGTAACTGTAATTAGTTACAGTTACAATGAGAAAATATGTAATTCAGTTACAGTTACATCCGAAAATATTAAGAATTACAACTTTAGTTACATTTTTTTTAAAATATAAAGAAAAACCTTTGCGAAATATGCAACTCACTGATAGACGAAGCGTATTGATTTACTAATATTTGACTGTTTGGTGTTGATGCATGACAAACGTTTATCGATGTCTATGACCTAGCCTAGCCTAGCCTAGCTGGCCTACCCAACTCCTCTTTTTCCCGGACATGTCCTACATTTCAGACTAGGGTTGTCAAAAGTATCGATAATTAAAAAAGAATAGATACTAAAATGTTGTATCCGGATACGACTGACCTGCCGTCGGTTTATTTATGTATTTATTTACGTTGTTTATGATCATTAACAAGACGTTAGCCTTGAACTGCTAGCTGCGGCCAATAGCTAATAATAACATGCTAAAATTAATCATGGGTCAGTACTCATTAAAACCTTAAAGTAATCAAAAAGTAATCAAAAGTAATTAGTTACATTACTTTTTAAAAGTAATCGAAAAAGTTACACTACAATTACATTTTAAACAAGGTAACTTGTAACTGTAACGGATTACATTTTTAAAGTAACTTACACAACACTGATGGTGAACAGCTCTGATGCGTCTCTATGTCTCCTCTCTGCCTCTCACACAGCAGCCCGTGCACGCCTGTGACACATGCCTGCACGGGCGTGCACACAAACACGCCACTGATCGGGACACTCCAGATTTCTGTTTTTGTTTCCCGGCAGCCTCACTCGCGGAGTGTAGATATTTATTATTCACTCTTTTGTTTCGCACACAGACGACATGCTTGCTGTTGAGGGGGAGAGAGGGAGGCAGCGAGGGGGGGGGGGGTAGATAAATAACAGTGATAAGTCTTGTCTTGTCAGAGGAGAGGAGAGAGGGCCTGAGTGACATACGATTGGTCTCCTGGTCGTGAAATATGCATGGCTTTTTCAGCAGCCAGAGGAGAGGAGTTAATTTAGGCCTCTCGCTATGCTCGGGGTAATTAAAAGAGATGATCGATAGTACCCCCCCCACCCCCCCTGCTCTCCACCCATCCACCCCCGGGACTGATAACAACCACTACACACACAAACGCACATGCAGGCACAAGCAAACAGGCACTAACAATGCACAGACAACGGCCGCGCTCACACTCACAACAGAGGCACAGAAGGGAGGGAGAAATAAAGACAGAGCCAGTCTGAGCGCAGAATAATGGCAACCAAAGTCAGTCACAGTCGGAGGAACGTCAAAAAACGCATCTTTATGCCAAACAGACAAATGTCACAGCGCGTACATTGAAGAACTCCCCGTTCCGACTCTACTGGGACAGGAGGTGGAAACAACGCCATCCATGGAGCTGGAAGCATGAAAACGGGATCATCCACACAGAAATGAGCTCTCTCAAAAAACTCCTTTTGAAGTTCTTGTACTGTGCGGCCTTTTGGGAACACATTTTAGTCATACTTTCATTTGCCTCATCCTGTGACATCCAGCAAATCATCAGCAGTTGTCACATTAATGGTCATGTTCGGTAAGCTAAGAGTCTCGAGATTGTTAGCAACCTCACCAGTTTGTACGATCGAAGAAGGTTAGTTAAACCTAAAGTGGGTAATATGTATTTGTTTTTTTATTCAAATTGTGTAAAACAAATAGTAAATTAATAAATCTCATGCAGCGCTTTTAACCTCTAATTTGTGTTGTGATATTTCAACATTTCATGTGACTAATTGAATCTCCAGTGTTTTTGTCTGGTGGATTTTTACATAAAAAATAATAAGAAGGAAATTCCCTAATGCGGTGCTTTGCTCTATTCCACAGCGTTATTCATCAACTCGTCAGCTAATGCTGATTTGTATTATGTAATTTCTGATGAGAAGATCTAGAAAGAGGTGAGCTCAGCCCTCCAATCTCTTCCATAAACCTGCACTCCGTCATCAATATTGTAGAGGAATCCATACTGCCGGACTAGAAGACTAATTAGAGGCAACACTAAATTATTTAACTCCCTCTGATTTTATTGATTTGTCAGTTCAAAGCTGCAACTCCGAGCTGTAAAATTGACTCTGCTGAAAGAGACATGCTTGTCTGCTAGTTTATGGCTGTCAGCACATGGACACGGGCCGACACTGATGTACTAATACAAACACACACACACACTGGACCCACCAGTGAGCCGTAATAAACATGGACACGGTTACAGAAGCCTACGATGCAGCGGGACTGCAGGTAATCAACAAGTGGCTGCATTCACCGGCATAATTAACAGTTTTGAAAAAAAATAAACACAGGCGTTTAGCTCCCACACACTAATTATGTATCTCTCAATTAACACTGATCTCCATGTGGAGTGCACTGAGCCCCGGGGATCCGGTTGGCCACCTGTTACTAATATCTCAAGTCGAGCGTGATAACATCAGTACACACACGCGTAACACACACATGAATTCCCCAGAACTGGCATCCGATCGAAGGTACCAACTGCAGTAAAACAGCCGGCCCGACTCTTAGATGATTGTTAAATTGGTTAATTGCCTAACCGGCTAACTGAAGAGGAGTTTCTGTTCAGATGACTGGGAATCAATTGACCGGTCAAACACTACAGCACGCGTGATTGACAGAAGTGAGAAATGATTTCATAGGCAGTGAAAAAGAAATCAAGGAGTGTAATTAAGCAGTCAGATCAGATGACATGTGATTTTCCCCTCCTGGAGGCCAGTTGGAGCTATCGGTAGTCTCAGTTTTTTTATTTGTATTCATATTATTCCAGGTATGACAAGGCTTTTTTAGATTTTACTATTTATTTAACAAAATATACTTTTTTCATGTTTATTGAAAATATTTTTTTTCCTAAAAATGCAAGGCAAGTTCAAGTAAATGATCTCATGAAAACTGATTGTGATGTTCTTATTTTACATGCATAGGAAAATAATCAGATTATTTCATGTCTATCTTTGAAGCTAGGAGCTAAAAAAGAAGACATTTCACACACATCTGGTTGTAGTTGGGTGGTCGTGAAATTGGTCAAAACCCCTGCGTGTGTCCAGCTGTGAGGAGCATTTCCCATTGGTTGAATATTCCCAGCATTTCTTACAAGATTGTCTTCATGTTGGTAATGTTCTAACGCACAAATAAAGATGTGTTTAACTTACAGATAGCATTCCCATGCATGAAAGAAGTGTGGGTGTGCCTAATGGTTATCCCTGCTTTTTGAGGCATTGGAGTATTGGAAAGAAGAGGCACACCTCCACAGACTCCATCTGCCTAATTTACCACGTACCTTCAATTTCAATGGAATTACGAAAGATTCAGGGCTTAATGGATTTTTTATTTTCATTTTAAAGGCCCCTGGCGTTTAGTCTGCTATTGAATTTCTGAACAATATTAGAAGACTACAGTATCTAATTGGTCTAGTACTATAAAGTGCCAAAACAATATGGTTACATCCAGTCACATGTGACACAGTATTGCTCAAAGATGTCTTAACAGAGTGTCAGACGGATGGATGGGACTTATTCAGAAGGAGTAAAAACAAGGGAGGGTCAGTATTATATGATCTAAACAGGAATAAGTAATACTCCATTGACTATGCAATACTTTTTTGACAGTTTCACAGTCTTTGGAGCTTCAGTTGATCAAGCTGAACCCATTTTGAGCCCCTTTTTGTTTGATCGTTTATATATACAGTAGCAGGTATCAGCAATTCCCGTCTGACTGTGTCCATTGACAAATTCAGCGATGACACCGGAGCAGCAGGAGCTTCAGATCTTGCAGGATTGCGGTCAATCCATCACTATACAATCATTTATCAAGCTCTTGCTCTCCTTGCTTTTCTTTGCCCCACTCGCTTTCATCATTTATCAAACTGTGCCAAATCAAAAGAGAAGCAGTGGACCCTGAGCAGCACCTGGCCCAAAGCGGCCATCTCGCACACACACACGCATACGTACTCCACATGAAAAAGCGTCCCGGCAACAAAAGAATTTGGGTTCTCTGCCCCGTGTCAGTCAGCAGTGAGGAGGAGGGACTATTTTTCATGCGGCTGGGAGTGTGGCAGCTCTGCAGATGTGGTGTTTGTGTATGTGTCAGGGCTGGCTGGACACAGATTAGAGGTGGCGTTACAGACCACTCCTTCATTGAGCAACAGCTAGAGTGTGACCGCTGATCCTCTCTATCACTCTGTCTCTACTTTGCCCATTTCTTTTTTTATTTCTTTCTCCCTGTCTTTCTTCGTTTGTTTCTCATTAGGAGAAAATGATCTGACGGATGGAAATGGAGCACAATATTTTTTTTTCTTTTTCCTGTTTTTATCTTTAAAGTACCAGCATTAATCTGCAAAATCATTTTATAACATGGACTACTTTCCCAGTTATAGTATGTATGTGCAAAACTATTACATTTCTGCATTTCAATGTGGAACGGAGAGACTACACAGAGACTAGCTTTTCATTTGTTCTACTTTTCTGGTAAGTTCATAAATCCAAAGTGGGCCAAAGTATTCTATCATTTAAACCAAAACTGGACCTTTTTTAAACGGGAAACGTACAAAGTTAGCCTCCACAAAACCTTGGCTTGACACACTCATATAAAAAGATTTTGCATCAATTCTCTCCTTTGTATCTTTTTCAAATGTATCTTTTTTCAGACAACAAAAGTCAGCATGATTGAAACTCAGCCTAGGCAGACTGTGTGGCAAGTCCAACTTTTACTTTCCTCTAATAAAATGGCTTTTCTGTAACCACAGCAAATTTGTGCATGCATGACTTGACTTACTTTAGCATCTTAATAAGTCATAGGCTGCACAAGTAACTGCACGGAGAGTCTTAAAAGAAAAGATGAATAAGGACGCCGCCTCAGTGCTGGTGACCTCTTATGATCCCTTTCAAGCGATTATGCAAAGAAGACTCCCAAAGCCGGTCAACATAATGAACAATGCTTCTTGATCTCTACATAAAAAGTCATTAAACAATGAAGATGTCAGAGGATTTTCCCGCTCTGCTACACTATGAATACTATAGAAATACTATAGGAATCTATTCCTCCTACAGCTATAACTTATAACTCTTAATGCTGAAAATTAATTTTGCATTTTGAGACCGATAGCAGCCCTGTGTTGGGCTGGTTAACTATCCAGGGTGTAACCTGCCAATCGAATGAGGATCTCTGATTTAACAAATCATCCTATGATGGGATTCTCTTGATTTTATATCCAAATAAGATGGACCGAATTAGACCATGTCGCTATATATTAAGATACGCACGCATGCACCCGCAGACATTCTTAAGTTTCTGTGTCTCAAATGGATGTCAATAAGTGTGAGTGTGTGTGTGAGAAAGCAAAGTTTGTGTGTGTTAAGAAGAGGCGACAGACATATCCAGTGGCAGTCCCATAAAGAATGAAGTCACCTGGCTTTCCCCCGTCTCTGAAGGTCAAGGAGACCCACTTGCATATTCATGGCCGGGCGTGTGTTTGCGAGTGTGTGTTTCTCGTGCAGAAGTGCGTGCGTGTCTGTGCGCGCTGAAGCGCGTCCATGCATGAGTATGTGCCCGGGATCGATGGCTTTTAATTGTTTTTTCCTGAGCTGTGGAAGGAAGTGCCAGCAGTTATTGATTGGATGGAGGGATGGGAGAAGAGAAAGGGGGGGGGAGGATGGAGAGACAGAGGGAGCACAAAAGAGGAAGAGAGGGAGACAGTGTGGCAGACAAGAAGGAAATGTGACAAGACAGGGTGGCGACATGGAACATGGAATCACTGTCCACTGGGTGGATGCGGCGTGTGTGTGTGTGTGTGTGTGAGTCTAAATGTGTGAGATATAGAGAAAAGAGGGTTCATGTGTGCCGCGTGTACGGCTAAGTGTATGCACGTGTGTGAGTGTGTGCGTACGGGGGCTGGGGAATGTCACTAGGTGTCTGATCTGGATGCTCCGCACAAGCTGCATTATCGAGTCAGGCTAAGTGTTTCTGTGTGTGGACGCATATGTAGGGGACTCCTTCCTCTGATTTAGGAATCAGATGTTTTATTAGATACTTTACGATTCAAAATGAATATTTTTGTTTAAAATAACATGATGTTTGATAGCCTACCAGGAGTGAGACAAAAACGATTATTCCTATTAATCTGTAGAAACAATAATGTAATGTCCTGAAACTTTAAATTATCCATACAATTCTTTATATTTCATACTCAATAAATTCAACATCTTTTTGAAAGTCAGTAGATTAGAAAACACATTTTCATAGACATGTCAAGATAAGTTTTAAGATGAGCTATTCTGCTATACAAAAACATGATATATCTCAGCATGGTGAGGAGTTTATCCTGAAATAATAAAAAATCTAGACAAATAAAAATAAAGCATGCACTACATGCTAGATCTTGTGCTAGATACACTGTCAAGGTTGCATTTGAGTGCTCCTATATCTTGATTGTTTTTTAAATGCTCATGTACAAGTCCCTACCTTTTCCCTAACTCTCCTGTCTAGCTATTAGTTTCTATAATGACACAAAGGAAACGGAAGCCAGCAGGCTCACATTTGAGCTACAGTGGCCAGATTAAATGGGAGTCAATAGTGTTGTTCAACCCTGACCCAGCGCTAGCCGAGGCTTTTTGGGACTAAATGTGTGTGTGTGATTGTATTGTGTACGACCAAATGCGTGTGTGTTTGGAGTAAAAGTAACAAGCTTTGTTCCCTAACAATGTTCCACCTTGCCCCCATTACACACAGGTTAAAGCCGGACGTGGCCCATTCTGGAAGGCTAAAGAACACAAACGTGCACAAACACATCGCACGGGTAAGACTGGACTTTGCGGTTTCAATGGTGACCAGGCCACCAGCCCTCAATCATATAATAGTTAAGGGGCAGATTGTGATGATATGTGGGTGGACGTGTTTACCCAATTTCTTACATCCAGAATCACAGGAAAAGACATTCTTTTTTGCTGTTTTTCTATTATACTTAAGTCCTTCTAATTTATGTCAAATAGAATATATCCTCAATTTAAGGAAAAAATCTGAATCAATTGAAAATGTGACAGAATCTGAAAGGGGGAGAGGGGGTGGTAATTATTTAGTCCTATTCCACTTTATAAATGGGGTGGTGAACACATGTTGAAGACAGCAGTGCTCACACATTTTGGAGCTCTCTAAGAACTGTTCCTGACTCTGCCCACATTGGCCCCCCCGGTCTTTTTTTTCCGCCATCACCCACTTTACGTCGCGCTCTTTGCCCAGAAAACTTCCATTCCAAAAGACGTGATAATCAGCAGCTGCTGAGGCGTGGCAGAAAAACATGGAAGTAAAGAGAAAGGTGGGGTGCCAGTGGTGCCGGTGGCTGAAACGGGAACTGTGGGCTGGGGGTGGGGATGGGGGGGGCTGATTTGGAGAGGAGATTGCAGCTACAACACACACACACACACACACACACACACAGAAGGCTTTGCTCTGCTCCGCCACACTGTCAAATCTGCCTTGTGTTCGCACTCACACACACACAGCGACTCACACAAAGATTCCCTGTAATAGATTCTCGTCTTGACACTCAATTCCGTGGCGAGACGATCCCGCTTTATCCCTCCCCGCATCAAATATTTAAACACTTGTATTAGTGGCTGTGTCATCCCCTCAAACAACCACAGCTCAGAGCACCAATCTCCTCTCTTCTTCTTCTTATTTATTTTCTGTCTGTCCTCCACCCTGCTCTCACTCTTTCCTCATCTTCCACAATTCCAGCCCTAATATCCTCAGTCCTATCACCTGCTCGCCACCATTTTATATTTTTTAATACTTCCACTTTTTTTTTTGTGTGAAGGAGAGTGATGAAGAGAGGGGCAAAAAAAGGAGGGGTTACGTTTTTTTTCTTTTGCGCCCTTGTTCTTTTCAAGCTTCTCAAGAGAGGCCTTTTCAATCTCATGAGCCGAAGCTCTACAGATTGCAACAAGGAGAGAGGAGAGAGCTGGAGAAAGCAGGATAAAGGAGGGAGGGCGAGGAGACGGTGGAGGTGGCGGTTGTGTGGCTCGGCGGCGGCGGCGGCGGGTGCGCTTGAATGACGTCTTTCAAGAGGAGCAGTCTTGCTTGTCAAATCGCCGGCTGCGAAATGAATTGGCATATCTGTTGGGCCTGGAGAGGAGATGTCACGCCACGCCGTTTCATATTCCTCGATAAGGCCAAATAACGCAATTGTCAGAGAGACAGAGTCTGAGACGGAGAATGAGAGAGCAGAGCCGGTTAGAGGAGAGTGCTGACGGGGGGGTGGGGGTGGAGAGAGTCAACCTGGCAACAATGGGGTGTGTATGATAGACAGACGGAGCTTTTCTACCTGATACTCCGCCTGCCTGTCTGTCTGTGGTTTGTGTGATGGCAGCCTAATGCAGGCCTTTTAAAACCACTCAACACATAAATCTACTGGCTTAAATCTGATTGCTTGCCATTGAAGTTTCCTCACCTCTGAGGCCAAACGGAGCCAAAGCTTTGACCTAATCATTTTTGCACGATTTTTATGGCCACATATCTGCTTTAGACGGAGCACAATAAAAAATACATTGGATGGTGGGAGAGGGCAAGCGTTAAAGGCCAAAAGCCGTAAACCAACTCAACAACGTCACGAGTAAATGTAAGTGTTAAGGACCCGGTGGCTCAGATATGATCCGCTTTTACAAATCGACCCCTTTTTCTCCAAATATCCCCAGATTTAAGATTTGAATCAATGTTTTTCTTTTTCCCTCTTTTTCTTTCTTCCATATATATACAGTGGGGGAAATAAGTATTTGACCCCTTGCTGATTTTGCAGGTTTGCCCACTTACAAAGAATGCTTATTTTTCCTCATCAGATGG
>CAJRST010007779.1:16581958-16614719 GCA_907169785.1 Menidia menidia | reverse complement strand
CAGGTTTGCCCACTTACAAAGAATGCTTATTTTTCCTCATCAGATGGCTATCAATTTTTATAAATTCATACGATGTGATTTTCTGGAATTTTCTTTGGGATTCTGTCTTTCACTGTTAGAATGTACATATGATTAAAGTTAAAGATTATTGCATTCT
Organism: Menidia menidia; assembly: GCA_907169785.1. Classification (NCBI taxonomy): domain Eukaryota; kingdom Metazoa; phylum Chordata; class Actinopteri; order Atheriniformes; family Atherinopsidae; genus Menidia; species Menidia menidia. The sequence continues at coordinate 16,614,562 of CAJRST010007779.1, read as the reverse complement.
TTGTAAGTGGGCAAACCTGCAAAATCAGCAAGGGGTCAAATACTTATTTCCCCCACTGTATATATATGTGTGTGTGTATAATATATATATTTATGTACGTGTACATGACGACCAGACTTCCTTGCTCTTGCACACAGTTTGTCACGGAGGGATTTATTGTTTAGCTGTCCACTGGTAGACGGCAGTCTGGTTCAGGTCTGACAAACTGAGGAGACTTGTTTGTTCTGCTGTACTCTCCCAGTCCAGTATGGGAGAGCGGTTGCGTATCGTTAAGGGAGCCCACTGACTCGCCACAAATCCTATAATAACTTACATTTTCACACCTACGACGGCTCGCGGAGGCTTCTGGAATGTGCTAGCAGAAAAGGATGTGACAAACTCTTAGGACGCTTGTCTGAAGCTGCAGTCCAGCTGGAGAGGCAAGGAGAAGGATGGGACAGAGTTGTCTGATTCTGGAATAAGCTCGCAGGTGTTTTTGTGTGTTTGTGATGGCAGACGGAGGCTTCACCCGGGTTCACGGTTACTAAGAAGTATGCAAAAGAAACAAGCAATGCTGTCAGGTTCTGGCAGGGTTTTGCAGGGGAAACACACTGAGAAAACAGTCTCTCCCCATCTGTCTATCTTACACTTACACACATAAACACAAATGCACAAACACGATAAAGTATCTGTGCTACTTTTTGTGTGATGAACTGTATTCAAAATATAGTTTTGCTTAAAACACTCACGTAAATTCATTTTATCCAGTGACAAATTAAAGCTAAATAAAGTAACGTGAAAGGGTAATAATGAATTTATATAGAAGACGACATAATTTTTTTCTGACAAATCTGTTGGTGAAATTATTTATTGTTCGGGGAAAACAAGAAACAAGAAAAATATTCTTAAGAAGTGTTTTTTTTTCTTACAAGAAGAGCGGAAAATATCCAGCTACACTGAAAATACTTTATGCACTGAATATATGAATATGTGAAGAATGCAACAATGATTTATTTATTTGTTACATCATTGTAACATTTTTAATAAGTGTCTAAACCTAAAAAGTTTGAACAACGCATGCATTAGTAAAACTTAGCAAATCAAACCATATATTTTTAAGTCTCTAAATAACTACAAAATTTAAATAAAATGCATTTGATAAAAACAATCTGACTTTCTCACCTCTGTACTAAATATCTTATCAGGAATTAAAAGTCAACAACACGAGTGACAAATGAAGATGTTGAACACGAAGGAAAATGACGGTTAACCATCATTTTCCAACATGAAGTCAACACATTCTGATACGAATTCCGAGCAGTTTCCAGCTTTTTTTGTCCCCGGCACACGCTCACAGTCTTTTCCCCGCCACTCCATCTGCTGTAGCCAGCCTTTGTCCTCTGTGGTCGGCCCATTAGCTGGGTGACCGGTGGACTATGACAGGGCGGCCTGGTCATGGTAACACACAGCTGTAACATGGATGGTGCCTTTCACATTAGCGCGGTGAACAAGGGGAACAGGAGTGGGAGCTTTTCCATTAGCGCCTCCCACGAGCTGCCAACACGGTGACAGAGAGCGAGAGCGGGACTGAGAGAGCTTGTTTTCAAACAGCTGCTTCTTAACATGGTGACAGTGACACGAGCAGAGCTGCGAGAGGCCGATCACTCCATGTTCACACACTGAGAAACTGCAAAGAGAGCTGGACGGCAGGGCGCGCTGTGTAATGTTGTGGAAAGTCTCCTAATATTTGGGTTTCAAACTGGAAAGACAGAGCATATCTACACTTGAAAACCATTATTCAACGGTATTCCCTTTATTTATCAGTATTACAGAGAACGCAACTTGTGGAAATGAATGCCAAGCAAAGGTCAGGCACCTAAAATACTGAATCCCATACCTAAGTATGTGGAATTTTTTTAAATGACACCCTGTTTTCCCTTTGATATTTTCTTTTTCACAACTGCAAACTGAAAGATCTTGAGGTTACTGCATCTGTCAGCCAATCAAATAGGACAATATTCAGAGAAATCATGGTCACAGTGCTCCTTGAATCATCAAGAGTTCTGAATGCATTTGTTTAAATAATAATCTATAATTTTATAAGATACAAACTCTCTATTTTCCCCTTGACGTCATGTTTTGCCAACATCTTGCTGTCTTATTACAACAGACCCACAGAAATGGATTGCCTCGCATTTCATCAATGGCTTACTTTTTCCCCCAGATTTATTACTTTTCTTCATCCGACTGCAAAGGCAGCGGTGATGTTCCTGTTGATAAAGTGATCAAACAAAGAGGGGCTCATTTGCTGTGATCACAGCGACTCATGCTCCCGAGCCACCTAGTTCATCTTTTATTTTATCTTTTTGTTTCGTGTTTCAGTGCCTCCTTCTCCTGTCTGTTCCATTGTAATTTGACATGCAGATGCTCGTTATGGCAGATCAAAGACAGCCATCTGTGGTCTGTCACATTCCCTGAGACAAAGTGGGACCTGAGACAAGAAGCTCCATGACATGCATATATCAGAAAGACAGGGAATCAATCAGAGGAGCAGGCACTGGGAGAGAGAAGGCAAAGGACTTAGCAAGAACAAACAAAAGGAGAAGATCTTTGAGAAAACAGTGACAGGTAATGCTAACGTAAAGCACAGAAATATTAGGGGCAATGATAACTGTTTTTGACCACCTCAAAACAGTGGACCCATTTTTAAACCATTTTGATTCCTGGAGGTCAAATGTAGCATTTTGTGAAGTTTAAAATTCTTTAAATTTTAAAGTAATCGAGAGAAAAGTGACATTATCCTACCTACGTGGTCTTAATCTGTGAGCCATTCGTCACATATCGTCCCAAACAAATGGTACAGTACTAAACAGGCCCGAGTTAGTTATAATTAGTTCAAATTCTAATTTGTTTTGACAAGAAATTACATTAACTAAGATCTGTGGTGCTAAACTGGCAAAATGCAACAAGAAATTCTGAATAGTGGTTTCTTTAGTTTGCTGGTCTGATGAGATTTCAGTGTTTTAATATGTTAAAAAGTGTTTTTTCAAATCCTGTTTTAATAAAGTATATTTTTCAGATGTAAAATAACAAAACAAAACATCCACCAGTTGAGGGAAAACGAGCAGAAAACTTGAATAAACTGCTATGATTGAACTCTGTTTCCTTTTTCCTTGCAAGGTCTGGAAATATTTGAGTCATATTTCCCTCCTTAGAATATGAAACATAACAATTTATAGTTGTGAACAAACAACTTATAATTTGTGCTTTGAGTTTTATGGTTTAAGGTGAGATTACATTTAGTTGATTTCAGAACATTTTAGAAACTGGAACTTATTTTTTTTAACTTTATTTTGACTGGATGAGTCACCAAAGCAACACCTTAGAAATAAAGCCCGCTGGTTTTAAAAATTCAACCACAACAAGATTTATATCTGTGTTTATCAGCTTATAAATGTCTACACTTAAACAGGTTGAAAGAGCCAGAAGTGTGATATCAGGGGACATGTTGCCATGATGACCCCTCCCACAATGTGTGCCCACAACAAAATGAGTCGACTTGTAAAGTTTAAACTCTTAGTGTAACTGTGAAGTCATTTCTACAGAAAACAGTGAAACAGTGTTCATGCAAAGAAAAGATGTTGTCAGCATTTTACTTCAGTCATGGAGGTCTTCCGGTTCAGCCAAATATCCTTCAAACGGCATGTAGAAATTAAGTATGGTGGTGCTTTGTGAGAGTGACTTTTCAATAAGTGCTTTTTTAACAAGGGCCTTCCATAAGAGACGCTCTGTAACAAGAGCGTAGCTGCCAAATGATAAAGGGCACACATTACACGGAAGAAGGTAGAAATGAAGAGGATGAGACATTGTTGGAACGTAATGGTACAAGACTGTCATTAGACAGAACAAGACATTGTGGAGGACGGGGCATAAAGGGATCGAACCTTCTCCTGAGAGATGGGAATGACATGAGTGAGGGACACGAGCCAGTTGGGGAGAGGACAAAGGAGGGAGAGCAAGATGAATGAGGAGGACACCTCCACTCAGAGAGACCCTATCCCTCAAAGTAATGATGATGTTTTAGTTGGTTAAAAAGCAGTGTTAAGCATTGAGCGGGTGGAGTATCTGGGAGAGACGAATGACTTCTTAAGCATCCTGATAGATACGATGACAGAAGCATGACACATACTGTAAGGAGAGGAGGAACAGGAATATTACAGGAGGTGGAAAATACAAAATGATAAATGAATTATTGAAGCTTATTTTAAAAATAGAAATTAAACTTTGTTTATGTTCAGCAACTTTATCACTTTAGAGTACAACCATCTGTTCTGTTCCAGTATCAGAGTCTACATCACACATCCATGATGGAGACTAAACTATGTCCAGCGATGACCACAGCACCATTAAACCATTGAGTCTTTACTCTCATCCACATGAGCTTTTTTTAGCTGACAGACAGACATGACAGTAATGCCGTGTGGCATCCTGAAGCAACATGTGTCCGTTTAGCTTGAATCCCAGAGAACTGAAGAGAAATGAGACACAGTGTTGTGGTTGCTTGAGTCCAGACCAAAGAATGTCTCCCACAGTATATTTAACAGAAATAAGATGGTGGCGCACAGGTGGAAAATACAATGGACACCAAAAAGCCACTGAAATGGCAGTTTGGATCTCACTGTGGGTCCCTCTGCATCTTCACTTGTGTCGGCTTTCTGAAATGACCAGTCCAAAATAGGCATGTTTTGTTAACAGGACATTCAGACATTCTTCTTATCCGGTGATGGAGCAGCGGTCTGTCTATTTCATCATGAAATTCTGGAACATTTTGTCTTCCCACAAATCAGACGACCATGAGATAGATTGTCAAGTTTTACTTTAATTATTATTTTTCATGTATTTGATGATAACTTAATGATAACTGATCCAGAACCTGCTGCTTCCAAAACATTGCAGACCAAACAACAAGAAAAGGACAAGAAAACTTTAATAAAAATTCTCCCTTGTTGCTTAAGAACAGGAATGTATTTTTTCTCCACAATACATTGGACAATATTCAGACCACCCATGGACAAAAAGTGAGGTAGCTGGACGTCAGACTTGTTGGGTTTCTGTGGTTGTCTGGGTCTGTGGCCATACCTCGAATCTCTGTGGATCGTACTTCTGGAGTATCCTTAGTAGAAGTGATTACATTGCAAATTAGGGGTTTTGTTCTTTCCACAGTTTTTGTTCTGTGATGAATTTTTCAGCTTTTTAAATGTTGTCAAATTGTGCCTGTGCTATCAAGTGAAAAGAATTTAATAGAAAGACTAAGTTTTTCCTGGGGATTAACATAACGGAGGACAATTTCTAGATATGATAAAAACAACTTTCTAAATGATAAACAAGTAAAACAAAGGAGAAAAATAAATCAGACGTAGAAAAAACTGTATCTTGTGTTAAAACACGTGTCCATTTGTCATTGCCTGCCGACTGCTCTTACCCTCAGACAGTTATTTTGTGTGATGGGACTGAACCAGCCCTCCTCCCAGAGCTCTCCAATAAGTGTTTTTCAATTACTGCTGTCAGCCGGTAATCATCTAGTGATGAATAGTCTGATATCTAGCCTTTATATTCATCTGCTGTCTTTGTTATATTGTTTCTAGACCAGGATAAATGTGTGTGTGTGTGTGTGTGTGGAGAGGGAGAGGTAATATGTGTTTTATTTACAGAGTATAGAAGGTGAGATTATATGAATGGCAAAGTTAATGAATTGTGCCTTGTTTCATTTCTCAGAACACAAATAAATATAAATGCTGTTTTTTTCTGAATAATTAAACAATCTGCTGTCATTTCTGAGCGAAAGCTGGAAATCTTATTTGATTGAATATTTATGATTTTCACTCATCACAGGTAATTATTGCAACTAATTTCTCCTGTCCAGCTTTTTCGGTGGCAGTAACAAACAACAAAAGTGGCCTAATTTTATCATTAGAGGCATTATCTGAATATGTAGAGAGGATCTAATTGGTCACACAAGACCAACACAACTCAGACGGAAATGTGCTGATTTCATTACTTTGGAGGTTATTACAGAAATAGGAGAAATTAAAACAAAAGCAGGGGAAATATTGGCTTTGAACGCTTCTTTGTTGTCCTTCGAGGAAACCATGAAGACAGGTGTTATGGGATTTTTTTTCTTCATAAAAGCAGGCTTGTAGTGATTGTTGTAAAATGTATATTTTCTGAAGAACAATCATTCTGTGTTCCCAAATCTAGTTAATGCATATGAGATGTTTGGTTGAATGTCTCCAAGCAATTTGCACCTGGACCAGCTTCTGGCAGAATTCTGGAGAATCCCATTCCTAACTCTGACAAAAGCTGAGATGGTTTTTCTTTATTGTTCATTACTTCCATGCAAAAAAATGAGTTATACTGACAGAAAACCAGCTCCAGGACTGATTACTACACCTGCCATGCATAACAGTTAGCGCAGTGCATTTTGGTCTGACGTCACATCTTACGTTCTCCAATCAAAAATGAACATTTCAGAAAACCTATTTTTTTGGCAGTGTTTCAAACTGTAAACTTCAATTAAGCCTTAAGCAGGCTGTACTGGCTAATGAGTCTCTAAAAGTTTATGAAGTTTTTAGGAACTTCCCTGTGTCAATGTTCTTCTAAGGAAATAATCTAATAATAAATAACGCACATAATAATAGTACATGATCATTTAGAAGACATATTGGGGCTACAAAGTCTTGTTTTAGTGTGTGATATTATTATATTTCCATAAAAGTGTCTTAACTATATGAACAAATGTTAACAATGCAAACTCTGCAGTCATTTCTTTTTTTCATTTTTTTTTCTTTTTACATGTGTAAATGTTACCCGGCCACTTCAGGAGAAACAATAAAATAAAAGAGGTGCAGACGGAGGAAGGACTCCCTCCCTCCCTCCCTCCCTCCCTCCCTCCTCCATCGCTTCCCCTCCTGTTTTCTCGCCGCTCTCCATCCATCACATGCAGCGGGTACCACAGGCCACTGACCAAGCCTGTCCTCCCGTCATTAGCCCCGCGTTCTCCCCACGCGATCCGTGTGGCTACCCCTGTCTCCTCTCTCCAGCCCGACACCCCATAATAATATCTCTTTCAACCTTCACACCGTGATAAATAGGAGTGCACAGAACAAAAGGAATGGAGGGAGAGGAGGGAGGGAGAACAGAGCGGGGAAGTTGGCGCAAAAGAAAAAGAAGGCAATGCTGATGTCGTCCCACAGGGTGGAACATATATTCATTTTATGAATTATTACTGTATATTGGGACAATATTAAAACTGACAAACAAGAAGAAGCACGGGAGCAAACAAATAGCATAAACTTTTGCCTGAAATGCAAAAGTTTCCATGTCTGCACGACAGTTCCTAAACTATCTGTGACTCTTTATGTGTGTGCTGATACTTTTTAAAACTGCACGTAACACAAAACTTTCCCCGAAATAATAAAATACAATAATCCTAATTTGACAGTTTGTGGTAATCAGTGGAATTTCTTGAGCTCATTACGTTTGCTTCTGGTTGTATTCTGCAGCGGCGTCTTTGTCTCTTGACTTTTTTTAATAGCACAAATAATGGTGATAATGAAATAAATCAACATCCTTCTGCTCCAGCAGACAAAGAGGGATATGAAGTCATTATGCAGGCTCCCCTGAGACCTGCTTAGAGTTTGATCTTTAAGTCATAATTAAAAAGTCTCTTGCCTCTCCTCTTCCTCAACCCCTGCTCCTCTGATATATCTGTGATTTATTAGCGCAGCCACAAATGACTCTTTATCCTCTCTGTGTGATATTTTACTTTTGATACTTTGTGTAAACGGTTTAAGCGTATTATCGTGTGTTATTGTGTGTGTGTGTGTGTGTCTTTACTCGTTCATATGGACCTGTGCAGCAGCATGCCTTTGATGGGGGCTATGGGGGGGGTACATGGGTTTGGTTAAAGGGCTACAGTTCTAAAATAGTAGCTACATCTTTCTAGCCTGCTGTTGGACGCTAGTTTATGGGTTTTGGGGACAAGATCTGAAATAAACAGGGGAAAGAATTTGCTTCATTTATATATTTGTTCATTTTTGTGCAAGTTTCCAGTGTGATTTTACTTTGACTTTACCACTGCAAATCTCTCCATCCCTCCCTCCTTCTGTCTCTCCCCGGCTTGATTTAAGAGTTGCTCTCATAGCTTTGACACATCTGTATTTCTATCAGGGGAGATTAGAACTGTGCGTGTGTGCGTTTTGTGTGAAAGAGATGGGGGGGGGGTCCACGATGATTCAGATAGAACAGTTCAGTGTCGGAGACGTGGTCATGTGTGTGCGTCTCCACTCTTGTGTGCACGTTTTTGGACTTGTGCGGCTGCATATTACAGCCCAGACAGTAATATCTGCCACGCATACATTATCCATCTTTCCTATTATCCAGAAATCACAAGCGGGAGAATTAAAGTGCGCCTCCTCTGTTGTGTTTCCTTTTCTGAGCAGCGAACACCGCTTATGCCCCCCCCCCCCCCCATTCCTGCAGTCAGAGGTTAAAATAGCAATCAGGACAGAACTGCAGATGGAGGGAGACATTTTAATAATATTTTAATATTCACAGGGGCTGGTAATTGTTAAAGGACAGTCCAGTCCTCACGACTCTCACTCACAGGAGCGCTAATTCAGCCAAAGGCTACACGCAGGGATGTTGAGGTAGAAAAAGAAAATAAAGAAAAAGGAAGTAGTAAACTGGCCGCCTCATCAGGCCACTTGGTGACTGATCCTGCTTAAAATGTATAGAACTAATAAGCATTCATTTCTGTCCTAAATTATTTCCCCCAGTGTTTCATGGAAATCCATAAAAAAAACAAAAAAAACAAAAAAACCTCAGGATCAGACACATTTGCCTAAAATATCCATTAAAACTATTCTGAAATTGATATTTATGTGACCAATAGAGGTGATTTATTGGGATTACTTAAGTTAAAATTGAACGATTATTTGAACTAAAATACATTATTTCTATGTCTTTAAGTTATGCATCATGACTACAAGAGGCAGTGTTCCTGACTGAATATTATTACAAATGCATTACCAATTGGGCCTCTGGTCACTTCTCTAATGGGAACAACTTCACATCAGCATTCTGTTTTTAGCTGGTCTCCGTCTAACCTTTCATTTTTACCTTTGAGTTCTTTCTTTGAAATGAAAACATGTTCCATGCCCCTTTTCTTTGTAACATAAACTACTTTTCTATTTAGGGTGACATGTAAACACAGAGGATACAGAGAGGCCAGACCAGACATTTCCCTTAAATCTTAAACATACAGTCTCCAAAATGGGATGTCAAAGCGCATCCTGATGTGCTTCCAGAGGTTAGAGAGCAGCTGTGATTGCCTGGCAGGCAGTATCAGAACTCCTGCATGCAAAGCGGCCGAATAAAACATGACCGGCTGAAAAATGGAGAGCTGACACCAAAATAGGCTGCTTGCTCTGCACGCTTCCAACTGTTATACATCAATCAATCAACCAGCCTCATTATTATTCAGATTACATTACAAACGGCACACACACACTATTCAGATTAGGGGCGGAAGCCACATGATGTTGGGGGGGGAGTGTGTATGGGAGCCATGAGTGACCTTTTCAATCTTTGCTGGACACTTTATGTCAGCAGTGAATCCATCTCAGTGAACTGGTGTGATGGAAACCCGTCCACCATTCTCTGACCGCCACCGGCCGGCTGGAATGTGTTCATTTGTTCTGCTCTGCATCGCTCTGCTATTTGCTTTGTTGATTGTAAGTGTTCCAGATTCGTAATCAAAGTCAGCAGTTAAGCAACAGTTTAATTTGGAGACATTAGTTTGCCTGACCTTAAAGATCAGTGCTTCCTTTATCAACTGGAACTGAGTGAAAGAGAGTGAGCCAGATGTAACACTGAAGAGGAGAAAAACTGAACGAAGTTTGAATTTTTTGTTAAAAATAATTGGAATAAGTTATTGATAACATCATCAAAATAATGTTTGGTTAGAAAAAGGGAATAAGAATGACACAAAACAGAGAAAAGACAAAAAACAGGGGACATTCTGTTCTTTATTTTTGGTTTGTTAGTCAATTAGTCAATGATTTTCTTGTTCATCATGTAGAAAGTTGATGATGGGACGGGTTATGGAAGCCATCAGTGCATCTGGACAGTCACGTGACAAATTCCAAATTCGAATGCCATCTGGCAAATGCCACTTGTCCTAATGAGTGAAACTTGTGCTGAGCGACAAACGTGCATGAGTCACCAAAGCTTTCAGAAGGGATTCATTTATTCAAAATCTGACTTAAGCCGGAGTATCTGAAGCATTGGAAATTGTATTGATTCCTTTTAGAAGCGCGCTGCAAAGAAGAGATCTGTGCACTCAGTAACACATTGTGACGGTCCTAATAGCAGCTGATGCTCCTTCAAGTAAATCCAGCCAAAGTCCAGGTTAATTATACAGGTCATTAAATTACCGCGATAGTTGATCTGTTCCTTATTATCTCTCCAGTGAAGTAGACAAGTCATTTCTGTTATTGTTCTATAGGTAGAACAAACAAAAAGAAAAAAAGATATGCTCGAAAGAATCTAAGACAATAAAAAAGTGACAGGTGGGATGGAATAAAGACACTTTACAGCCCCCCTTGTTCAGAATTTGTCATACAGGGTTTAATGGTTTTTGATTTGTATTCATAAGATCTGAATAAGAAAGTGACTGGGACATGATACACACGCATTTCCATTAGTGGAAACACTTGTTAGAGATGGTTTTCACCTGTCACAGAAGATTTGATGAAAAGGTGATGAATTGAATCTGACGCCAAAAAGATAAATATAATGTGACCTACCAGCTTTCTTTACTCTGTGCTGGCATTCCAGAGAGTAAAGCAATTCCTTAAGAAGATTACTCCCAGCTTTCCTCTGTTAAATGTCCTCCACTGTATTTATTGACATATTTAAATTCAGTCTTTGCCCGGCAAGCGTTACAACCACAAACACGATTGGACCACTGCTTTTCAAAATACATCTGTAGATTTTTTTGATTAGATTTTGTTCTTAAGTCCTCTTAGTTAAACTAAGATGTATCAATACATGGGAAGTAGATCCCTAGTAAATTCACTCTGATATTTGATATACGATTTGTTGTATCCACAACTAATTGGTTCAAATTCAATTTTTTTTCTTTTTGTACTGAATACCTGCCTCTTTAGTCATTTTTTACTGACTCTATTTTCAGCTCTTCATGCCTTATGTGTCTTTTCAATGTGGTTCCTGAAGTGCTACGTGTGTTGTTCTGAAAAAAAATCAACATAAACTGCTTAAAACTCACTTTTCACCACCAAAGAATAACCTGCATAAAGAAGCCTGCCCACAGACACAGAAAAGTCAGCAGACATCCACACAAAGACATGTGAGGGAGCCCAAGCAGCCGAGCTCTTAATAGAGGGATTGGACAAGGGCTAAAAAGGGAGAGTGAAATCATTAGGATGCAAATGAGAGTAACAATTAGAATGTGTGCAAGAGATTGAAAGAGATACTGTATGAAAGGCAGAGGATGAGATTGAGTCATCTCTGCTTTCACTGGGGCTTTGCTCTCAAAGCAACTGTCACATGTTCCCTGTCAAAGTTCCAGGCCACGGACGCAATTAATTTTACAGTGATGACTATTTTAACCAGCCAGAGAAATTTGTTTAACAATGCTGCGACTCACTCGCTCTGGCCAGACCATTTCATGCTGCTTTTTATCAAAAAAGCCGGAGCACAGACGGGCACAGATCAAGCTCCTGCAAGTCTATTTTCTAATATTCTCCAGAGAAATGCTCTTTGGACAGTTCGGTTTCTCAAATAAACCGGTTTAATCCTGCATGTCTGAGCATTAGTGTGACTACACCGAACAGGAAATATCACACTTTGTTGTGTGATAGACTTGGGCTATCATTCATCATTTGTATTTCGAAAAGACTATTCTTTTCAACTTTTTAAAGTAGTCAGAAGGAGCATTTTCCTGGAAGACTATTCCTGAAGGATTTTAAGGCTTAATTTGGATGTTATCTGTTTTTTTACATTAATTTTAGCTGACTTCTTACACACACACATTTTCAGAGGATTGTTTTGTCTTTGTCTACTTATTTGCAACAATCTATGAATCATTCAAGCTCCTCATTTAAGGAAATGAATGTTGTGACCAGACAAGAAACAGCAATCTGACTCTTAACAACAGAACATATGTTAGAATAATATAATGATATCCAAAGAAGAGCTTTAGGGTGTCCATCCAGAAACGCAATGAACTATTCTTAAAATCTACAAATAATAAAAAAATTGCCGCCTTCAATTAAGGTTTTCTGATGTGTCCTGTATCTTTCATTTCACATTCAAACAGACCATAGACTATTTTTATGTATCACAATAAATTGAACCAGACTCTTTCTTGAGACTGTCCTCCCCAGCTTAGTTTTTTTTCTTATCCGTCTTCCAGATTCGTCTTCCTTTGAGGTGAGAAAGTTTGCACTCTGTTAGCCGCCCGCTGTCTTTGCCGTTGAGTCTCTTCATAAAACAGAAATATGTAGTGGCTCGGGCCAAATCCATGACCAAATAAAATCCAGCCAAGTGTCTTTCAGGGAACCCATCCATTCACATCATAAAAAGGGTTCTCTATTTGTGTTTTCAGCGTGGCAGTCCATTGTTGGCCATTTGGCTCGTCTTAGGTACTGGGATATCCCCCCTCTCCATAAATCCCCCTTTCATCTCTTTCTCTCCTTTTTTTTCCTCTTTCACTCCGGCTCTCGGCATCTCCTTGAGTGTTTCATGGTGCATCATGTGAGATTTATTTCTAGATATACGATTGCAAAATGAACTCTTTGTCTTCTTGTTTTGAGGAGGGATTTACTCCCCGTTAAGAAGAGTTATGTACACTGAGACGTTTTACACCCTGACTCTTGGTAACAGGGAGTTCTCTGACATATTTCACCTGGGCCTTGCCTTAATCCACATATCAATCCAAAACCACAGACATACACATTTACTGAGAAGAGATCTCTGGCTGTATCTGACATGAAGCATTTTCAACTCAGTCAAAACTAAACTTCCTTTCCAAAGTGCTTCTCGTTGTTGCCCTTATTCATTCCTAAACATGTCTGGCCAAAGTTTAACCAGATTTATTTATGTTTCAGATCAAGTGATCCATTTTTACCAGATAAAAGATGCTATTTTGGCTGTAAATAAGCACTCAGAGCACCTGGTTAAGAACAAGGAAAGAAGATGGTCTCGATTTGAAGAAGAGAACGTTGCAGAAGAATACAAGAAATGTTAAGATCACTGTGAATATTGGCTTTATACACCACCAAAGTCCTGTTGTTGTCCAAATCTCTCAGGATGTGAACCCTGCTCTTTGACGTCAAGTCCTGTACTACACACACACACACACACACTCGTGCACATACAGGGGATTCCACAGAAAACAATGCATGTATGGGCAGGATGTGAGACAGAGGACAGAAGTTGGTCTATGCTCCCGATTCCCAAGCTTGCAAGATAACATTTGATCATCAGTTTAGTGTCACTGTGTCAAAACACTTTTTTTTTTTTGTTTCTACATCAGGAAAAGTAAAATCTGAATATGGGTTGCTTGCTTTGATTTAATGTATTGTGGGACACATCGCTTCTCATTTAGTAAAATTGCACTGGATTGGCTCTCAAAGTGGCATTTTGTGTTAACATTTATGTGGTTGTTTGAGGTTGTTGTGAATAAAAGTGTTTTCTGGTGGGTCAGCTGTTTTAAGTTTAAAGCTCCTCGAAAGAAAGGTTGAGAATTGAGAAAGTTTGCCATTGAGAGCAACTTAAACCTCAGAAATGTTATGGGGTACAAGTGAACACTATTTTGTATTTTGACATCCTTTTTACTCTGCATCATCCACAGATAACGATACAGATCAGGTCCACATGTCAAAGTTGACCTTTCCACCATAGCTGATTAATAATAGCAACACATTTAATGTAATCAAGTGTCTGATGTAAAAGTTCACATTGCAGCTCAGCTCTTATTGGACTGCACTGGTTGTACTCAAACTCATCCAATGACGATTCTTTCCATTTTCCTGCATTAGATGTTACATATGTTGGATGGGAACTACACACTCACACACGCGTTGGCCCTGCCTCTGACCTTTGGTAGTTGGTGTTCAGGATGTAGAATTAGTGGTGGAGTGACCTCAGTGGCAGCACCCCCCCCCCCCCCACACTGAGCTCTCTTCTGGATGTAGCCCCCATGTAGTCCCGAATCTTTAACAAGTCATCATTACCTGATATACAGAACATTCAAACAACTGTAAAATGATGATCGTAAATCCTGATTTTGTCACAGAGTGCATCAAAATGGATTTCAGCTCGGGCAGGAAACAGTTTAAAATACAGTTGAAGCTTCCAAGAAATATTTTCAATGCTGAATTTTAAGAATATACACTATAATGTGGTTGCAAACACACACGGTTGCTCTCTGCATGTGGGTACACAGCAAGACCACTATGGTTAAAAGAAAGATCTGTTTCTAAATTCAGAATTTGTGAGCAGATTAAGTGTGGCCAGCAGCAAGATGGCTTTCATTTTTCAGAAGAATCATAGTCTGTATCAGGGAACCACACTGGCTGTGTATGGAGCTGAACATTTTCTTGACCAAGAAAATATTTGTGATGTAATTTGTCCCAAATTGTAGACGTCTGTGGAGCATTTAGTCGTGCTTTTGATGCATTGAGAAAAAATACTCTTTGTGCATTATACCTGTAAACATTTGCAAACACACAGTGAATAAACTGAATAAAAAGAACAGCTTGTTAGCTTTTTCCCTTTCATTTGTCTGGGTTCTTCCCACTTTCCTTTTCAAATATTGCAAAGTGATCAGTTCAATGAGGCCAAACTGACCACGAATCAGTCTCACTTCATGAGGAAACATTGACTTTTCAGATTTAGCCGTATATTCCCTTTGTAGTTTCTGTTTTTCTCCCTTCTTTCTTCGCATTTCACTTCCTCTCTCCCCCGGCTGTGTATCAGGGCTCCATGTTAATGACAGTTGACAGATAGTTGAAGGGCATGGGCTGCTCCCTGTCAGCCCTGTTTTGGACTCATAATTATTTCACCAGTGTCACATCACTGTCACCCCGGCCTGTTTTACACTGTCACACACACACACGTGCACACAGATCCCGCCCACCCACCCTGCTTGGGGAAAGATAGAGTGTGTGTTGGTGTGTGTGTGTGTGTGTCTGGCTGTCAGCCGGCCTCACTGTTGCCCATTTCCCTGCCAAGACAAGCGTTGCTGCTACACGACAGCCATGGCGGTGCCTTCTCTGTGGTAACAACCCCGAAACGGGGCCTTGTGGCAGTGGGTCGGTGTGGTGGAGGGTGACTTTTCCGCCCGGATACCGAAAATAATGTTTCGGCATAATGTTTTACAACCGGCAGCCAGATATGCAGAGGTTTGCATAAAGGGAAATTCAGGAGGAATTTGAGCAGCTTAGCATTTTACTGCTAAGCTGCTTTGACAATGGAAGTGACTCGTAAGTGAAAGAGGCCCTGAGAGGGAAGTGCCAGGAGAACAGGGAGGGTGGCCAGATTCCACCGCTCAAAGCGACCACACAACGTCCAGTCTTATGGAACTATTAGATTTCCAGTACCTGTTGGTTCTGGTTGTGAAGATGATAACATTTCCTCATTATTTTCAACCAAAAAACATAAATATTCAGTTTTATGTGCAAATGGGTTTCTTTTCTCTGACTGAAACGTAATACCATCAGTGTTTCCATTGGCTGTTATCTTCAGTATTATCAATACTGATAGGATCCAGGTCATGGCTCCAACGTTTTTGGTTCATATCATTAAATAAAACCAATTTAATGTGGCAAATGTGACTTTTTTCTTGTAAGACTAAAATTGATGTTTAAGTTGCCCAATAACAAGCAACAAAGTTCTCATATGAAGGAATGTGTAAGGTTCTTAGTATTCAACGCTGAAATGTGGCCCCCTCTTTTCTCATGTCTGAGTAGCATTCAGTAACGTGAACAAAGCTTTCCTAAAGCACTTTTTATGAGTTCATGTGCAGGTTTGAAATAATACTGCTCGGTTACGTTTGGAAAAAAATAATGGTGAGGACTGAAATATACAATTTTTTTTAAATCAACACTTTTATTTCAGAGTTTTTTCTCACTGTCTTTAAATGTATTCAATTCTATTAAACTATGATAAGATTTTGTTTTTTTATTCCTGTATAAATGAATGTCTGGCAGGTTTGATGGACGACAATCTTAAAATTAGCATTCATTTATCCTCATTACATAACAATTTGCATCAACCTGTCATAATTGCTTCCAGGAATGTTAAAGGCCATATAAATGTGATTAATAATTTTGACATGAGCGCTGGAGTTTTTTTCAGATGGCGAATTTTTAACCAGTCTGGGCTGAGAAATCCAGAGGTTGAAATGAAAAGTGAACAGAAGCACAAGCCCATTGAATAATTTTCACCTGTCCTATATTCTATTTTGTGAACGATAATCAGATAAGAGTGTCCGTTTAGAGTAATTGGACACAGCATAACAAATGGTGCTCATGGACAGGTGTGCTTGTTATTGCTTCATGTAGATGTCTTTGTATCCAGAATGGTTACTATACAACATACCATTGCACTGTAGACAAATTTTTGCTTTTTTCCCCAGTGTTTTATATAAAGAGAAGAGAAAATTCTGCTGGAAAAATAAATGAGCTAGACAGCAATTGAAGTCAAGAAAGAAAATTATAATGACAGTGTAAGTCTGTGAAAATTTGTTATTTTACAATTGATTAAAAAAAATCCAAGAAACTGTAAAAGTTACACATGGAGATCAAAACCAAAACGGTTACAAGGGAAAAAAAAGATAGGAAAAAGAACAAATATGAACAAAAACATCTGTATTCACGTGATGTGATTTTTAAAGTAACACAAGTAAAACGAGTGTTTTAAAGTCTGAAGGCACTGATGGGTGAGCAGAATATTAAATTCCATCAAATGAAAGAAACAGATGCATATGACCTTTTCTTACAGTCATAATATAGAATAAAGCCATAATCTTGGTAGTATTAGACATTTAGATGTCGCTGAAAATG
Organism: Menidia menidia; assembly: GCA_907169785.1. NCBI lineage: Eukaryota > Metazoa > Chordata > Actinopteri > Atheriniformes > Atherinopsidae > Menidia > Menidia menidia. The sequence continues at coordinate 16,597,430 of CAJRST010007779.1, read as the reverse complement.
TGAAGTGAATTCAGTCATCTGTGACAGTCTTTATGCATTTTCAGAATGAGATGTGTGAGGAAACCGTTTATAGTCTCAGAGCTTCTGAATAATAACCCTCATTGGAAGGGAGGGAATAAAAACAGCATTTGAGAGAGGACCGAAAAGGACGTAAAAATTTAGAGTTGCTCAAAAAGGTGACTGACACGGACACATCTGAGGAAGAGAAAAGAGAGAAAGATAAGAGCAACATGGAGTGAGGAGAGCCAGACAGATGGAAACGATCAATGATTTAAACAATAATGCCGGCCTCTGTATTCACTGTCACACTCTCAGCTCCAGCCGTCATCAGGCTGTCCTGCAGACGCACAGAAGTGGCCACTGTCCATCTGCCTCATGTGTTGTGTTCAAGCTGTCCGTGAGGATGCTTCACTCTCCTCCTCCCGCTCGCCCTTTCAATTCCTGCCTCCGTCCTGAAAAATCTCTTGTGTTTCTCTCTCTGACTTGGTTCCTTACACAATCATGTCAAGATCAAGCCAGTTTGGGAAATCTAGATTTTCTTCTCCTCCAGTTTTGTTATTTATTGTTTTTTGTCCGTCTGCTACAGCCATTGCAAATACATACTTGCATCTTTTTTTCTACATTTATGTACTCTTTAATTGGATTATTAAGCACAATTTAAGAAGGAAAAAATACAATCTGGAGCTTCTCACAGTCATTCTCAATTACATGGTCATATCAGATGATTTTTGTACAAAGAAGGCAGTATATCTTGACAACAATGCCACTGATTCACCTTTGAACCACAACCGTAAACACGCACACTTCTCATTTAAACTGCAAGTCTACCAATCAAAAGCAAAGGTGTCTGGACGCCGCCGCCGCCTCCCTCTCACCTCCCTCACTCTCCTTCTCTGCCACTTCCAGCCTTCTGTTTAAATTAAGGTGAGCTGACAAACAAATTAAATCTGTCACATCCTGTTTGCATGAACCAGACGGGAAGTCAATATCATCAGCCATTTTGGTTAGCCGGAGCTCTAATCACACTTCAGGGCCATGGCAACGGGCATCAGGGTGGGGGTGGGTGCTGGCCACACTGACTTGCACCCACAACAGTTGGGCTTCTGTCAGCTCTGGCTGTCTGTGGTCATTTTAATCACAGCGGCGCGTCGCTGTTTTTGTCTGTGTTACAGATACACAAATGCAGCGTTGCCTTATTCCACCAGGATTTAACCTGATGGCATGCACACATGGGATATGTCACAGTTGCTCCTTTAAATATGGATTTAATAATTTGTCCTTAGATGCATATATAAGCACATGAGAGCACACATATTTTTTATGTAAAGGTCTTTAAGATTTGGCTTGTTGCCGAGCCCAACCTTTTGTGAATTTCACATGCAGGGATGTGCAGCCTGAGTTGAGGAGTGATGAAGAGGCTGCGTGGCCAGGCAACATCTCTGCTAATAATCAGCTCTGATGCAGTGTGCTGCAGATGTTGGTACAGCACCAATGAAAACGGCACTTGTCCATTAAACACCAAAACATATATTTGTTATCTTGCAACACAACAGCTGGTGTGTAAACTGTGTCACAGCACACAGATCTTTTCTTATGTAAAACAGATCTCTTTAAAGATATGTTGAATATTACAAAATGAAGGAACCCATTCTAAGCTTTAAACACTGTGTAAGAGAAGATGGACTTTATCTACTGGCATATACAGGGACATTCAAGATGTGGGTTTAGAGATCTAATTGTTAAATACAATACCTTATTTATCAAAGGTCATGACTGGAAATGTTACATAATTATACAGTTTTTAACCCTTTTGATATGAAAATGATTTGGTTGTCAAATGACTACAAAGTACTAACCATTAAAAAAGAAACACCTCTCAGTGAGAGTCTCTGTTGTGGTGGTCATCAGCATCCGCTGTTGTCCAGTCAGTGCAGACCTCCTGTCTCTCTCTGGCTGTCTCTCACTCACAGCCCTGCGCTCACCTCCCTGTGGGAACATGCAGCTAATCTCCGCCACATCACTCAGTCATGTGCTCGGGGCTGTGTGTGTGTGTAGGTGTGCATCTTTGTGTGTATGGTCTCCCTGTGAAGGTCAAGGGTCAGAGGCCAAAGCACCTCCAGGGCAGAGTTTAACCCTGCTTCCCTCTGAATACACATTTGACACCTAAATCTGCAATGCGGTGAATCCGAAGCCGTAAAGACTCATCAAGGAAAGAGAAAGATGGTACAATAAAAAAGGTCAGCAGGTTAAAAGAATTAACACTTGAACGCAGAGACTAATGGTTGAAGGTTGGATAATATGTACAAGGATACATACGTATGAAGCAGTATGTAATTAGTACCAGAGGCCCAAATTTATTCAATATTTCAGACTTGTTGAATGATCTCATAAAATGATTACAAAAATGCTTTCTGAAACACTTCATAAGGCATGTAGCTCCAATAAGATACATTATATTTAATCACAAACAGAAGAAAGACAAAGAGATGGACTCTAAAAGACAAAATTGTTAGGCCAATATGGAGATGTTTAACTTTCAGCAGTTTGATGCTAGCACATGGATGGGCGTTGTCTTCTGATCAGTTAGATTTGTCCAAATGAGGCTGCAGGTTCTGGAATAGAAACCCATCGGTTTTCCCCACAGTTTTTGCATTTTCTTCACTCATCCACTCTGACACATCCAATTTGTCCATCTATCCCGCCCTCCATCCTCCTCTCTTAGCCCTCAGGTTAAGTCCTGTTTACTCATTTGACCCCACTGCTCTGCTGTTTAAAAATGCATGAACAATAAATAAGGATGCTCCTTCACTCGTTCTCAGAAGCCTGCTCTCTCTGTTCATTCACGCATCTCTCCATCCATCTGCTCATGTTTGTGCAGAGCTCATTCAGCCTCTTAAAGGAAATGGAAATCCCCCGTAGTGACCCAGCAGTCACTGAGGTGACTTACTGATATCCTCTTGGTCAACATTTACAATTCTTTGACTCGGAGGTAGGAACTCCATATCTCCTGGGGACAGTGGGACTGATGTGTTTTAAAGGGTCTGACTGACCCCAATCAGGCTGAAGGTGGGGAACTGACGCCCATGCGTGGGCTTTACCTCACTGATACTCCAAACAACAGACTCCCAAGAACTACCACAGCACTGTGAGTTTCACTGCAGTGAAAGAAAAGTTCAGATATTTCCTGCTTTATATCAGATTATTTTGGTGAATTTTCTCCTAAAAGAATTTTGTCTGTGTGTTTTTGATACGATAAAAGTAAATGGTCCCAGTTCTTAATCAAATGCTGAGAAAATCCGTCCAATGCAAAAAGAAAAGGTTTTAAGGTTTTAAAAAATTATATCTGCATTATTAATGTAGTGATAATTTTTCATGAATTGACCCAAAAAGGTTCTGATTTGGCCAAAGAAAGGTGTAACTGCAGCTTAACTCAACTGTACATGTGACCATGCTAGCTGACACTGCTGTGTTCTCTTTGTTGTCTGTTTTTCACAGTTTTATTCCAACATCGTGTTTACTTTCCCTTCGTTAGGTCTTAGGATAGAACCAAATTTGACAAGAAAGTGGAAAACAGTATATTGTCAGCCCTTCTACCCAGGACAAGCACAGTCAAATAGACAGGACTGATCACTGAAGTACTACAAATGATTTTCTGTTCAGGTGGGCTTTTTGTCATCTTCATCATTGTTAGCAATACACAGGATATGAGAGCTCATGAAGAATGACGAATCTAGTTTGAGTATTGAAAGCAAAAAATTGGAAAAAAAGTCTAAAATGAACTTTGTTTCAATGTGACATTCAGTGATACAACTGCATCATTAAACTGACGTCTGGATGTGAAACACGGGTGCAATAGAAGATGAAAAGAAAAGAAACAGACCAGCAAGGACAAATGTTTTAAAACTGCAGGAGAGCCATCAATCTTTCCCTGGATCAATTTCCCAAAGGCCATGGGATCAGGAATAAAGCCAGAATGGGGTTAATCTGTGGAAATTATTTTGTTATTAATAATAATTTCTCAAATATCTAACAGGCAGGAAAGACATACTATAACACTAATCAAAGCTGATGGGAGAGTCTGTCTTTGCACATTAGAAAATGTCCTCACCCTGATTGCTTTAAGTGGTGTATGGATTTAGTCGCTATGTCCTATCCACTCCAACTTAAGAAATATGAATTAATCACAATGTATTTAACTTAGCACCCTAACGCACCATTTTTTACTTGCAGTCATTTGTTTAATCATTTCTAAAGAAGCTCTACTCATAAATAGTTGCATCCCCTTGTTTGTGGCCAAACAAACCCTTATTCTTTTTAATTGCTATGCAGCTCATGTAAAGTCACAATATTATGTGCTTAATACACACTGTGTGGACGTGTGTTGTCGGAGAGTTAAAAGTGGCATAATGAAGTAACAAAAAGCTGCCTTCATCCTCAGACCCTGAAACAAGCAATTATGGCTAATTTGTCCTTTTAAAAAGACACAGGGAAGCTATTTGTCTTTAAACACACACACACACACACTCATATACGCCAACACAATGAGAGAATATTCATGTCTCTTCCTCCCCCTCCGCAAACACTTAGGAGCTAATTATTGTTATTAGCATCATGCTTGAAATCCCTTTGCAAGGGCATGTCAGCACACTTGAACATATGTACACTTCTTTTCTTTTCACCAGAGGACCTGGAGAGACAGGGAGAGGAGGGACGGAGAAGTGACACATAAAAATGTCCTGAGATCACCTTGAAAAGGCCTAATCAAAATGTCCCACACTTCCAAGTCCTTTTGTTTCATACTCAGCGACGCTCTTTCACCATAGATGTAATTGTTTCTCACAAAGCATTGGCCCGGGATCAGTCTGAATATTGATTTAGCCATAAGCATCACAATTCCTATCACTGCTGTGTTGTTGTCGTCGTTTTTACTATAATTTCAATCACAGAGCCATAATGTGCAAATGCATTTGCTTCTATGACTAAATGTAAATTACAAAGCATGGATTTGACAATAGCTAAGTACATGTTCAAAATGAGGCTATAAATACTGGTGATAGTGCAGATAAACCAGCATGTAATGTATGCCAATGATTAACAAGACTTAATGAAATGTCTTTTGCAATATTTGACATATTCGACAACTGGGGTGGGGTGTGGTGGGGGTACACCATGAACAGGCAGTCCATCACGCGGCCAGATGGAGTTCAGACGTTTATATATATAGTAAACACTGACCACTGTGTTCTGCTTTGACAATAAAAAGACAACTAACCTCAGAATTGGAACATGTGTGTCTGTTTCCATGCAGGGAATGTTGCAATTGCATATAGGTGCATGTTTTAGTTAAGTCAGATAGGGGACATTTGCCTTTAATTTCCACCATTTGTAAGCAGTGCGACGTACCAGGTTTAGAATCTAGTTTCATGAACTGGGACTAACCCAAATATGGGCATGTTTAGAATTAAGCAATGTTGCTTTTTTTATTATTTATACAATTTAATTGAATTAATCATGAATTAACAGAATTGGAAATAAGTCCCCACCCCTATATTTTTCAAAACGATGCCCACGTTTTCCTCTTAACCACACTAGTAGGTTTAACCACGTGAATTGCTGACTTTTTAGTGTCCACTAAAGCTCACGCTGCTGAGTGAACACACACTCACTCACTCTGACACACCAAATTAACTGTCTTGCTCTCAACTCTAATGCATCTGTCATATGAGGGCTAAACCCCTTTGATCTCTCTCTCCCTCTGTTTCTGACAGCTGGCTTGCTGCTCACTGGTCCTAAATGAATTGATATTTCTTCTGGCCACTTGAATTTGTCACTTGACTTCTCTGTGTAATCTTCACTCTTTAGTGGCTGCAAGACTTGGCCCGTGTGCATGTGCTTAGAAAAACCTGGTGACACAGTTCTGTGGTTTGGATGAAAACACACGGCTAATAGAGTCACTGTCAGCACAGCCAGGCAGACGAGATTCCTGCAGAAGGCCCTCATGATCAACCTGTCATAGGTGATCTCACTTCTCCCTCAAACATAACAATGAAATGCAATCGCCTGCAGAGCCGTGACTAAAACACTAGAAGAAAAATCCAAATTGACTGTCAGTGAACAGTGTGCAATGGTCACTGCGTATTGTAGTACCTGCAAACACTTCTTTGGACAAATATGAGAGACACTGTGTTCATTCCAGAACAATTTTGTGTTCCTATTTTTTTTTTAATGGCATAAATCATTGTCCCTTTACAAACACGCAATACATAACTTAAATGGCCTCTTTAGTCTATTAATGCTTCTATAATACAGGCGCTTTGATTGCTCTAAGAATAACAGACCTATTTGTAGCAAGCCTTAATTTCCTGAATAGAATAATTAAAAAGTGATATGAATGGAAAATGTTTCAGAAAATCTTCATTTTCATTATGACCTGATTGCTTTACTAAATTGAACCTTATTTTTCCTGCATTAAGTGTTTTCCTCAGTGGGTACTTTAGCACTTGGTGGGAATGTTTCAGTCAGTCTGGAGACATTTCAGTGCAGAGAAGCATTATCTGGACATTTATGGTCTCTGATCCCGTCGTCAGCAGGGCAGTATGAATCATCCTTTATTAATAGCTGATTTATGCATATTGGCAGGACGTTTCTGAGGGGAACCTTTTGTCAAACACTACAATATAGAATTGTCCAAATAGCTTCACTGGACTGATCTACTTGTAGCCTTATCTGTCCCTTCTACAGAATGTGAAGAGAATTTAGACATGAAAAATATCACGATTATCCCTTATCGCTGGCCAGAAGGAATGAAACAACCTCTAAAATGCTTCAATCCTTGTTATAGTCAATGCAGGAATATTTATGTTAAGTGTATTGTAAAAGAACAACAGTAAAACAATATTGCTAAAGAAGAAATAACTCAATCGATGAAAAAAGAAGACATTTTTGCCACTATATTTCTCCTTTAACAGCTTGAATTTCTGTAATTTCAGTCTTCCTCACTTTTCAACCCCTTTTATGTGTAATGGATGGATAAAAGCAGGCTCTCGTCCTGCCCAATTTTCTTTTCTTTCCATCAACAATAAACAAAAATCATGGCCCGGGCCCCTCATCTGCTTTTCTCCTTCTGATTTTGTTCGAGCCCCGTGCCAGTCTTTCTGCGTGTGTGCCTGACTCCAATCACTCCATATCTCTATCAAAAGCGCTCTTGAGGAATATGGCACAATAATATTCGGCATAAAATCAATGGCTTGTTTAATTTAAAGAGGGAGGAAGTGGGGAGGCTGGGTAATTGCAGAGAGAGACCCACAAATCAACCGTCCTTGTTATCCTATTTGACGGACCATTAAACGTCGAGAGGAATAAACATTATTTTTAGCTCAACTACCAGCCTCTGCCGGCTATAACGTAAATGTAATATAAATAAATCATTGTAGCAAAAAAAAAAAAAAAAACATGAAACAATTGTGGTCTTTATAAGTGAATGTCTGTAATGGTAGTTTATTTGATTACATTTTCTAACCATTGCGCTTTTTCATAGAATTTTTATATTTCTTTTAACTTAGCAGAAGAAGGAAAGGGAATTAAATCAGCCAGTTTCAATTGCACCTTCCCTGGAAGATAACTAACTCTAATGTTTTAGTTCTCATGACTACCTTCCAGCAAGAGGGCAGAACTGGCTGTGAGAGCTTGGACTGATGGGACGGACATTAGAAGAAGAAGAAAGAAGCAGCAGAAGGAGAATTTGCAGGGGTAATGCACTGTCGCTTAACCTCCAACTCCAGATTAACTTTCTCTGTTTTATACCTGATTGGAGGGTGGTGGGCAGGAAATGGAAGCTCCAAACCTGTCCGATGCACCGGATTCCCCAGTGCAGTCTGGGGAACTGGACAACATGGAAAACAGGCTGAATGCCTTAAAGGTGATAGTCCAACAGAAACAAGTGATCCAAGTGGTTGTTTAATTCACACTCAAAGTTGCTGCAAACTGCCAACTGGTCAAGAGTCAAGTGTGTGACTTCAGCATATGGGACAGCCCTCTACCCCCCCTGCTCATCAGGAACACAACAGGAACGGCTCTAAGTTTTTCTGTGAAGGCCAGTGACACCCAACCGTGTCCTGAGTGGACCATGACAGGAAGATGTCACTCTGTAGTCTGTGTTAGGACCCAGTGAAGGGGATTGGTCAAGGAGTCATGACTCCCAACTCACTAACATTTCCACTCTTTTCCTCTTTTGACTTCGGGTCTTTATTTGGTTCGGCAAACATAAAAGTAAGGCCTTAAGCCACAAAAGTCCCACCCTGAGCCATGGTTCTGCTCGAGGTTTCTGCCTGTTAAAAGGAAGTTTTTCCTTGCCTGTGTCGCCTAGTGCTTGCTCATGGTGGGAATTGTTGGGTTTCTGTAATTAACTTCTGAGTAGGGTCTGACCTGCTCTGTTTGGAAAGCGCTGTGAGACAACTGTTGTTGTGATGTGGCGCTATAGAAATAAAATTTAATTGAATTGAAAATGAAAATATAACAACAACAATAATCACTATGACAGCACCTTCTGCACATGTTATAGTACCAACTAAAAAAGTGTTACATGTCCAAAGGTGATGCTGATGGGGTACAATCCCCATTCAAAGTCAGATCTGTGGGCAAAACCTATTGAGACGCACAGTGGAATAGATTCCAGTCATGCCTTCATGACTGGATATGATATGGCACGATTTTGTTTTAAATAAAATAATAGTATGATGTAAGAGTGGTGCTCAAATCTCCCAGTCTGCAGCTGAGGCAGAGCCATGAACAATTAACTGATAATTAAAAGAGCTGTACTGGGAAGATGATGGTAATGAAAGGCAACTTAACCATCCTCACCTGCGTCATGACAGAATTCCCCTTCCGCGCCCCCCTTTTTTTGCATTTCTTTAACAGAACAAAGCAGATGCATTTTGACTGTTGAACACCCCCAAACCCCAAATCACCCCGTATGTTTACAGATAAAAACATGTTTTTCATATGCTGCCCTTGATAAAAGTCGCCCCTGGGAGTTGTCAGAAATTAACTTTATCTGGTCTCTAATTATGGCACATGTGCTCTGATGCATCTCTCACACTCCCCTAAACCCCACCTTCACCCCCAACAGCCCACCCCTAACACTGTCATTTTCAAAGCTATTTTAAGACAATGTGTGATTATCTGTGACATTGCTTGACATGTGCCTCAAGGCTGTCTCTGTCTTCGCTATCTCCGCTCTGCCTTTTCTGTCTCCCTCTCCCTTTCTCTTTCTGTCTCTCGCTAATCAAAAAGCCAAACCATGCAGACAGCTCAGAGCAAATAACAAGTCACTCCCCGTGGATCTTTGAAGATGACAGAGCAATCGGAGCAGCGAGGGAGAAAATACACTGATCGTTCCCTGTCTGGAGGCGAACACAATATTTAAACCCATACATAGTTTTACCCCCGGCTCACTTACTCATTTATTTGAAGATTTGTTTTAAATGCTCTTTGTTTTTGCTGCAATTTTTATTTATTCATTTAATTTAATTGCTATTAGATATCTTTTTTCTCCCAAAATGTTTTATAATTTCATTTCAAACATTCATTTCTTTTCTATCCCTCTGTTAACCACTTAAACTTTGTTATTTGTACAGAATCAAATTGGTTAATGCAGTACATGCAAGACAAATAATGGTTAAAGACCCACTGTGAAGATATAGAGCGTATCTGTTAAGAAAATTTTACCATTATGAAATTGTAATTAATTGTCATAAAAATTATTGAATCTAAGGATTTGTATGACATTCGGTTACTTTGATTCAACAGTTTTTTCTATTAATTATGTCCAACATCATAAATGGCAAAAAAGAGACTGATAGCAGGCTCAGTATTAAGAGGTTTGGTCTTGTGTTTAGAAGTTGTTCTATCTGTAGAAAAGCCAAGCCTTTACTCTTTTCAAGTAATCGCCCTGTATAGTTTAGGTGAATTTCCTTTTTTGCATGAAAAATCTTTAAAGATACTCATCTGTCAACCGGTTGCTGGAATATCTGGAAAAGCACTCTGTGCTGTGCTCACATTAAGCTAGCTACATAAAGATATGACCACGTTTACATGTAGTCATGTCTTTTTTCTGAATGTAAGAGCAAATTCTGAAAGATAAATCTGTCTCAACATATTTGGTGATCCACAACAGCCTTAAAGAAAAGAATCTGCTTTCACAGAAGATGTTGATGGCACTACCTTTGTTGCTTTTTTAAGGCATTTTTAAGGCACATAACATGGAGCAGTTCTCCAGCTGCAGATGGGGATGCAGGAAGTTTTCTTCCGGGCCAACAGAAAGCTGCCCTGGCATTTCTGTTCCTGCCAACCGGGAGGAGACGTGTTTGCTGGTGTTCTCTGAGCAAGAGAAGGGTTCAGAAAGTTAAGGGCCCACTTCAGTGACCACTTCAGGGTCTATTTCAGGCTGAATTTGGAGGCAATGTCAGAGCCTTCCAAAAATGAGTCGACTTCGCACAAGCAAACAACACCTTCCCTCTGATTGGAAGCTTGAATTGACATCAGAGGATGAAGCTGTTTACACTCCAGGACAAGGAGCATGCACGGCACCACAGCCTTAAATGTTGTCACCAAAGGTGTATAAAGGGACTCAGACGCAGTCCACACACACTTCAGATGAAGTGAAAGATAAGTTATCCACAACGTGTGACTATACAATTGTAACTTTTTTGTTTGAACCTTTCACTGCACAAATCGAGAAAGAGCCCGACAGGATTCAAAGCCTGTGACAACAAAATCAGCATTTATATAAAAAAAAAGGCTTGGATGGCAAGCAGTGAAACATTGATGAAATTACCCATCTTCCCTCAAATGGTTAGCCATGTATCATAGCCAGAGCAAATACCACATAATTACATAATTAATCAGATCATGTATGTTTCCTTTCCTGCATTTTTCTGCCTTTGTGCGGGAGTCAAATGCATGTAATCACTTGCTCTGTAATGTAATCTGATCAGGGCCATGTAATTCTTCATTTTGCAACAGCTCCCTGGAGCTACGGGTCTGGGATCGAGATGAATGTGGCTTTGTCCCTCCTCTCTTCTAAACGTGGCTCTCCCGGTGTGGTTAAGCTGCATCTTTTTCTCAAGACAATATCGCTTCTCCTCACTTGTCTCTTTATCTATCTATCCACCCATGCTCTGCTCCTCTTTTCTCCTCCACATCCTTTCTTTTTATCTCTTTCAAAATCAGCCAGCTCTCTCCCCTCCGTCCCCGGTTCTCCCTTTCCGTTTCCCTTCCCCATCTCACACTCCCATCTCCCTCCAGTGGCGACACCAACCATCAGGTCCTATCTATCTGTGTGTGCGTCAGCAATTAGAGCACAGTGGCAGCCAAATGCCAGCCGTGTCCCCCAGCTACACACACACACACACACACACACTCACACACACACATTCAAAGGCTGGACCCGGACAAAACAGTAAGAGAACAAATCACGCTATGATTTATACTCTTCCTGAGCTAAAATCTCATTATATTACAGACATATGGATCTGGCAGCACGCACGCACGGCTGGGGAGCCAGCGCTATAAATTCCACCAATCATAAATTATTATAGGAAAGATAGAAATGACCATTGCCTTTTCAGATTAGCTGTAAATCACACTCAAACATGGTTTGTGTAAGGAATTAAGTCCTATGCAGTGTAAATGACCTTAAAGGGTTATGTTAAGTAAGTGGTTGGTGGGGCGTGCTGTTAGACCTACCGGATCACAGAGGACAGAAACCACCATTCCAGGTCCCAGATATTCTCTGGTTTGGAACCCACATCTTATCTCAACCTCTACTATATCTTTTCCATCAACCTCTACTATATCTTTTCCATATTCCAGCACTCATATTTGAGAGTTTTAAAACAGGTGGAATTATCTCTATTTGAATTTTTTTTTTTACTTGAGATGTTTGTAAGATTCTTGTCCAGAGCCTGTGTGGATCTCAAGTATTCAGATGTTTTTTCCCTCAAGGATCAGAGCCATACCATTTTTCACAAACTCCTCTGCAGGATGATCAATTCTGGTGATTGTCTATTCCTCCTGCAAGATACTTTGCTTAGCTCTGATCTCTCATTTTAAAGCAAGCTAGGTTTTTAATTATGTATGTATTTATTCTTTTAGACGTGTATTTATTTTAAGCATTTTAAATTGTAGTGATATAAGCACAACTCATTTTAGATGTTACACAGAATGAGAATTTCTTATTTCCAACTATTTTGGAGGCCATAGTCTAAGTCTGTTCACTCCCCCCTCACTCGTCTATATAACATTTATATATCTATTCAGACCAAATCACCTTAAAATAGTATACAACCTCTTGTGGTTGTTAGAGGCTGAAATGGCCTCCCCAGTATTGTGGCATTGTACAAAGGATAATTCATTTTTATTGATAACTAATGTTATCCCCTAACGTGAGCGGGAAGTGACAGAACATAATTTGGTCCTAAACTCTCCCCATATAGAGGTCCATAGTTAAAGACGTGTAGTTGTCTGCTCCTTCTTTACCAACCCAATCCCCCCTTCCTCTTTATGGGGTATTTGGGACATCTTGAGCAAAAGACTTGATATGATGTCTCTTTTTAATGTGGAAATTAAAGATGTGACAACAACTAAGCAATCTGAAAGAAAAAGAACCAACAACCCATGACCGTCCCAGTTGGGGGATTTGGACATCAGTGTCTGCAAAAGTGCCAACAGAAGATAAATAAAAGGTATTCTGTTTGTCAAATTGATCATTTTTCCTGCAGAGTCTCTTTAAGTCTGGGACTCATGCACATGTTTTGCCGTGGGGATCTTCAACTAATATCCCTCTGAGACAGCAAGGGGGTTTCTGGCCTTGGATGGCAACCTGGCATCACAGAACGTGCCACTATTGACTCGCTCAGGTAATGTGTGTAAGCTCACACTGATTCTCTGAACGCACAGCTCCTCTAACTGGCATGAAAGAATTCCCAGAGGAACAATGGTGGGTTAAATAGAAACTGTCTCCCGTACTAATAACGTGCAGTTTAAAAAGGACTGAAACAAGCTACGTTGCTCAAAAGCAATCCTCTCTGTTCAGGGACAATGCAGGAACTTTGTACAGGCATTCAGTGTCTTTTTGCTTTTATAGACAGAGTCATATGACATTGCATATTTGCTTTTTTGCCTATTATTGTGATTGCGATTAGAATTTAAATGAAAGGAAACGGATTGTATGCTGAGAGCGGGGAAAAGAAGCACTACAGATGCTTCAGCAGCGAAACAGGTGCTATCAAAGTGCTTCCTAGTCAATACACACAGAGGCACCATTTAAAAACATCAGGGGGCTGGACTAAAGGGTGGCATTAGACTTTGAATGAAGAGGGATCTAATACATGGATGGTCCTCTTCCTAAGTCAGCCCATTGACTCCAAACTGAGCCTATTAGCAAGACAACACACCACTAATGGCACAGCTACTGCTGCTTCTGCCCCTCATGTGTATGGAGACCACCCAGCTCACACACACACACACACACACACACACACACACACACACACACATGCCTTTTCACTTTTCCCACGCTTTTGTTATCTAAAACACTGGTATATTATAGCGTGAAACCAGATCAAAGTATCAGTTCTATTAGGAAACATAACATCTTGTTGGAACTAAATGTTGGCCTTGTAAGAGTCATTTTGGGTGGGAGTACGATTTTGAACACAAACTAGCAGAAGAGCCCTTTTTTATTGTTGGTGGTTAAAAGCAGCAGCTAGAAAAGAAATGTTCAGTACTCATACTCATTATTGGATGTAGGAAAGGTGATTAACAGCTTGGAGTGATTGTTGAAGATCAGATGGCGTGCGTGATACTAAGTGCAAGTAAAATAATTCCTTTTTTCCATGGCTCTGTATGTAGGATTTGTCCACAGAGAACCTAAATTATTTGATGGCATATTTAACTAATCTGACAACCAAATGGATTTCGGTAGATTTTTTTTAACGTAAAAATCTACTAAATCTACAAAAGTATTTTCAGTGAGCACAACAAAGTGATGCAGGCAGAGCTGAGGACTGAGCTTTAGTCAGTGGTCAGTTCCTGCTGTGGCCAGCAGGGGGGTGTAGTAGAGAGGGATACAGGGGGGCACAGTGGTTCTCCTCTCCAGCACCTCTCATTCTCCTGCAGTCCACCCCCAAACACACACACTAACGCACCTCAGTTTTGTCTAGTAATCAGCCTTTTTTTCAACTCTTACTTTATCATATTCTCTGGTTTTGATCCTAAATAACTTTTTCCATTCGGAGGTTTATGGCTAAATTTAAGTAAGAGTCTTTGATGGGTTAAAAGGGATTAGAAAACGTGTAAAATGTATTTTCTATAAGGTGGGAGAAAACTCATTCAATCAGACATTTTTGAATGTTTCGTTTAGAAGTAACCCAGTTGTGTTTCTAAAGATGAGCGTTGCGAGTTTTACGCAGTTGGAAAGTTAACTGTTTTCTGATGCGTAAATAGGCTAATAAGGGACTTTTTAAACATAGGAAAGCCAAATGTATCTACGCTGACTCTAGGAAGTTTCAATCTGTCACTATTGGACTTCTAGCACCCGACTCCCGGTCTGGGCTTTAGTGAACTCCCGTCTGTCTCACTAACTTCAGTCTCTAGTGCGCACTTCCTGAGAGTGTCTCGCAGTCCACTTCTTTTTTGTTAAGAGGTGGACTTCATTGGCTTTATGGCAAATAGCAGTCTCTCCACTGGGTGAAAGAGACAAACGGGGGAGGGCGGGGGGGGGGGGGGGGGGGGGGGGAGAAACCGAGGAGGGGGATAATTCATTCACTTTGCGCACAAAGCGCAGTGGAAATCACCCAAGGGAACGAAACGCCAGACAGAAGGGAGAAGCAGAGGGGGTGGCGTGATGGTGCAGGGCTGAGAAACAACCCGGTTACAGTCCCCGTGCACAGCACAAACAAGCCCAAACTGTGTTCCTCTCATTATCCGATTATTTACAGTTTTATTTTTGTGGAATTGGAGGAAGAAAACTCAGATTCTGAGGATTTCTTTAGATATAACTTATATTCTGATTTCAACTCCCGGTTTAATCTCTCCAAACGTAAAACAGATAGATGTGGAGCATTAAGAGTGTTCTGTGATCTGATCCGGATCATTTTAAGGTCTAGGAAAAGTTCATGCTTTGGCAATCTGACGGTAGAATAAAGCAAATGGAAGCTCGCGGAGGAGCAGATGATGGTGAAATAAGGGTGTTTTGTTCGGGGTGTGAGTGTCTGCCAGGCACTGAGCGACCCGCGCGCTGCGCGGCAGCACCACACCTCACAGACGCCCCGGACCCCGAGCAGACCCCCCCCACCCCCCCACCACCAACCCCCCCCGCTCCTCAGCTCCTCATCCACCCCCACATTCCCCACTCAGCCTCGCGCAGCTCAGCTCCAGCCGCACACACGTCGCTGTTGAGCACCGTCAGGCC
>CAJRST010007779.1:16534956-16574493 GCA_907169785.1 Menidia menidia | reverse complement strand
CCCCACCCGCAACGCTCGCTCCTCTTTGCGCATTGAGAAGTGAACTAAAATTAATGTCCATTTCACACGTCTCTCGTGGATCGATGGCCACTGGGAGAGAAGTTTATTTCAATTTGGATGCCAAGAAGCGAAGGAAATCCTTCCACTTGTTTAATTGCTGAGTGGGAATAGTTTACATTCGTGTTTATGGCCACGGAAATCATCATTAAGCGGATGAGAAGTGCGCATTCGGGTCTTTAGGTACACATATCAAAAGTTTGGTTTTAACGGGTCAAGTCGCCGTGTCTCCAAATGAAAGAAAATTATTTTTCACCAAAAAGGCTTTATTTATTATATTAGGACCCCCCCCCCCCCCTTCACTCAGCGAATTAACCAGAAGTCGTTCAGTCGCGACCGGCTGATGCCCTCCTCCTCCTCCTCCTCCAGTCTATTAAGTTCCGTCAATATGCGCTAATTCTTGATCCTTTATGAAAAACAGAACCCCCCCCCATCCCTGTATGTTTTGTTATTTCGTTGTGCTAATAAATACAAAACACGCGAGAGTTCATTTGACACGCAGGCTGTCATTGAAACGAACGCATCCCCTTTAAATAAGAAGTGTTTGACACCCCCTGCGTCTCCAAACTTTTCTGCCTTTGTTTGCTGGTTGTCGTCGGCATAGTCTCGAGATCCGGGCGCGCGGGGCTGGATGCTGTCATTAGAGGGGTGGGTGTTGTGGATATTGTGGGGCTGTCTCCCTTATCAAACAAGCAAATGTTTTGCCGCAAAAATTGCAGCCTGTCCCCCGACGCAGATTGTGTTTTGGGAGCTTTTGATTGATTTGTCTAATGTTCCGTGTTAGAAGCACGATGGAAAATCTTTTACCAGACATTTTGTCAGCAGCATCTGATAATTACAATCCACGCTTATTTCCTTTTTTTTTATTTAAATGTTTTTAGCAAACACGTTGAAGCTGATATTTGAACAAAAATGTGTGTACAATTTACCCAAATCTGAGTGGCTAGAAGCCCCTCTAAAATTGAGCTAACACTACTCCTGTCACATTTCAGACAATCTGTGAAAATGTACTTTTTTTCCTTGATCCATATGATGTAATTACTCTGCCAGACCTAGCAAGGGAAAGTTGTGAAAAATCTAAAGTTTATTCCTTGCATGCAAATTCGCAGAGCCAATTATTTCTTTTATTGATGACAAGAAAGGAGAGTAGCTCAGATCCAGTCATTTTCTATTGGAAGGAAATCACTCCACAGAGAGGGATGCAGCCCTGTGTTTAATGGTTTGATTGCATTGGAGAAGGCAGCCTCTGGTCGTTATGGGGGAAAATATCACTTGGAGAAGCTATTGGCAACAAGAGAAAGTCATAGAATTAGCCTAATGGGGGGAGTTGTGTCGGATGTCAGATACTTTCTATTCTCCGTATTGCTCTGTGTCTCTTTCTGTCTGAGCCTGCTCTTCCCCCCCCCCCCCCCCCCCTCTCCCCCCCCCCCCCCTCCCCAATACCCCCTCCAACACCCCCCCCCCCCCATTCGTCAGTTACACTGCGCTGGATCATAAGCTAATATAACCCCTCCGCACACCTCCCCTGAAGACACTGTTGGTGCATTTGCCTCTATCGATCGGAGCCAGCTTATAATTTTTTTCTCGGTGTGGCTGGCGAGACATGCAGGCAGGAAACAGGGGCTGATGCAAGGAGGCTGAGCTGTGCGAAACGCACAGGAAAAAAAAGACGAAAAACGTCCGGAATGCACTGCTGGTCCACATACTGATGTTGAGTGTTTGTCTGCTTTGGTTTTATGATTTATCTATGCACTTATTTTAGATTTAAAGAAAAGGTTTGGCAAGGACTTGGTTTTCGAGCTCCCTAAACACCTCTCAGGTCAGCACTAGTGCTGTCTGACTAGATCTGACCTTTGACCCCTCTGACGAGCAGCACGGATTGTGTCCCTGCGGGCATTAAAGAACTTTCCCCTTTGTTTAGATTACCGTTTTTACGGCAAAAAATCCACGAGTGAATACGGTGTATGTGGCAACAGTTCTTCCTTGTTAAACTGCGACTAATTGGCTCGCACACAGCCCTCAGTGCAGAGCGGCCAGCAGCCCGCCGCCTGTCCGCCTGCCAGCCAGCGAGATTAGTGGCTGCTGTTGTACAACCCGGCACGGCAATAAAGACTGATAGCAGGGCGGCCGGTGCCACACACACACGCGCGCGCACGCTCAGCCATGGCTCCTGCAGGGAAGAAAGCCCGAGTTCCTCATCGGTGTCAGGAAAATATACATTTATAAAATCAGTATTATGGCACGCCCACAATAAGGGATAATGTGACCGGGCTCCCCTGTTGCAGCATCTCCTCATCGACCGGCTCAAAGCTCAAGCGTAAAGCATGGCTTACTGGAAGTAGTGGGAGAAGTCCACACTTAGATGTGTCAGACGTTAAGCAACATCGATCCGTTTTAAACGGATTTTGTCCATTTATGTTTAATCACAAAAACCTGTGTTTTGGCCCCCGGTCCTGACAACAGTCGGATTTCAGGAAAAATACATGTTAAGAAAAGCTGGGTTTGGCTTAGTAAGGCAGCGAATGCACCGTGTAGGTGGTTATGTGTTACTAATGGAATGGTGTTTTCCCTTTTGATCTGGTCTGGTACCAGGAATTAGCTCACTTGCCCTGCTGAACTGGGCCTGGCTGGGAATGCCGTGAGTAGAAACCGGGCCTCGGGTCAGGGCCGTTTTACAGAGGGACTTTTGTCTGCCAGTTAGGATTCTGCATCCTTATTGACACAGGCTGATTTTAGAAGTGCTTTTATTTTTTTTTTGCTGGTTGCGCAAGTATTTAATGAAGGGTTGAAGAAAAGCAAATGGCACAGGAAAGGCAAACCCCACAAATCAGTCCAATTATGATCGCTTAAGTAAGACTTCCTGCAAATGTATTTGTTGTCTATGTACTGCTGCCTTCAAGCTGATCCAATCCATATTGATTCTGGTGCTGAATATTGCCCGGGTGTCATTACCCACCACAGTGTGATGCCTACGCCGGCCCTATTATTAAATCTTACGGTAATATTTCTCACTACTGATGCATATCTTCTTTTAACTGCAGCTGCTGGCTGCAGCAAATAACCTGGTTACAGATTTCATATCAGAGCAGATGAAAGATGGAGCAAAAAAAAAGGAAAAAGAGAAGAGGACGGAAACATTAGATTGGATATTTGAAAGACATTTGGAAACAAAATTAGGGTTTTACGGCTGAAAGGAAAGACGAGGATGGATACTATGAGGGGAAGAGGAGAGGGGAGAGATAAATGGGCGTGATTTTTATTCACAAGGACATTTGAGCTTTGCCTCACGGCCAGACATGAATGAGTAGATTTCAATAGTATCGACTGTTGCTTTGGACATCAGCAAACACACATGCGCATATCCAGGCACACACACAGGCACAAAGACTGCAGCCCGTCCAGAATACAGAGTGGACGTGGTCAGCTCGCCCTATCTGTGCTAGCACGCACACACACACGCCTTGTATTTACACTCAGGTTTATTTTGGGTCTATTTACATCCCCGTGTCTTGGCCACAAACATTCACGGTCGGGCAGCAAGGTATTCTGTTTGTGTTTTTCTCCCCAAAACGAGTCGTTTACGCCACGCTCTCGGACACATGCTGTGCTCTTCTACCATTAGAGGCTTCTGCAGTTTTTGGCACTAAACTATTTTTCATTGACCGGTTATGCCTGGTCACGCCTCTGCTCCGGGAACTCACCCACAACCCTACGTTTGACATTTGTGATGCTCAAACTGCTGTGTTGATGTAATTCTAAATATAAAATGAGCCAACGATCTCAGGGACCTGATCATTCTGTTCTCAGGTCAGTTTTATTTATTTTTTTCTTTTAGCGCAAATCTGTTTTACCCAAACCAAAGGAAAGCCTATTAAGGTTAAAAAATGTGAAGAAAACTTTTCTCAGTAATGAAACAGACTCAAGTGAAGCAATGTAATAACAAGAAAACAATTGTTTTGTCTTCTCTAACCAACTTTATTGCAGAAATGAAAATGTAAGACAGGACAGTGCTATGTTAGCAAAGGGAGACCTCAGTTTTATTCGCTCCTATTAGGAAGTTCTGGGACAGGCTTTCCTTGGTATATTTTTTATTTTATTTTTGAAGTATGGAAGAATGCAGCTTCTCCACAGCTTCAGCTTGTTTTCTGACTGTCATGTCTGTGAGGCTCCAACCATTTTCAGTCAGAGACAGATCAGGACACACATCCTGCATGGATAAAGCCACAATGTTGGAAAATTCTTAGATCTTAAATAGTTCTTCTTAAATAGCTGGAAAAAGACGTTAGTTTGATTTTTATACAAAATTATGAATTTGAAAGTATGAATTTCTTTGCATTGATATTTATCCTTTTTTTTCTGAAAGTTTTGCTTGGGAAGACACGTTCCTGACACCTTCATCTGGCTTTTTCTCTGTTGATTATAAAATCTTCCAGAAAACTGCTAATTGTATATTTTCTTTCATTATCTGCTACGTTTGTGAGCATGTTGCTGGCATAGGATTTAACATTTTTATTTTCCAAATACAATTAATTTGGTCAGCACATTGTATTATTAACTCCCCCCTGCATTTTAGAAAATTTTCTAACTTTTAAGATTCTGAAAGTCTTCATTTTCCTCCACTCAGGTCAACACATTGTATATTTGGAGCTTTCATGTGACATGTATATTGTCCATAACAGTTTGTGTGGGTGTGTGTGCAGAGGCAGGGGGAGGACTGCCACAGGTTGGCTCATCTTGCCATAAATGTAGGAGCAGCACTTTCACGCTTGTCAACAACACCTAAATATACCTACAAACACACACAGACAACTTTTCTTTCTGTCACGATGTTAAAAAAAATTCCGCAGCTCTGCTCCTCTGCAGTCTCAGCACACACACACACACACACACACACACATGCACTCATAGACGCGTCACACTCCACCAGATATTTATAGAAGTAAAATTGGATTCCTCCTCGTTCCTCTCCAAAACTCTTTAAGCACACTGGAAAACTCAACGTGACAAGTTCCAGCTCCATGTTGGAGGCAGGGAAAGCCTTACTTACAGACTCAAAGCAGCCGTGCAAGACAAACATATTTAAGCTAACGCAGTCAACAACACCGATGGAGGTCACGTTTGAGGTGTAGTGGATCCCACAAACTACTGTTCTGATTTGGACATTTAGAGCTGCTCAGCCTGTTGATCGAAGAGGAAATGTGCAGTAAATGCTGGAAAAAATATTCTGTCCTCCGCGGGAAACATTTGGTAAAACAGATTATTCTTATCATTGTTGGCCCATAAGCCATATTTGTATCCATAATGCCCTCATGAAAAAATCTCCACCCCCTGATATTTTTTTTATGAGTTGTTCAACAATCAAATCACATTCTGTGATTATTCTGTGGAACGATATTATTTATGACCATGGTATCAATTATTTTACATGGAATCTGCGAGTCCTCCTGCGGCCCCCCTCCCGGTGAGTCCTATTTTCTGAGTGAATCACCTCTGAGAATGATGTTTAAGCACATTGTTGTTGACATCGCAATTTCACCAACTGCTCCAACACTGTCACTTGAAGTGCAGATTGGACGTGAAAAGCCCTCCTTGCTGTTTGTATTTAATATCACGCTGACAGCTGTATCATTCTTGCACACTGTAATCAAATTATGACAGCGTGGCAAATGTTCCCTTGTGACATTTTCTATTATAAAATGCATACGCCCGATGTCAAACAATGTGTGGGTGGTATCACTCAGTAGCAAATGGGATTGTAAGTGCCACCGACTGACATTATGTGTATTTGCATTAGATGATAATTGCACTTCCATACTGATGGTATGCATAGGTTTGTGTCATGTTGAATTATTGTTGTTTTAAAAATAATGTAAAACCAAAAAAAAAAAGAGAAAAAGCTTATTGTCTTTTAGCTGCTATTTGACACTTCTGTTAGTGGACTGTTACACCTGCAGCAGGTGCATTTTGAATTATAGATATGGAGGTTTTATACTTATCTTTAGGGAGAAAAAAAACAAGAGCACAAAATTCTATTAGACGGATGGTTTGGTTCCTCTGTCAGGTCTTTAGACCTCAGAACACACGTGCATGTTTAACTGTTTGAAGGAGTGTGCATGTGCATATGCACACAGGCCAGAAGGCCTGAGATTGGTACCCTTTGCTTTGATTTTACACTCCCGTTTCCATCTTGCATCGGCTATTTTCCTCTTTTCAACTCATCGATCATCACCTTTTTATTTTCCTTTGATTGCTCACCTCCTTCATTGTTAATGCTACCATGTTAACACTGTTTTTTTAATATGTTATTTTGTTCTTTTGCTGATCCTACTTACTCTCCTCCTCTAATTCAGTGTGGTTTTCTTTCCTCTTGTGTTGCGGCCTGTAAGGAAATCTTTGCTGTCCTTTTATTGGAACGTCGGCCCTTCACTTGCCCCTCCTCAGCTGGTTGGATAATGCTAATAAAATTGGAATATCACCTGTCCTTATCAGTGTATCAGTGTGAAAAGAGAGAAAATGGAAGAAAAGCAGAACAAAGTCAGGTAGTTTTATTGTGGTCATGCTTTCACATCCCGTTTTGACCACCCTCTTTTTCTTTTCTACCACAAACATCCTGGAAATAGCATGGAGGCCCACTATTTCCAGGATGTTTGTTATAGAACAGAGCGAGCGGGCGGTAAAAGGGGGTGGACTCACAGGAGAGGTGTGTAATGTGACTCACTGGCATCGGTCCAGACCAGAGACGTGTTATCGTAAGCTGTTCACATTACTCCACACTGCTCCACTGTACATTTGCGGTAATGTAAAACATCTCACATCTTCCCAACCCTCTCTCCCTCGGCCGCGGGACCCTCTCCTCTCTGCTTCCTCTGGGCAGTTGTTGTTCAGTGTGTGGGTGTGCGTCTCTGTGTGGGAGTTAGAGGAGCGTGCCAAAGCCGAGATCAGGTTTGGAAATTGATTTGAATGAGTGTTTTGGACAGCTGATAGCTATAAAAGATTTTCTCCTTTCATTTCCCAGGGAGTTTCTGCTTTGAAGTTGGCTGGTAGTCAGCGGAGCTTTGAAGCTCTTCGAGGGCCACAGTTTTATTCTGTGGGAGTTCGTATTTGTCGTGAGCTAATGGATGTATACACATGACTTTATGTTTGACCTTTTTAAAGTTGAACTTGTCTGGAATTTTGGCTCAGGCAGCATCGATAATCTAACTCAGACTATTGCTTTTTTTCACACAGCTTACAAAGCATAATAGAATTACAAATCATTATATCAGATTGAAGTAAATCAGGTCAAATCAGCATTTGCATTTAAGCAGATCTTTTTTCTTATCTGCGGCAAAATCCCAATTGCACAGGTGTGTGGCAAGTGCACCTTTACCGTCTTTAGATCTTAACATATTGGACTTTAACAAGCCAGCAACCTTCAAATTGCCCTTTGGGGATAAATATCTCTGAAATGTTATTTTGCATTTCATCGGCTGCCTCTTTGCGATCTTCCAATCCACCAAACCGTACAGCAATCTAATCCCCGAGAGGGAAGATAGTCTCTACCTCGGATGCATGGGTGGGGGGGTCATCGGGTCAAGTACGGCTAATTTATTCACTCAGTCAGATTTCCTCTGACTCGTGGATGGCAGATGGAGGGACCTGATATGATATCACCCATCTGAATCACCCAGGGGAGAAAGAGGAGGCAGAGGTGGGGAAGGGAGGGAGAGATGTAGGGATGAGAGGACAAGAGATTGACAGGAAAGATGTAAAAAAAAGAAGAGGGCACAGATAGTCAAAATTGGGGAATTAAAAGTGGTTAGATGGAGAGATAGGGTAACATAGCCTCCAAGAGTGTGGAGCGTGTTCGTCCCAGCGAGTCAGCGGTTGAGCTCAGCATTAAGCCACACAGGATCTTATCTGGTGTGTGTGTGTGTGTGTGTGTGTGTGTGTGTGTGTGTGTGTGTGTGTCCTTATCTTAAGACAAGTGGTTCTGGTCCAATAATATCCTGGGAGATGGTAAGAATAAGCGGCTTAGACCAAGATCTGAGATGACGGAATGAAGGAGAATTGATAGCACTAGGGAGATGAGAAAAGGTTGATGGAGATGGAGGGAAGAGGAGGAAGAGATGGGCCGATAAGAACGAATGAGGACAAGACAGGGACATTTGGAAAGAGATGAGACGTTAAGGTCTGTAAAGATGCGCTGTGGAAAGAGTCTGGAGAGTTTTTTTTTTTCAAAGAGGAAGGGAAAGTGAGAGAAGTTTGGATCTTGTGAGAGCCCGTGGCTTTTTTTTCAGAGGACAGGGATTTGCAGGATTTGATCAACAGTGTCAAGTTGAGGACACTTTTTCCCAAGGGGGTTCAAATTTGTAGCTTCAACAACAGTCTGTGTGAACACGTACAGACAGAAGGAAAAAGCATTGATCTTTGTCTGTTTGAAAGGCTTGACACCTCCTGAAAAGTATCTATCAAAAAGCTGTTTGGTCGGAGAGTGACAAATTTGATAAATGATGTGTACTTTTCTATGATCTTTTATCTCTGGGCCAAAGTTTGTTTAAAGTGTTGACTGAATGGTTTTTAAATGGTTTTTCCAGATCTTCAAATTAGAGAAAAGAATTACCCCTGAATTCTAAACAATCTGGATCTAATGATTTTTTTCTTTTGTATGCCCTCAGTTTGGTGACCGAAGACGAGGAGTCAGCTTTGATGTCCTACAGATGTCCACCCTCTCTGGACCTTTCGGCCTCAGCAACACAACCGGCTGTCCCAAACCAAGGAAGGTTTTACCAGTTATTGCCAAGGAGGGCAAACTACATCAACACAGTTTATAGTGTTTATCATCAGTCCTGAACTGGTCCAAGTTGGACTGAACAGCTGAAGATACCCAGTGGCGTTCACCAGGCATGGAATGACATAAACTGAACTATGCTCATGTGAATTTCACTTGTGAAGTGCTAATTATTTTAGCTCCACTGAAGAGAATCTAACTCAATCAAGCTAGCCTGAACTTTTGTAGACTGCTTTCTGCCAAATACACTCTTCCTACAAAGGAAAGCTGAATCTTTCAAATCAACGATCATTTCCCTGCACTTCCCCAGCCCACTTCTTAGGGTGTCCCAAAGGCGACCACAGTGGAGGAATAATCTCCTCCTCCTTCTTAATTGATAAAGGCCCTTTCACCTATCCAGACATGGACCTCCACCGGGCAGCCTTCAAGATGGAGAGCTCCTCCTATCTGCCTAATCCTCTGGCATCCCCAGCCCTCATGGTTCTGGCGTCAACCGCTGAAGCTTCCCGCGACGCTTCGATTCCTTGCCAGCAGCCACGACCATTCGGCGTCCCAGTCTCCGTTGAAAAAGACGTCCATTTGCCGTTTAACAATGGTTCCTACACTTTCGCATCCATGTACCACCGCCAAGGTGCAGTCCCACCTGGATTCCCCAACAGGGACTTTCCTCCATCCCTGCTCCATCTCCATCACCAGTTTGCTCCGCCGAATCTCGACTGTTCGCCCATCAGCATGCTGAATCACAGCGGCGTTGGTGCCTTCAGGCCGTTCGCCTCGCCTCCGGACGATCGGGACGGGGCACCGGGCGGATACCAGTCTGCTTTCACCCCAGCCAAGCGCCTGAAGGGCTGCCTGGACGCAGAGGCGTCCCCCCACCTGCGCTACTCTGACGCCGAGGGGAAAGAGTATGACTTTGGGGGCTCACAGATCCCTACCGGAGGCTCACCCAGCAGCGCCTTGAAAGCGGTTGAGGACAGCGGGAAAAAGATCTTTGCTGTTTCAGGCCTCCTGTCTGATCGAGAGACTTCCTCCAGCCCAGAGGACCGCATCGAGCGCTGTGAGTACCCATTCATATCTGTTCATATCTGTTTTGTTGTTGCTCTCAGAGAAACTGCAACTACACAGAATTTTACTTTCAAAACATTGACAAACAGTGAAGTCTTGAATGAAACAACAGCACTACCACACCGGATCATTCAAATGTTTAAGAGATATGACAATGGCCTTATTCCTACACTATGGACTGCAATAGTTACCAGAATGCAAACATTAATTGCAATGGGGGATTTTAGGATAGTGTATATATGCCCTCTGCCATTTTGATCAAATTATAGAATTACAGATTTAGAGTTCTTCCACATCACATGTCTGTGTTTATACCCTTGAAGACTTTGAAACCTCGTCCTACAAATGTCTACTGGAATTTCCTGGGCTGTCAGCAAATTTTTTGTCCCTTCTTAGCATGTAACACCGTTTGTACTGGTTTTTGTTTTCATTTTTCTTTTGTCCAAAAAACAGTTTAGTTGTGAAATCCTAATTGCAACTTTTTCTCTGTGAGAGATGGAGAAAACGTTGATTGGCTTTAGACACAGTTCTGTAGTGTACAGTCTTCCCGTCTGTCCAACATCCCAAGAATTCCAAAGTTCCATTTCACAATAACTCTAAAATTCACACCATCCTTTACAGTAAAGAAATCATAGCGATAGACTAATATTACTGTGCTGACTTTGAGTTTTTGAGACCTATCTGTTGCCTTAGATGATACTGATTGTCTGGTAGTTGGAGTTTCTTCATGGTCAGTTCCAGTGCTAGGTTGGCCTGGTATAGCATTGATGGGAGAATGTTGCGCTGAGCTCCCTGGCTGGTGGATGCAGAGTGTTTAGCAACCCTTTGTCACTGGTCCTTGACCTTTATTTGGCCAATAAAAGAAGGAAAGGGCATTGAAGCTGTTCTTGAGTCCTTTGTGGAATAATGTAATAATAATGCTTTTGGAGTTTTCCATATATACATGTTTTAAAAAAATGTTGGATAGCAAAGTGTGCTAATATAACAACGGATTCAGTCTGATTTCTGAACACAATGTCTCACAGATTATTGTAGTCTCTCTGAGTCTATATATATACATCCCACAATACATTGCTTGTTGATTATAACCTGTAAAGGGAAACATTTTTTAAAAAGTTCTGTACAGTTTTTGCACATTAGAATTGGATCCAATTGGATCCATTTTTCTTTGGGAAGCTTATAAGTCAAAGCAAGCCATCTACATCTAAGTCTTATCTTTCCACTTACAGAAAAACTTGCTGTACTTTACAAAGGACACAAATGTTCACACACCCACATCAAGCCAACCAATAAACAACCCTATCTATGTTCGCTTGTCATGGTCTCTCCTGGCTCCCACTTTCCCAGTTTCACAAGCCCACAAGCTCCGCTGCTCACATTAGCATTCATCAGTGGAAGGATGCCATTTGGCCCCCACGCACTGGGAATCTGATTAGTGTGTGAGCATGCGTGTGTGTGTGTGTGTGTGTGAGGGACTGGTTCAGAGACGGGCCGTGCTCTTTGCCATCAGTATTCATCATGGCTCCGCGCTGGCAGCCGCGTTGCCAAAAGATTTAACCACATACCCCAAAGCCTGGCATGCCCTGTTTGTGTGTGTTCAACGGGGGGGGGGGGGGGGGGGGAGAGGGGTTGTAAAAGCTCAAAGCACAAATACACAAACACTCCAACAGACACACAAACAGCTTTTTAGCATGACCACCGACATGTCCTACACATGTCAACAAGCTGCATCGGATCTCAGCGACTAATTAGGAGAACGGCAGACAGAGCCTGGACAATAAGTCCATTCTGCCCACATATTTTCTCTTATTGAGTTTTTTGGTTTTGAACATTTTCATAAAAATTTAGTGTAAAGTCTTTCTGCTTTTCACTCTTTCTCCTTTTCATTTCTTGCTCCTTTCCGTTTACGTGTGTGTGTGTGTGTGTGTGTGTGTTTGAATGATGCCTCCTTGATGGAAGACATGAGAGACAGAGGCGACGACCTGAGACTGATCCGATAAAAAGACCGCTGTAGGATAAAAGGAGAGAGTGAGAAGGAGAGGGATGAAGAAAGGGAATGCAGCGGAGGAAATTGGGAAAATGACACCCACTGGTTGGCAGCGTGGGGAAGAGGGGAAGGAGGAGAGAGATATCACAAAACCTTAATGGGAATAAGGTTAAAAGACGAGAACCAGAAAAAAGAGAAGAGAATTTATTGCACATTTAACTTAAAGACAACGTTATTTATGTCCGCCCTGACATTCAGTTTTGCGGTAACACTGAGACAGGGATGCTGGCATAGTGCCTTGCTCAAAAGATCTGCAGCAATTCGAAGGCTGAGAGTCTGTCTGCTTTGTGTCATTATCACATATTCGTGTGTGCTGTAAAACTAAGTCCAGAAACAGAAAAGAAGATGGGCAGAAGGCGATGGTGCTGTCTTTTGGAACAGTTTAATCTGTATCTAATCAGGTTAAATCTTGGCACAAGTTGCCTGCACCTCCACAGTGGGCTTCTAATGCAATTGGATGAGCAGAGGCACTGCTTACAGCAAAGAATTATGGGTTCTCCTTCACTGGCTTTAGCTATCCAGGGGAGGTGTAAAGAACAAACAACTCTTTGGTACAGTCCCATGAGAACAGTGCTGTTGCTGCTACACACACGCACACACACACACACACACACTGGCTAACTAGAAGCTTTTGAACTGCTTCACACAATAGCCAGTTTCTGAATCTCTCACAGGAAGGAGCTTTATTATGCTTGGGATCATACAGTCATCACAGACTGTGAAACCGAATTGTTATTGAGCTAAACAAAATGAGTAAAAGTATTTAATATCTTCAGGAAAGGTAATGTTTGAACATGTACAATGCTTAGCTAACAATTACATGTCAGTGCAGCAATGACAGTAAATATCAGGGAACTTTGAAACTGTGTATGCCATTAAATCTGGAGCTTATCTGTACTGATATTATTTACAATCTGTGTTGCGGTTGTGCTTGTTCATATTTGTTTGGCACCGTCACAGACTGGCGTCCGGCCCAAGGTGTTCCCACCTCTGGCCCGATGTCAGCCGGGATAGGTCCCCACCCCCTGTCCACCACCCCCCCCAACCCCACAAGGAATAAGCAGTATAGCAAATTGATGGATGAATGGTTTCTGGAATATTCTTAGTTTTACAGATATGTGTCAGTCCGAACTTCTCATCAAGCATTCACACCCTTCGGAGGAGTCACAACATTTAGGATATTTTAAATTTAACTATTTTATCTATTGTGTTTAACGAGGCTTTGGAAAAGGGGATGTCCTAGATAAGCTCCTTTTGCAGTGAGAAAAATATATTTGAGAATATATCAGAATATCAGGGCTTTAGCACCTGTTTTATGGCTTCATTCTATCAATGTAATCAATATATCTTAATATTTACTTGTTTATTCATCCCAAATTTATGAATGTAAAGGAGGCCCTTGCTTGACTTTCTTCACACATACAGGATAGCCGTTAAACTACCTAAAAACCCTTTCCACTTTTCACCTTCCTGCAAGGGATTCGGTAGAGTTTGCTGCCACTCCAAGCAACTGTGGCCTTCTCAATGCTAAGCCCCCTTAAATCCCCCTACCGCACCAGCAGGCACGTTGGCTGTTAACTAAACCCACTAACCTGTCAGCCGCTAAACCTGTACATAAAGGCCCCATCATGCCTTAAGAGGACTATGCATGTCATATTATTTTAGAAGCCATTACCATTCCCTTTATTCACATTACGAGGCTTTAGCATAACAACAGAGGAATTTAGAGCTGCGGAGGGTTTTGTAAGCACAAACATAGGTGAAAGAGAGAATGAAATCATGAAATGATGTGTGATAGGAATTAATGGGAGTGTTGACAAATGAAATAATCCAGCATTGCGCTGCACTTGTTTGTTTTCTGAGGGGATTAGATGGACTTGGATTACATGTCAATGTGAAGTTCTGTGTGTGTTTGCTCTCCACCATCAGCACGTTCCGTCGTCTC
This sequence comes from Menidia menidia, assembly GCA_907169785.1. Lineage (NCBI taxonomy): Eukaryota > Metazoa > Chordata > Actinopteri > Atheriniformes > Atherinopsidae > Menidia > Menidia menidia. Next base: position 16,560,609 of record CAJRST010007779.1, on the reverse strand, counting down.
TGTCTTCTCCTGCGTCCCTCCCATCCCTCCTCCCTCCTACATCTCCTCTGTCTTTTCTTCAGCCTTCCCTCTCTTCTGCCCTCCATCTCCTCTTATATGCGTGTTCATGGTATTACAGTTTACTCGACTTCCTGGCTAATTTGCGTCTGGTTCCATTGTGTTTCTTCTGCAAAACTAAATCAAATACATTTTGGAGAAATAAAATTGAAATCCTGTCCCATTCAAATTTCTTCCAGGATAAAATTGTTCTACTTTGCTACCAGTCATTATTAATGTTAGTTTGAAAAGTTGATGTTTGGTTCAGAAGTTGATGCGTCTTTTATTTTTACTTTTTAATACAAGCCAAAAATGTTGTTTCTAACAAATATTATGAAGCAAAACTGGCATTGATATTTTTTTATTTTTTTAGCAAACATTTGAGGTTAAAAAAAGGTTGTCGTGTCTTTTTTGGGAGTTTTAAAAATGGTTTTGCAGGATATTAACATCTACATGATTTCTGGTTCCATTATATCACATGAAAAATCAAGGCGGCGGGTAAAAAAAACAACACATCTCATTTCCCGGTTTCCCCACAGTGTGACGCTTTTAGGTTTTTGGATACACAGAAGTTACCCGTTCTCTTCTGAGACAGGGCTGCTCTTATGCACCAGGTCACCAAATGAGAAAATAAACGCAGGAAAAAAGGAACCAAAATGTAACTTAGATGGCAAATGTCCAATTGAGGGAAAATACAGAAATGTGTTGGCAAGAAAAGAAAGAAAACACAAATTCTCAGAGCAAGTAAGGAAAAGAGAGGATGAGATAAAAGATAAAAGCCAGAAGCAACAAAAAAAAAAGGTTGTGGGAAGGAAGGATGGGGGGATAGCGGGTGGATGGTGAGATGTTGAGCTGAAATGCAGATCCCATCTGCCTGCCTCAGCTAAAAGTTAAAATTCCTAAGAAGCCACTCCATAGAAAGCTAGTCACCGGTAGCATCTTTTCATATCAATGCCTCTTAGAGAAGCACACGTTTTTATCCAAGATGAAGAAATTAGGGCTGAAAGTGTGATTTCTTATTTCAAATCAGGTCTGTTTTATTTCAGTATTCTCAGTGACGTGAAACAGTTTGAACTTTCAACCGAGTGCATCACGAGCAGCTGTTAAAACACACAGCGAGAGGCCTTCTTCTCATCCCTCTCTTCTCCCGTCCTCTGTTCTGAAGCAGAGCAAATGTCACACGTGTTGTTTCTTCCCGGGGCCGAGTCGCACAAACTGTTCTGCTAAAGAAAAAGGAAAGAAAAAAAGAACGGGGAAGGAAAATAAACTGGAACGATATAGTTGAGTTCTCACAAATGGAGGACGCCTGGGAGAGATACTGATGTTGATGGCTGAAAAATGTTGAGGTTTCTCTTCTTTTTCGTGTCCATCTCTCATTCTAAACGGGAATGATTGTGAGATTTCTGCACAACTCAAATTCACAAAAAGGAAATGATTATCCGTTATTTTGAAAGTGCCTTTTTCTTTCTTTGTAAGATATTCTATATCATCATCATCTGAAATATTGATGAAAACTAAGATTTACAAACAAAAATAAAAAAGTAATCCATGTTTTTGTTATAATTCAAAAGGCGGCAAAAAAAGATCAACATTTCTGAGTAATATGTACATTATTCAAATTTGTAATGATATAGTGTGGGTATTGTGATTGTTTAAGCTTTTGGTTTCGATTATTGGACAGCCCTATCATTGTCATTTCTCCCAATCCTTTTGTGGCTTTCCTGTGGCACGCAAAGAGTTAAAAACCAGTCAAGGAGACAGAAACCCTCATCCCTCCCTTTCCCCCCCAAAAACCCCCCCCCCCCCCCCCCCCCCCCCCCCCCTCCCTCCATCTCTGCTGTCACGGTCTAGTGGCAGGGTTAAGTTAAGTAAGAGTGTTCTAATAATTAGGACTGGGACTCGCCTGCCTGCTCCCCAGTGTGTGTGTGTGTCTTCCTGTCAGTGCTTAGCCAGATGTTAAAAGGCTTGTCCCTCTCATGTTGCCTCCCTGTCAGTCTCCACAGTGTGCCACACACACCGTGGCGCACGCACACACTCGCGCACACACACTGCCTACGAGGATATTGGAGGCTGCCCCACTTATGGTGGCTTTGTTTACCCCCAAGTGTGTGCCCTTCTGACCTTCTGGCAGCTCCCCCAGGGAGCAAAGTGTGCGATTTTTATGTCAGAACCAGCCCCCTCCTAGCATCTGATCCACGCTGGCTTCACGCTGGGCAGTGGCCACATTTAGCTGTTTATTGAGTTAAGAAAAAAACAATTCAAAGTAACTGTAAAGATTATTATGCTTTTATCTAAAATAATAGATTATTATTTCTTTGAGGGCTCGCACCCTTTTTCTCTCACTGGGTGGTAACTGGAAGGAAAACTGTGTGTCTGAGTGTGTTTGTACGAGCGTGTGTGTGCCACTTGGTGTGAGTCTTACGGTCATTCTTGCGACGCCGCACAGATCAAGGATTAGTCGCTTCCTGTTGAGCCTTTTGTTAGGCCAGCCACACCATTTGGACACAGATCGCATGGTGTGTTTGTTGTGTGTGCGCAGAGGGAAGGGGTTACACAAATGAGCCACTGGAAATTGTGCACGGCACATGAGGGAGATGGGATGAGATGTGAGGATTCCCCCCGCAGTGCCTGGCAAAAACTAGTCTCCGGGCTGGATATCCTTTTATTTTTTTCTCGTTTGTGGAATTTTCCCGAAGCATATTGAAACCAGGTATTCTTAAGACAAGTCGTTTTTTTTGTTCCTGCGCACACACACTTGGGCTCATAACATCCCGAGTTCCGGAATTCCACTTTGTTCCCCCGGTGATGTCAGCTTCGGCCAATAAAAACCCTGTGTTAAAACTCCACTGAGCCTCATACAACTGCAGCACACCTGGCAACACAACACACATTGGGCTTTAATATGTGTACACACACACACACACATACGCACATTGGCAGAGGCTCTCACAAGGTCGAGGCGCGCCTCGGCCCTGAACTTACCTCCGCGGCGCGCTCTCTTTCACATCTCGCCACTTGGCTGAACTCTTCAGAGAAGATGCGGCATTGCTTTAACGGCTCAGAGCTCATTGAAATTTTAGCATAAAAATGCAAACGCGCTTTCGGGGGCCAGCGTTTGGTGAAGGAGATCAATGAGCTTTCCGAGGCAACGGCTAAAACAGGTGGATTCTTCTCTTAGAAGCCAAGAAAGAGCCACTGTAATAATTCATGCTCTTTCCAAGAGCCCCCTCCGTGCAACAGCAGCAGAGAAGTGCGTTTCAGACACACACCTCCGAAATTCAAACGTGTTCAAAGATTCTTCATCAGTCTGTCCTCTCTTTATCTTTCCTTTCTCATCCCCCATCCCGCTCTCCATCCTTTCTCCCCCCCCTCCCCTCCTTTCTCCTCTGCTCAGTAATCTAATCTGCAGCCAGTTTGTGGATGCAGTCTACTGTGACACCCCCACCCCCACCCCTCTCACTTTCACACACACAAATAGCAGGCCCCGCTTTCACACACACGGATAGAGGGCCCGTTTCCAAAAGGCCCACTTACTTGGCAGAGGGGTGACCACACGACAACCCCCACCCCCCCCAATCCTTTCTGTCTTGGTCACAGCCTCTTTAATATTGAATTATTCATCAAATCTGATTGGATCCTGCTGATGGTGGCCATGATGCGAGCGAGCGGTTTGTGTTTTTTAGGTGAGGAGGGGTTGTCGTGGGTTTGAGGGCGCCAGCTCGACCGAAAAATACGGGCACCTCACAAAGCTGAACCAACCGGGGTTGGAACGCAAACCTTTCTCTTTTTTTGTATTTTCTTCTTCGAGAGAGATGGTATACCACATCTGCACCTGTAGATTTTTGGAAGTAAAAAAAAAAATTCAATCTTTAAAAATTTCTATTTCACACTTGCATGTTTTGTTTTCATCAGTTATTTTTTTCTTATGTCAGCTCGTTAGGAACTTCTGACTGGATAGGAAGTTTATTTCTTGTGGCCATGTGATCACCTTCTTAATTCTACAAGGTGTTACCCATCCAGGGGGGGGGGGGGGGGGGGGGGGCACAACATAGCAACGGCTGCCAAAAAAAAGAAAAGAGGAAGAAAAAGAAAAAAAAAGGCTCCCAAGTCCCTTGGAAAGGTGAAACAAATCAATAATGGGTGTTTTATATGCATGCAAGAGTGTGTGTGTGTGTGTGAGTATGTGAGTCTGTGTGTGTGTGTGTGTGTGTGTGTGTGTGGGCATCCACATATGATTTGCATCCCCTAAATCTATACCACTCAATATTGGGAGTGCTGCTACAGACTAAGGAGTTTTCTCTTGTTTCATCAGTGAGTACAACTTTTACCCACTTTTCATTTTAGATTCAGAGGAAACGTCACGCATCCGTTTTAAAAAAAGCCGAGTGTGAATATCGATTAGCGTGATGTCACTGAGGGAAACGTTACCTGGGCAGCAGGCGTAATGCTGCGTGATCGGGTTTATCCCGGGGGTTTGCTGCGCCGCAGACTTTGTTAGAGGCATAAACAGTCAATGATCACGGATTTGCCTGCACTTCAGAGAAAGACGGGGATATGGCGGGGGATGAGTGTGCCGGTGTGTGTTTGGTATCTCAAACGCCTCACAAGACACTTCACACTGACCCCGCGGTGCATCTGCATATCCAGGAGGCATTACAGGGAGCCTGTGTGTCCAGGGGTGTGTTGTGTTGAAGTCTCTAAGTGGGACCGAGGCTCATCCTCCATAGTCCAGGTGTCACAGGTCGCACGCCTGGTGAATTTTCAAGTAAAGCGACCAAAAATATGTTTAGCAGCGGTGTTAAAACGCGCTGCCCTTCATCTTTATCCTCCTCATTCACGTCCCCCTCTCCCATCCACCCATTATCTCCCCGCCCCTCCCCTTCTTCTCCCCCCTTTACAGGGTGTGTGTGGAGACCCAGCCCACTGTTCAGCGGATGAATAATTTAGCGGTGTGTGTATCATCTGTTTACCGTGCTAATCCATCTGTCAGCAGGCACCTATCGATTCACGCCTGCCTGGTAATTGTGCATCCGCGCCGCATGCACACACACACACTGCTGAGAATACACAAACCCCACGCATATTACCAGCCGTACGCGCACACATGCTCGTGCGCCCTGTACGATGCGCAGGTTGGCTCATATTTAGATCCTGGAGTTGTCAGCTGGACACTTCATTTTCCCTGAGTGAAACTGGATTTAAGGTCAAGGTTACAGAAACAATCAGGTATTTGACACACTAGCTTTAAATGGTTTTCTTTCAATGATTTCATCAGTTTTCGAGGGTCACATATATATAATATATGTATACTTTTGGTCATTTGTTTTTCTTTTATGTAAAGAAATGTGTATGCTCTCAATAGCTTTACTACAAGCTATAATTAGTGTGATTTATTTTTTACTATAGCATACACAACTCTCAGCCTGTATGAACACAAACACACACACATATACATGTATGTATGCATGTGTTTATGTTTAGAATGGACACCTGCATGTCTCAACTTGTTCAGTTTCATCCCACATACAGATCTGAAACCTATCTTAAGGTTAATTCATGACTTTATTCTGCTTTCACTTGACACTTTTACTTAGAACATAGCGTGCGCTGCACTAACATGTATATCTGATTTAATTCATTATGTTGCATCTTTGAATAAACTCACTTTTGGTTAAATTTAAAAAGTGTCGATCAAAGGGTCCCCCATCAGTTCAGAAAAAATGTAAAATAAACTAGGGAGGGAAAAAATAATCCTGCACAGTTTCTTGATGGTTCAGTTCTAGGTAGAATTTAATTTAGTCCTCCCTGTTTCTAATCCTACACTTTATTGTTGCTATCACCTTTTTCCCCTCCAAAACACCCACAATATAATTTTAATGATCAATTCTCATTATTTAGAAGTGCATTGCTTACATAGCTGGAAAACATAGCATAGATAGTTTTATATGTCAATAGTTTGCAAGGTCTCACTTTGGACATCATTGATTTGCATTTGCTACAGTATGGTCTACAAGTTATAGTGCACCCATTAAATGTTGGTTTAAAGGAGGGGAAAGGTAGTTGCACTCTGGGGGCCAGTTTATGGCAAAGGTTTGTGCTCTAGATGAATACATTTGTCCTAAAAATTCCAGTTGAAAAATCTGCCGATTCAAGTCTGGAAAAGCCCAAAAATTGTGAAAGAGAAAGTATACAGGAAGCATGTTATCATTCATGCTAAGGCCATTTAGCCTGCTGAAAAAGGTACAGCTCCCTTCAGTAAATATAGTCCTGAATAGAATGACTTTGAAATGTTGAATCGAGTCAGACCACAGACACAGACACAGACAGACAGACTGACAGGATGCAGAAGTCGATCTGCTCCAGATTGCGCTGTAATGAATTCATGGGTGACCATTGATGGTTGTAATTATCAAATGGCTGGTTTTAAAAGCTCATTGATTGATGTCATTAGCTCCATGAGTGATTACTAATTGCTGCTCTAGTATGTTAACCACACAGGACGGAGACACACGTACACACACGCACAAGATTTATCAAACGCAGGCATGCACACCTTCTGCTTGAAGCCAAGTGTCAGATTTGATTGTGTGTAGATGGGGGGGGGTGATTTAGGGACACAGCCACATGAACTGTAATACTGAGCCAACAAGGAAGAAAGAGACCAATGATACATGTTCAAAATTTGATTGAATGTACAACATATCATTATTTTCCATCTTTCACTCAAATCTATATGACCTTTGGTGTTTTGATCAGATTTTGTAATTGTTTCCATGGTGTTTCAATTATAGATTATTGCATGCATTAGTTTGGAGTTAACCCTTTTGTGTGCTGCCTGAACCTGCAGACAAAAGTTAGACTTTAGCCCAATTCTACTCATTGTCACAAACATTATAAAAATGTTTCTAATACATTTTAAGAAGATCTTTATCATAAAAATACAGTTAATTATAAAAGCATCTGTGTATCTGTGAAATAAAGACGTACTCATGAATGTATTTGTAAGTATTGAATTTAGTTTACCTTAATAAACTGGCATGCAATCTTGGAGCAGAATCATATTTCGACACAGTACTGGATAATTTGTTTATGGATATTCTACTCAGCAAAGGGATTTAATTGCTCCCAGTTAGGTTGGAAATCTTTCCCTTTCCTCATTTTTTTCCTCATGATTCTTTCATTGGCTTTTTATCCAAACGAAACAGAAACTAACAACCAAGTAAAAGGCATAAATAACAGGAGAGCATTCTTTGGCCAGACTCCTTTCCCAGCATGCAACACTAACATACATTCTAACTCTGTGTAATGACATTACATTTGTACATGTAAAAAAATGTATCAGATTCCTGCCTTTTAGTGCTAAAGACAAGACTTGCTTCCTGATCTGCTTCCTCATCCAGAACATTTAATTCTACATTAGTACTTTGCTTTTTCACTACCAGGCTACATTTCAGACATTGACATTGACAATCCACTGGTTTATGCTATAGTATACACCTGTCCTGGTTATAGGGTAGCCATTAAAATGACCACCTTATGGAAAGATTTTCTCCTAAAAATGTCTCCAACATGGATTGTTTCTGTATTTTTTACTGTCTACTACCTCATCAGTTGCACCTCTTATTTGTTTTTGTTTCTTCTGCCCGGATGTCCGTCATTTTTTAGTAATGTTAGGTGTTGTATTTTGCTGTCCAAACCTGGTGTCCATGGGCCTGTACAAACCCACACAGCCTGAGCGGGAAACGCAGTGGGGTTCACTTTCGAAAGGGAACGGCTAATGTCACAGCCCCGCAGCAAAAATGCTCGGAATTCTGCCCTCCTGGAGAAGCATCACATCTATGTGTGTGTTTGTTTATGCATGTCTCTTCTTCTATATGTCTGAGTGTGGGTCCCTGTGTGTGTGTGCGTGTGTTTGTGTGCGTGCGTCAGGAGGTGTTAGAAACAGGCAGGGGGCTTAGCAGAGCAAAAGAGAGCAAATCTGTCAGCTCTCCCTGGGCAGACAACCCTTCTGACCCTCATTCAAAGACATATCGATTCTCCTCTACACCCAACAGGGGAGGGTGGGTGTGTGTGTGTGTGTGAAAGAGTGTACAAGTGCTTAACACAGCTGCTTTCCTCCGTCCTTCCTTCTTTATATGGAAGGAGTTTTTTTCTGCTCTCGCAGCATTGTTTAAAAAAAAAAAAAATAAAATTCCATATGTTGATTTGTGACTCTACTTTGAGAATAGAGTCAGAAAAGAAGATTATTCCAGAAAATTCACCCCTTGATTTTCTGTCTGACCTAGTTCTCGTGTCTTGTGGGTCTTCATCTGCTTTGCTCTATTTCCTGTCCACTACAGAGAATAAAAAAGGACAAAAAGAAGTCAAGTGTGCCACTGACACAGGCCGCCCTCTTAACTCTGCTCTAAACCTCGCTGTGCGCGTTCCGTGGAAGAAGCCTAATGACCTGTGGGCCGCCACTGACCGGGGCTCTGCAGACTGTTAGGAACCATGTGTGTACTTTCACGTAGTTGTCAGAGCAGTGCCTCATAAGGATTGTGTCATAACTTAAGAGCCCGTGACAATATTCGAGTCAGTCTCCCAAATTGTACTAAAGAGTGTTTACTATATCTTCTCACCGTATTTTATCCAATAGTAAAGAAGCTGCGGGTGCCAAATGATCCTTTTATGGGCTCAATTTTTAGGATCAAGTTCATCTACCTCAAACAAAAAGATGTAGACAAAAACTTTTCTGACCTCGTCCTTGTCAATAGGAGCCAAAACCTGCAAAGGTTCTGACTGGGAAACAAAAAAAATTAACTTTTTCAAGCCAAGGGGCAAAGGCTGGCCGCAGGTTTTGGATTGCAGCTGCTGTAAACGCTCTGAGCTTTCATCTGTGGGAAAGAAAAAAAGGCACCAACTTCTCATCAGCGTCGGGTCGGCCTTTTCCACACACACTATGTGCTCACCGTTAGGTCACATGTCTTGCAACCCGGCACGGCGGCGCGGAGCAAGGTCTCGGGTAATAGCCGGTCGCCGGGGGCAACGGGTCGTGGCCGTTTATGTGAGTGTGTGTCAGAGGGGAGCGTGTTGTAGGAGGTGAAGGTTTTCGACATGGCGGGGTTGTTGTCTGCAGCACAGGAGGGATGTGGTATGTCAACGGGCCGCATGCTGCTGCACACACACACACACACACACACACACACACACACAGTTAGTGGTATAAGCTGAAAAGTGCTGCCCGAAATAATGAAAGGCAGGTGCACAGGGAGAAAGAGGAAGATAAAAGGAGGGAGGACAAAAAGAACATGTGAAAGTCAAAGATGGTGAAGAAGAGTGACAGATTTGTGGACGGTGATGTGAAAATGCGTGTGTGAGACAGGTGTTCCGTGTCAAACAGGAAGACAGATATAATGTCAGAACATCGTGCGGGTATCTGATGCCTTCCACTCTCCCCGTTTTGTCATCCCTGCATTCATAACACAACACCAAGATGCGCCTAGAGGCAATGCACAATGTGAATCTACACAAACACACACTTAGAGGGCAGTTGACGCATAAAGCAACATTTTTCTATATCAAAAACCTCCACATTTAGGTTCAGCTTCACACTAAAAACGCAGTGTGACAGGTGACGCAAACTCTCCTGTGTAATGCAGCCTGCAAATAGCTGCCAGGCATCATGTGTTAATGACTTAAACTAAATGAAAGGGTGACAGTCGATCTGTTGTAGAACATAAGCAGTTTTTCCCCTTCAAATCAAACCATTATGGTGTTTTCCTTTTTAAATTCCTCACTTGTCATCCTTTCCTTTTAACTGAATGTCTCCATTATTGCATTTTACAGGATTCGAAAAGGCACAAAGCGATGTTCCTTATCCCCCAGGAAAATGTTAAGGAATTTACACACATTTTCAGTTGGCTGATGACTCATTTCTCATTTTGAAACAACATAGAGAAGCGTGTTTTTTAAAGAATTATTTCTGTGATTATTCGCATTGTTTTTTATCCCCTCGTTCTTTTGTGGCTGTCCCCTCCATCTGTGTGTTCCACACTCACACAGAGGCACACAGGCCAGGCCACAGATGGCATGGTGGTGTCAGGGTGAGAGGGGTTTGTCAGGATCAAAGAGCTCCAGTGTGTGGCCCTTCCACCCTTCACTTGCTTTCTTCTTCTCTTTCTTTTTTCTGTTTGTCATTTTATTCCTCCCCTTCCTCTGCTTTCAATCTCTCTTCCTCTCTCCCTTGAACACCCCTTCCCCCCATATCTCTTTCTTGCGCACCGTCTCTCTTCATTTTTTCCCCTAATCTGTCCATCAGAAGTGTTGATAAATTATTCATGTCCTCTGTCTGTCCCCAAAGCCTTGTCACCTCTCCACCAGTCACCAGTTTCTCAGCTTCCTCTCCTCTGTTGCCTTCATCCCTTCCTCCTCCTCCTGCTTTGCTTACATCCCCTTTCCTCCATTTCACCAGCCTTTCCTCCGCCCTCTCCTCCTCTCCAGTCTTCTAGAAAGCTCGACCACACACGATCAGGAGTCAAAACCACTAGTGCCACAAGTTCATTTTGAAAAAGTTAAAAGTCCGGGTTGCATAAGTAAAGAAAAAAACAACAGAGGCATTTCTTTTTCTAAAAAGTCCCCTACAGTCTCCTGGGCCAAGGACTAAGAGAGGTTTCTTTATTGTATATGAAATAATTTGTGTTATGTTTTTTTTGTTGTGCACCTTTTAAAAACTGAAAACAATGAGCTGCTGATGGACTAAACAGCCCAAATTAACTTCTTAAATAGGTATTGGATAGAGTCTTCCTTTCTTCCCCATTTCCTTCCCATCCTCCCTCCTCCCATATCTGACCTGACAGTGTGCAGAATACAAAGAGGGAAAAAAGAACAGAAATGAAGAGGTAAAAGAGAAAGTGGAGGAAAGACAGAGAAAGATGCAATTGAATGGGGTAGCCTTATAACTAATCCAACATTCTCTCCCCAAACACTGGTCTAAGTCTGATTAAAGTGGTGTGCACTTATTTCCAAACACACACACTCACATTTACATTCTCACATGTAGTTTTCCGAGATGAAGTTTACTGTGGAAAGCTATTAATCATAGCAAATCCAGATGAATACAAAGTTTTGGAGACTACTGATTAGTGATATATTACTTTGTATTTCCCTGTAGATAACGTGTGTTTGTGTGTGTGTGCGCGCCGAAACAACTTTGTGTGAGCACATCAGCCGAAGCCCCGGGATATTAGAATTCTTCTCAGTGTGTGTCGGCGTGTGTGTGTGTGTGTTTTTGTCACATACGGTCTCGCTCAAAAGATGGGCCTGTCGCAACCACTCTCATCCGCAGTTACCACGACGATTAATACATTTTAAAAAATGTCCCCTTCGCTTTTCCCCCTGCTCTGATCACACTCCCACACACACACACACTCTCACACACACACACACACACACACACACACACACACGCGCGCGCATGCTGCTCGCTATTCAACAGGGGTTACTGCAACATCAGCAGCCCGCGCGGCTCTGCCTTCAGAGGCTGATCAATCTGTAGCGCTGCTCACGCTGATGAATTGCAGAAGTCAAGAAAGAAACCGGAGGAAAGGTGGTGGGAGGACGAGGAGGACGAGAGGAAACAAAGAGGCGCTGTAATGTGGAGAGCGTTTGGGTGGAGACATAAAAAAAAGGGAAGAAAGGGTAAAGACGCTGGAGGAGTTTGATGAAAATCTGGTGAAAATGGGCACATCCAGATCCAGATCCTCAGCAGACGCCCATCACATGGATCTCTCATTTAGGCGTAGTCAGTAGTCCGGCCTCGAGGACAGACAGAAGAACGACACACACACAAGCCAAGGACTCCAAATCCATCCCCAACTGTTACGTTTTGACAGACGAGGCCCTTTAAAGCCGCAGAGATATATTAAGCCTGAATGGACGTCTTTGTTTTAGCGGTGAGAGGAAATCGCGTTACGGGACGAAGACTCTCCGACATCGTGTTGTTTTTAAAGAGCTGCCGTACGGATTCAGGACTGGCAACGCACGCAGGCCTACTCGCCAAGCCGTGTGGTGGAGTGTGCAGTATTTTGTCCCGACGCTCACACGGGCGCTGAGTCCATGTGAAACGTCTCAGACGCATATCTGAAATGAGGTGTAACCAAATTAATCTTGGCTCCTGACCGAGTGGCTTGTCCTTTTTTTTTTCTTTTAAAAGATAACCCTAAACAGCAATAATTATCTCTCCCAGAAACAAAGTTTGTTGTAGAATTTTTTTTTCTTCTAATGTGTTTTTTTCCCCCTTATAAAAACACTATAAAAAAAATGTATCCTCCACAGTGGCGGAGCCGATGTGTGAAACGGGGTCTTTTTCTCCCTCCCTCTCTCCTTTCTGGTGATAAATCTATAGCGATCTATGACATCTTTGTTGCTGCTGGGAGGCCCCTCCTGCCTTGTTTGGCTGTGATTTCAGCCGACAGCTTTAGGAGCGTGTCTTTATTTAAGAGCTGCTGTAATTACACAGGCTTTAGCATATGTAGACGGCCAGATATGATTCAAAGTGCCATGACAGCGAGAGGGGAGCTCAACGGGTGAATGAGAAGTGAGATAAAACACAATAGTGGGAAGAGCACGAGGGAGAGGGTGAGAGACGGGGTGGAGATGGAGAGAAGGAGCCGATAGAGGAGACAGAGAGGGAGAGATGTGGTGAGCAGGGCAGACTGATAGAGCAATTGAGAGACGAAGAGAGGGCAGTGGGGAGGGGGTGAGGAAGAGATATGGTTTGGCAAATAAAAGAGGAGCACGGTGCTGCTGCAAACTGTTCGCCTTATGATGCCTCATTAGGGCTTAGGGCTGCAGATAGTGCCTGTTAGAGAGATCTATGGCTTCAGCCCTCAGAGAAGGGCAGAAGAGAGGGGGATAGAAAGAGAAGAAGATCAGGGCAGGCTGGGAAAGATACAGCACAAGACAAACAGGAGGATAAAACGTGAAAAAAAAAAAGCTGCAGCGCAAAACATTTGACTTTACCGAAGTACATGGTATTCAAAAGACATGACTATTATGAGGTGATGGCAGCCAGTGTCAAACGACAGTCTAATGTCCACTGGGACATAAGGAGAGGTGAAAAATGTTGTCGGCATTACAATCCATCACCACAGCACCAAGTTAAATACCACCTCAGCAAGACATGAGATATTCAGCTATGTATTTATCCATTTAACCAAGGCAAAGTGCTAACAGGGTGGGATAACATATGCCATTGGTCCAAACCTGTGAATGAGAAGCTGATCATCTGCAGGTATGACCCCCCCCCAAAAGCAAATGTTCTATCAAATCTTTAAAAATCTCCATTTATTGGGACATGCAGAACACATCCGGTGCAACAGAGACCTCAAAAATGATCGTGCTTACAAAGGACTCTTCCTTTATTAGTTTCCTAAGTACTTGTGGTGGCCATCAGAAGGTGTTAACGGTTATGTGTCGTCGCCCCTCATCTGCTAAATAGTTCAGCTATTCTCTGAGAGCCATGACAATGGCAGAGGTAGAAACGTTGCAAACATACCCAACCCGTCTACTTCAGGACACGGCTTCGGAAAACCAAACGCAGATGTAAAGGGTTACATTTTTGGAGGCCATCACTCTTCATTGGCCGGTGGAAAATGTTCAGAACAGCTGCCAATCCTTCCCGGAGATGCTGCGTGAAGTTCACCACAAGGCCAGAACAGATAATGTTGAGAGAAATCCAAGAGATACAACTCAGACTCCACAGGCCTCAGTTAGCATGTCAGATGTTAAAGTCCATGACAATGCAATTAAGAAGGCCTTTTTATGAGTTACAGGGAAAGGCCTCTTGTTTTAAAAAAACATTTGGCAACAATGCTGAGGTTTTAAAACAGAGTATGACCAAACTACAGGCAATACAATTTGCTGGAAAGCACAAATATGACTTCTCTCTTCCCCATTTTATTAAATATAGTGAGTCGGACAATATTACAGCAAGTGTTTTACAATATCTTCTGGCAAGTCCTCTCATGATAGGATCACTGCTCTGGTAACGCAATTGCTCCGAGTGAAATGAACGAGCGGCCTGTATTTTTTGTGACAGCACTAATGTTGTTCTGACCACAAACTCATTTGACAAAGCGGCAGACAAGCAGAATGAAAACAGAACAATTGTGCTGAGTGAGGAACAAAAGCAGCGACAGAGGGAGCACGGCAGATAAGAAATCTGACACTCTTCGGGCCAACGTGGTGGAGAAAAGACAAAGGACCACTAAAATAAATGTCTCCTTTTCTTGGGCAGGTGCAAGAAAGATAGTAGATTGTATATTACCTGATAGTACAAGGAATCATTAGGGGCGAGGATTTTTACACGGGGAAAAAGAGGGAAGGAAAGAAAGAAAGGGACGGGAAGGGGTCTGAAGGTGGACCATTAATCCGTCGTCCATTGTCAGTCGCTACAGGAGGGAGCGCGCTGGATGTTTCACCATGGGAGACGGCCATAAATCTGCAACACAACCTTTACACAAGCGCGCTCACAATGCGGTACAGATGCAGACGTACACGCTACATGATACCCCGCTGACACCACTGTAGCCACTCAGTGACGAATCGCTTTCATCAAAGACACCACACAAATCACCCGACGGCCTGTTTCACCCACCCACACACACACCCACACACCCACACACACACACACACACACACACACACACACACACACGGTGACCGAAGCATAATCGGGAAGCATTCGCTGCAGTTGTCCAAAGTAGTAAATCAGAACCTGTTGTTTCTGTCGTGAAAGGCCAGTGCTTATCTCCAAGCTACAGGTGTGTGTGTGTGTGTGTGTGTGTGTGTGTGTGTGTGTGTGTCTGCCGTGATGCTTATCTTTATCTTGTAGCCACAGAGGGGCCCTTTGTGGTCTGTCGCTGATTAGCTGTCTGTACACATGGCAAACCATAAATCTACACAATCTCCACGCGCACCGATATTAGCGCTAATGAGGCATAAGAAAAAGGAAGTGCTGGAGGTAGGCTCGCCTTTAGGGGTGTGTTTTGTAATTGCGTTGTCATTTCCACGGGGGTCCAGTCCAGGTTTTTCAGCGGAATTTGTTAGGCTGACTCACAGGAGCTCGATACCTGCTGCCTAAGTGGGCCCTGGAGACACGTGCACACAACCTAACCCGCGTTAGCATCTGTAGTCCTCACCCTCACCGGGGCCCTGCCCCCCCCCTAATCATAGCACGCTCCTAAAACAACCATGTATACGCGGTTCCCACCTTCCAGTGCGTCTGCAGGTGCAAATACATGAATCATGCACACGCCTCCCGCCAAGCTCTGGAAACATGCACGCTCTTCATCTTAACCCCCATCATTTGCCTAACGGCAGCTTTGGTCACCCCAAAGGACCCCCCCTCCACAGACTGATCATAGTCATGATGGGCTGCATGCAGGAGGCTCTGCAGGGGGAATGAACCAGAGGGACAGTTGGTCAAAACCCTGCTTTTTGACCACCTGTTCTGTAAAATAAGATTTCAGACAATACAACATACGAGACGTTTACAGTCATCTTTTGTACTTTCTTTATAGTGAAGTCTTGTCAGGGGCAAGACTTAAAATGAAAATGACCGCTTTACTGATTAATGATGGGACAAACTGTAATTTTCACTTAAAAATGATTGTGCTGAAGAAATTGCATGTTATTTTAACATCAATAAAAAAAAGAAAAACTTGACAGAAATATTTCTGTATAATCTTCCATATAATCACAACAAGCATGTTGTGGAGAACCTCAGTCAGTTGAAAAGTGACCAGAGTGGATGGGCGTTAATGGGGGTTTAACCGGGTGCATAATGTTTGGCCTCCCTCTCATTGTTCTTCCAAATGGGACCTATTGACTGCTTGTGCAATCACAGTCCATCACTATAAATGTACAGTAGATTAGAGGCAAAAACTGCGGCCTTTAACTCTTCCTCGCCGCCTCTTTACATCTATTTATCCCCCACGTCCCAGTCGGGATTTTTCTTCTTCCGTTTCTAATTTGCAATTCAATTTAAATGCGCTTTACTGACATGAGTGTTGAAGAATTAACAGTGTTGACAAAGAGGTTTACAATAAACTGTGATCACAACAATACAAAGAAATGATTACGGTATAATGCAATCATTTATGCTGCCTTTGTTTCTCTTTGCACATCCCCGTTGCTCTGCATATGACAACCCTGCAGCTTGTAGTGGTTATGTGATTCAGTAGCGTGGCGCGTTTCCGAATGGTAATTTGCAGAAATGAAAACTTAATCAAGCATGCTGCAGAAGTGGTTCTGAATAATTTAGCAGTGAGGGGAGAATAAGCGAGCAGAGGAGGCTGTGAGGGGGGGGGGGTGTAAAAAAGAGAGGGAAGGAGATGAGATTTTTCTTTTGCCCTCCACTCGGTCCAACTTTTCTCTTTCGCATTTGTAATTTTGCATTGTTAACATTTGTTTGTTTCTTCAACTTTTCCAAAATTGTCATTAGTTTCGGTATTTTTACTTTTTGCAGATTGTTCTTTTTCCATTTTCTGCTTCTCTTCTGGCTCTTCTTTGTATTCTAAAACTTAAAATCACGTTTTTCAAGAGGAAGCAAATCCTTTCTTTCATCGCGATTGCCTTTTTTTGTTTAGTTTTTTTGCTCTCTGTCTACCTTATTGAAACGTGTCCATGATCTTTTCTCTACAGTCAGATTGGGCTTTCTGTCACATTCTCCTCTGGACTCTGCAAAAGCCTTTGGGAGAGTTTATCTTCATCAGGTGCTTTGCGAGAGGATAATTAATTACTCATCCCCACTTAAACTTTTAATATCTTCCCTCTCCCATTTTATCTTTGATTAATTTCTCATCACGGGAAAGAAGAAGTTTCATTAATAGTAAAACCATTAGTCTTCCCAGAAAGGAGGCCCACATTTGGTATCTCCTGATAAATCCCCTAACACCCTGAATAATTTAGATGTAGAGAATAAACATTTTTCTTTTTGCTCCCTAAGCTAAAAGAAAAAACCCTACGAGAGCCGGCAATGACCATCTCTGTGCATAAAATTTAACAGACAATATGGTGGAATTAGTATCATTTTAACAACTGTGTTGTGCTGCAGTGTGTCATACAGTATTTCACCTTTTACATATCTTACCATAAAGTTCTTTGGTATTAATTGTGACTGTTTGGCATCAACTATTGCAATAAAAAAAACTAATTTATTTGCTGCCTTAGCTTCTCTCTTGCCAATCTACATAGTTTTCAGCCCAAGATTTTAGTTTGTGTGAGCTTTGCTCTCTTCTCCTCTAATGGAAATTAAGGGCCCAGTATTTGTGTGACTGTGTGTGTGTTGTTCTTTGTGACACAGGACTAGTGATTTTATTAAGTGCTCTTTAGAGAAAGTGAGAGAAACAAAACAAGTTTAAAAAAAAATCCTCCCTGTCTTTCTCTCTCCCTCTTTTATTTTTGACACTCATACACACACAGGCACACACACACCCGAAGACCAGACTCAGAATTTTATTAAGTACCCTTTAGAAAGAGTGAGAGTGAAACAAGAGGGTAAAAGTCACCGACAGCATGGTAATCAGGTCTGCAAACCGAGACACCGAGAAAAGAGCCGAGTTTGTTAAAGGATAGAGAAAAAAAGACAGGGTGAGCAGAGGGGGAGGAAGAGAGGAGAATGAAGGGGGTATTTTCAGAACTTTTTCTTTTTGGATGCCGCAAAGAGAAAAAGAGGAAGATAAACTGAACATATGAATTTAACACTTTAAAAATTGAAAAATAAATTAAATTATCAAACATTTTTAAAACTATTTAAAACTTTTTTTCTTTGTACGCATAGGGAGTTTTTGTCTGATTTGGCATTTGATGAACACTGTTACAACTACAAAACTAACAATGCTAAGATTTTCGCTGTATCTTCGAGAAGGATTTTCACTAAACATTCCAGTTAAAAATAATACCCATTAAGAGAAGCCACAATTTTGCTTGTGGTTTTTTAAATACACTATCTGTTGATTATGCAGAAAAGTGCATCGCCGTACTTTGGTCAGTAACTTTTACCACCTTAACACACTCATCATTTTTGGCCGAATCTTAACACAACAAAGCATCTGCTCCTCTGAGCCCGTACCATCTATTTGCCTGAGTGTGCAGAGCCCGGAAAACTCCGACAGATGCACATCCCAGAGCAGCGCGGTGACAGGAACAGCAGGAGGAGGAGCGGGGTGATACCTTGCATGACTGCGTTTTCCCTGGAGGAGCCACACACACATTCAGCATTCGCTGGTGTGCGGGTGGCTGTCTTGTTGGCAAAGGTTTCTGATTTCACGGCCTACTGGGTGGTGGCATTCAGCCTCCAACAGGCACCCCTATTTTAGCCTTTCACACCCCTCCCCACACACAGAGTGACCCATCCCCTCTGCTCTCCTTTATCTTTCTCCCTGCTCGTCCCCAACCCCAGACATCTTCAAAGACAGATTGCAAAAGTTTGGATCTAACTAATCTTTTGAAAGTTTTGTAATAACCGATGGAAGTTGCTATTGCTGATTAGTTTTCGAGCGGCAGTCGTTCTGCGTTGTCAGGGTTCAATTCCCAGCGCACAAGACACAAGCTATATCCTTTTGGCTCTGAGAGCGAAAGCTGATAACATTGACAAGCTGCTTCATGGAGAGCAGGCGTCTGCTTTCTTTTAGATACAAACAGGAAACCTGTCAAGAATAAAAAAACAAAAAATTTCTGATAGAAAAGAAAAGAAATGAAAATAAGTCAACAAAAGCCTACACAGATGATTATGTAGTTATTTCAGATCATACCTGATAGGCTGGGGAAAACTGAAAGTAAGGTGGGAGGTCCTGTCAGTTTGTGTCACAGTAGATCAGCTCAGAGGTCTCAAGTGGTCATGAAAAAAAGAGCTCTCACACAGGCTAATATTAATACTTTTTTAAAAATCTATTTGTTATCAACTGAGTTATGTACTGAGCTTTAGATACAAAAATGTATCAATATTGTTGTATCTAAAGCTCAGTTCAGCTGCCATGGCTGGTAAATTTGCTCTTTATTTAAATTTACATTTTAATTCAGATTTAACCACAAAAAATATTTATATCTTTTTTATTTTAGGATTCTTCTGACAGCTCAACAAAAAGAAAAGACTGGCTGCAGGTTTTTAAAATGTTTTTAAATGTATTACCTTTTGCGAATAACATGAAATAAAAGTTGACTGAAGTGTATGGAATAATTATTTCATGAGATGAGGAAAACTCCAAAATTTGATGGAGTTTCCTTTTTATTTATTTATTTTTTATACAAAAAAAAAGGCTCAGCATTTAAGACTTAAAAATAAATAGAACCGCCTTATAATTTATTGAACTGGGGACAATTTTAATGGGTTCAAAAAAATTTTTTGCAAGTGAGTCCAGACCAAGGCAGCGCAGTTTAAAAATAAACTAAGCATTTAGACATCTGATAAATGCAAAACGCATTCCAAGATTTCACAGATTGAAAAACAAATGCGAATGCTCTGACAAATCATAAAGTCACAGGAAATGTCTGTCACACAAATGTTCTCATCAGCAAACCATGCCCACTCTTTTTAAATCATGCCTTTTGAGAGGACAGATGTTTGAGGAAAAATAATTATATATGTCCTTTAGAGTTAAAATATTTGAAATGGTCTTTTATGAAATACACCCCTTTAGATATTTGTAATCATGTAGCACATTACAGTCCACCATCCCCACTGACAATTGTGTTATTTAAATAGTTTAAAGTTGCATTGGTGGGGCCTAAAACTCAGGCATAATTACAATGCTCATATAACATTAGATTTCTTGCTGTGTGTTAGTTTCCTTTCTAAATGTGATCAGTTTCTCCTTGAGATAATTAATTTGTTAAAGAGTAAGTGCCCAGTGGAATAACTCATTGAACTGAGAGTTTATGTGAAAGGGAATGTATGAGTAGCAGACACCCAATCCATCCTGCTTTCCTCGCTTAGCTTTACAGAAACAGTAAATTAACCCCGGCGTCCTTTAGCTGAAGCTCCTCCTTTTGATTTAAGGCCCAGCAGTGCTAAGAACCTGTTGAAGAATCACTTTCCTGAATTTGCTTTTGCACAATAAAACACTGTCCAAATGTAATTAAAGAACCTGCTGCGTCCCTCTCTGCTCGTCGTTAACCCCCCTGATACTTTTTAGGAATTACACCATAAAGCCCGGAGTTTTTAATGGGCACAAATCAAATATACTTCCATGTTAATTTAATTAAGGCTTACCTTCAAAATGTTCGGCCTTGGTCCAAATATTTGAGAAGAGCAATACTTTTCTCCCCTCCTCCAAGTTGATTAAAATATGTGATATTTCACATTAGTTTAGTTTTTATGGGCAGTGAGGTAATTCATTGTCAGTAAATGGCTTGTCAGAGTGCTCTGTGAGTGATGTAATGCTATGAAGTCTATCGTTTGAATTGCCCCTATGCCTATTAGAGAAAATCGACTTCTGAGCCCATTATTTGATTATCTTGCAGGAAGTTTGGAGAAGGCCGTTGGCATCATGTTATAGGAGGGGATCACATTTTTCAGGTGTAAAATTAGACCAGTAGTATGAAAGTGCTTCTAGCTGCAAGTAAACGACTCTGAATGGGAACTTTTGAAAGGTATTGACGCAAGGACAACTTCTTTTGTTGTTTCCTCCTTTCTAAGTCTTTACATCTAACACACGCTCATGCAGAAGCCTCTTTTTCCATGTCATTTATCCCCCTTAATTAAAGGATGTCAGGTTCCCGTCGGTAGCAAAAACACTTGAACACGTTCCTGAGGTCCCGCATGAAGGTAAATCCTAATACCTGAGCTTAATTAACACGCATTTAAAAATACTCATGATGCAAATTAGCGTTAACATCGAGACAGGGGCGGCGGGGGGGGGGGGGGGGGGGGGGGGAGGGAGTGGATGACAAGACGAGATAATTCCTCTAATGCATATTTATCTCATGCTAATTGGCGTGCACGGCCAAAGAAAAGCGTGCACCTAATTAATTGACACGAAGGGGGTCGCAAATGAATTGGAGGCACTCAATCTGGAGAGAGAGACAGAGGAAGGGGGGGGGGGGGGATTTAGCAGGAGGCAAAAGATTTGTGTTTCTTTCCCTTTTTTATATGAACTAGACCAAATGTAAACCTCTACAGGAACACCATCAAAAGGTTTTTCTTCTCTTTTTTAAAATAGTTTTTGAAACTCCACATACATGTAGTCAAAGGAAATGTCAAATACTTCCATGTCGTGTAACATGAAAGGAAAAGATGTATTAAGTTGATCTTTGGCATTAAAATCATTGGTCTTGTCTTTCGCTAACAAGTGGGACATGGTGGATTTTCTAAGCTGGCCCTAAATGTCTGTCGCGGTTAGTCACTCCATGTGTCCCTAATGGCAGATTTCAGAGTGGTTTTGTCTCCAAAATAGCTGTGTCTGTCCACCTCACCCCGTGTAATTTGGTTTGTGTAGCTGGGCTTGCGTTATAGGGGCCCTCTCACACACACACACACACACACACACACTTGCTCTGTATCTCTCATTTATTTGTTAACAGCCCCCCCCCCCCCCACCCCCCCCCCCTTTTTTTAAAAGAAAAACGACGCGCGTCGAATCAAGGACTTTCCGATCCCCATTCCCCCCCCCCCCCTCTTTGCTCCGCCCACTCGGGGAGGCACAAGAATTAAAACCGAAATGTTTTTGAACACACTCACAACCCTCATCCATTTCAAGCCACAGATGGTCCTCTCAATGGAGCAGGGGTTCCCTTGTTGTGTGTGTGTGTGTGTGTGTGTGTGAATGTGGGAGTTTACCCTCGCCTTTAGCCTGCTCCCCCCTCCTCTTCCTCCTCCTCCTCCTCCTCCTCCTCCTCCTCTTCCTCTGTGTCCAGGCGGCCGTTTTGCTCCATCGTTTCTTTTTCTCTTTGTGCCTCCAAAGTCTCTCTTTGGGAAAAGTCTTTTGTGTCGAACCCACAGCAACTGACAAACTCTGCCTTCTGCTCCTCTGCCCCCATTTTCAACTTACACATCCTTCTCTGAAAGTGCCGTCTTTTTTAGACGAATGGCATCCCTGTCTGATACGCAGAACTCTGTTTATTTCGGGATTTTTTTTATTTTATTTTGGTCATCTCTGGGGGGAAATATGTAAGAATTGTAGCAGTTATTTCAGCGTCTGAATGGGAAAATTCCCTGACGTCCCTCATCTAAAACTGTTTTAGGGTTTGTTACTTTGCCTAAAATCCCATAAACTAGCACAGCTCCCGACACATATTATTTGGATTTGTTTAGATCGTTTGCATACCTGCGGCAGCCTAATATTTGTAAGTTACCTCTGTGGGGGGATTATCCTACAGTGGCACAATATTCTCATTGTATTTTCATCTCAAGGCTCTGTGAAGAATCAGGCATTACGGCAAACACATGCTCGCCGAAATTAGTCAGGGTGGAGAACGGAAAACCATTGCTACTGTACGGCAAATTATAAAACTGGCCACCTGTTTCTCATGCACACACATGCACGGGCACTTATCCGGCACTTCCACGTCGTGCATTGTCTTCCTGCTCATGTGCAGCTGCCCCGCTCGGTGGTCCCAGTTATGTGCTGGATTTGTAAAATGAAACCCAATCCCGTTTGGCGCGCGGTTCCCTGCGCCGCGCCGTTTTTACGCCGTCATTTTAAGCAGTCTGCATTCTTTCTCCTACATGAGAGTTAAAGTTTCACTCGCTCCCGTGACTCCTGCCCACTTGCAGCAGAGCTTAAGGGGAGTAACTGGGACACATGGGAAATGGCGGGATGGGACTGGTCTGTCCTCCTCCCCTCCTCCTCCTCCCTCCCTAGGTGGTTCTGGTAATAAACACACGAGCTGTCTGTCTGTCTCGCACTTTTGGCAGGTTGAGGCCTACTTAACCAGGCGAAACCCCTGCTCTTTTTTTAAGTCCCCCTTTGAAAAGCCTCCCTTTGTCGGCGACACACCACCATGTTAATGTCATGTACCGTAGAAATTGCGGCGGCTATGGCTATTAGCCCCGGCGCTAAAATACAGAGGTGATGGCCACAAAAACCCCACCAGCTTCAAATGCAGGCTATAATTGCATTGCTGTGAAGAGCCCCCTTTTTTACTCCTGCCCTCCCCTCCTCTCCTCTCCCCGTATCTTTTCCTCCCCCCTCCCCTCCACCTCTGTCTTTCTCCCCTTTTTGTGTGTGCGATTTGTCCCTTAAGCCAGCGTAACGTCTCGGCCGAGGCCGCAGAATGTGAAGAGCAAATTGGAGGCAGAGCGTGAACAATGGAACATGCATCGCTGCTGGGGCATTCTTCTTCCTTACTGGGAACTACGGGAGGGGGTGGAGGGAGAGAAAGTCATTTTGTGACCGCGGCTGGACACAGCCAAGCATAGAGCCAGTGTCCAGTCAAACTCACCCCCCTTAAAAGACTTAAAGTTAGATAGTTTTAAAACTAATTGCATAAAATTATTCTAATCATGGTTGAAATAATGTTTTTTTAAGAAAGTGAGAAGGAAGTTTATATCCACAAACTTCCATAGATAAAGGATTTTCAGATTGCCACACAAAAGGCTGTGTGTTCAAAGTTAGAACATCAATATTTTTTAGGATTTTAAGTTGCCCCTCAAAGCTCAGATCTGTGTGTGGAACATATAGAAGCGTCTATGCATGTTTCACTCAGAAGTCAGATCACTGAGGCCAAAGCACAACTGTCAGGAGGAGATGAAAGCACACGAGAATATAGGGAGGAGGGTATAAACATGGGATATATGCAATGAGCGGAGCTGCAAAGCGCAGGTGACAGCAGGGAAGCAGCGAGCAAAGATGAGAACCGGAGAACAAACTAAAGGAAGAAAAATAGGGACGGAATGGCGCTGGAGACTTGAGCGAGGCTATTTTCTTCCACTGTGACCATTTTGTAGCAGCCGCACCTGAGCGGGGAGGCCTTTGAAGGCGGGGAGTCAAAGGCAGAGCAGGATGAGGCTGCTGCAAAGAGCGGAAAACAGCGAGCAGGAGTCAAACGCAGCCCACAGAGGCCAAGACAAGCAGAACAGCTTGCCTTCGCTGGTGAATAGCGACGTGCATCGTTCACATCCAGTCCACAGATTAGCCACAGAGGAAGCTTAGCTATTCCTGGCCTCCCTCGTTTGATGTTTCGGGAGGCCTAATTTGATTTTTCACCTCCCATTGTTTCAGCGCTGTGTGCCCCTAATCCACTTTAAAGTGGAGACAGCTTTCATCCCTTTTTTCTCTCCCTTTCCCCTCACTGTCGCTGTGCCCATCTTTCTTTTGTCGCTCTCTCCTCGTCCGTGAACGCTCCACACGTGCATTCCGTAACATTAGCTGACGGATTAGCAGACATGGAGCTGTTTGCCTTTTAGTAGGTTTCTGCACACAGCCGCCATAGATCATTAATCTGTGGTGGCTCTCACCCTCTTTCTTTGTAACTATTGTTTTTAAGTGATGCTACAGATACTCCATGTCACATGTCACTAACTTAGAGATGGAAAAAAACACAGTATAACTCCTTTTTCCTCACCCCCCCGGGTCTCAGACTAGTTTGAAGTGCTCAGACAGTTGGTCTTAGTAATGAAAGCCCTCAGGGTTGCGCAGGGTGTAGTTTGGCCTTCAACCACTTCCTTCTCCCAGGCTAACCTCCCCAGCCTCAGCTGCAGGCTGTATTAACCCTGAAGAATGGTCAGAAAAGAAAAAGAGGCGGAAATGGTCACCACCGAGAGACCCCCGCCTCCTCTCTCTCTCCTCCTTTTTTCCCCCTCAGTGAGAACAGCGAAATGACCATCCCCTTGGCTCGCTGACCGCTCTCGGCCCGCTATAAGGGGGCTTAATTCACCCGACCCTCCACCCCACCCCTTAAAGGGGGGGCTGCTCCTTCCATACACTCACACACACTAACAAAAACCTCCAAAAAGAGTCCCACACACCAGCTCCTTTTGTGTCCACCTCTCGCTGGATTTCCACCACCTCAGTGTCATCCCACCAGTCCCGCTGGTGTCTTTCTTTTCTCTGGCTACGTCTTACTATCTGTCTACCTTCTGCCTCCCAAAGTGGTGCCGAGGGGCCTTTTGAAGCCGAGGCAAAGTAAAACACAAAAGGGGGTGAATAAAGGGAGGCCAGATCTCACTACATATGCCGCCTGACTAAATCCAATCCTCTGTGCTTACAGAACCATCTGTCATCCCTCACCGTGTTTGTTCTAACAGGTAGGATCATCAGAAAGTTGAGAGAATCACTTTTCTTTTTCTTAGTAATTTGAACCGTAAAGTTGCAAGCTGAGCAAAAAATCATTAAAATGAAATTAAATCATTAATCGCAAGATGAAATGAAAATATAAAGCGTATAAAGGAAGGAAAAGAGGTCATTTCGTGAGTGCTGTCTCCGTTTCCAAACTACAGGTTTTGTCGGTGTGAGTCAGCACCCGCGTGTGTGTTTGTGTGTGTGTGTGAGATGGATTAGCTCTGTTAGGGGCTCAGTGGTACACTGATATCTTTGCTGAGTACTCACAGCATGATACACAAGATGCTGGCACGTGCTCTGTCCCTCTCTTTCACACACACACACACACACACACACACACACACACACACACACACAC
>CAJRST010007779.1:16456569-16534946 GCA_907169785.1 Menidia menidia | reverse complement strand
ACACACACACACACACACACACACACACACACACACACACACACACATGTGTGAGCGGGGATTTGGTGTCCAGCAGCGTGTAGACAACTCAGTGGTGAGCTGCCACTGTGTGTGTGAAGCCTTGTTCTTCTAACAGTCCTCTAATCCTTCCAGAGTGGGCCTGATAGCTCTAATGACACACACTGGGACTCTACGGGGTGCTGCACCTGGATGTGTGAACGTGTGTGTGTGTGTGTGTTCGAGCCATTACCGCTCGCGGCGACACTTAAACACGATACTCTCCTCTCCTAGTTTTGTCTTTTCTTTTTTTTTTTTTAAGGTTTCTTTCTGCTTGTTGCGCTCAAGCTTGCGTCCCATAAAATGTTCTGAGAAATAAAAATATAAAAACAACATAAACCCACAGCAGAGTTCAGGCACCTGCTCTAGAAGCTCCAGCAGTGTGTGAGTGTGTGCATGAATGGGTGAATGGCATGTAGTATAAAGTGTTTTGATTGTTCAATTCAACTGGTAAAAGGCTCTATAAGCCCAATTACCATCTGCCACATTTCAGTAAATTGATTAGATTTATCTGTTATTACTTTTCAATAAATATATATTAACCACATAGGTTTTTTAATTTCTTTTTCTTTATTAATGTAGATAGTTTGCTGTTATGGTAACTAAAAAAACATTAGAAACCGTAAAGGCTGACACACACACACAGACACACAGACACACACACACACACCACTAAAGGAGGTCCTTAGAACTGATCTTACTGATGCACACAATGTCTCCACATAGGAAACAGACTATTTAAACTCGTAAACTACGAGGTACCTGTTAACTGAAACAGGTGGCTTAACTACTGTCTAGCCCCTGGGTACCGTGCTAATGGCTTTCTGCACACACACACACACAGACACACGCACACGGACACACACACTGTCTGAACAGACACTCCGTGACGGACAGGAAATGTGTATATCTCCCTAAATGACAGGTCCCAACATATAGCACAAGCGCTTCCAGACGGAGTGTGTGAAACACAGCCCACTTCTTTTCTCCCACCACTTTAATAACCATTTCTGGTTCAGTTCATCGCACAAAGTGGGAACATGACTCGGGTACCTGCGTTGCTGTCACTCGCTGAAGATGAGAGAAGGTACAGCAATTCCAAAAATCAGAAATTTAAAGACACCTCTCGGTGCCTGAATGTCTCCATTCCTATGACTGGAAATTAAAAGAAAAGCAGATGCCAGATGTCACTGCCTCTTTATTTGCAAAGGGGGGGGAATTACCTTCTCTGTCTGTACCTCAAAAATCAATTTGACTGTGTACATTGAAAAGAAAGAGGGATAAGATAAAACATCACACTTGACATTCTGTTTGGCTGCATTGGTGTGTGTGTGTGTGTGTGTGTGATGGCAGCAAAGTGGGGTTAGATTATAGGGTCTGGTCTCTGAGTGAGATATGGAGGGAGATGCAGGGGGTGGCAGCACAGGGGACAGCCGGTGACATGATGGGACTCCTAATGGTCATAATTGGTGCTGGTTTTGACAGCAACTATATGATAGCTGCACAATATACACGGCTCACACTCAGTGGGTGTCGTTGTGGAGGGGTGTGTTTCTTTAAGGGGAAATTTACACAAAATTGCAGCTCAGTTGTTGAACCGCTTGTTTGCAACTGTTGCCTGTTTCACTCCTTTTCTTTGTGTCGATGTGCGAGTGCCTGCGCGTGTGTGTGTCAGATATAAGTATTGTATAAACACAGTTGACTTGTTTCCTGACAGGTTTAAAAGGTAGCAGTTAAGGCTCTTCTCCTCCCGCCTGGTTTTTCTCTCTTTTTTCCCCTCTGTTTAATGTTACTGAATCCACTACAGCAGAAATTATTTTAGCTGACCACCTTCATTGTGTTTAGAAACCTTTTGTCTGTGGTTGTGTTCTCATTCACCTCTTCACATTACCCCAAGAGTTGTTGTTTTTTTAACCTTATCTAGACCAGTTTGCAAGTCACTGGAGCATGCTGCCCAGTGAGGTCTGACTCTTATCAGGAAAGCAATCTGGAATCTTACATTTAAAATAAAAAAAATTATTGGCGATTGTCTGATGTGTGGATGCACTACTTTTGGATCTATTTCCTGTTCTTTCATTTACTTTTACAACATTTAAATGGTCTTACCAGTCCCCTGGTGATAATATCACTTTAAAAAGTGCTATCTTTTCAATCAATTTGTGTCTAAAAAATAGAAGACATTGACAAAATTCGCTATGTTGTATCAAAGACACACACTCACAATCAAAACAGCAGAGCAGCTTTTGCACCTGAGCGAGCGGTGCATGAGCCAAAACCCTCGCTCTGATCTGAGTTCAAAGACAGCAGGGAAGAGGCTCAAAGCATTCAGGGTCCAGAAGAGAGATGAGAGAAAGAAGTAAAAGAAAGAATGAGGAATGACGCAAAAAAAAAAAAAAAAAGGCAGAGGATAGATGCGGTAAAGATTCCCTCGGGCTAACAAATCAAAGCACAGATGGATATGTGAGTTCGAAAGCCTGTTTTGGTCAGTTTAAGAGGATGTTGTATCTCAGATTGCACATAACCAGTTTCCTGGCTAAATTCTTGGCACCGTTAATCTGAAAGGACATCGGTTAAATCAGTTCAAATGACGACAAAGTTTTAGAGCCAGTACCAAAGTCCAATAGTGCTAAAGGCTTAGCTTCATTTCCAGTTTGGAGGTTGAACAGCTGAGCATACGTCAGTGGTTTATGTGGTCCTGGGTCCTATAGAAGACAAACCTTAGAATGTTAAATCCTCAAGAATTAAAGCCTGCCTGTGTGTGTGTGTGTGTGTGTGTGTGTGTGTTACAGAGAGAGAGGATGGGTCTGATGGCCTTAACAGTAAAACTAATAGTGGATAACTGCCTTAGTTGGAGGCTCACTTCTCTGTGAAGTTTCCAGCTGCTTTCAGAAGATGTGCACGCAGCTCTTTGAATCTGCACATGCACACGCACACAGACTCACACGCCGTTTGGAAATTCAAGCATAAAGCCAAATTGGTTAGATTCTAAAACAAACAAAAAAAGATTTGTATATTATGGGATTGTGAAATGGGAATCTTCAGTTTTTTGTCTGTGATGAGAGCAGTTTTCTCTTTCAGTGATCTCAGGGGTTCATTCGATGACAGAGGGTAGTTATTTACAGTTTTGCTTGGTGCTTTTTGGGCGATTTTGGGAAATGCGCTCTGACATGATTTGCTCCCATTTTCCCTGTTTCATTTCGGCCTTGGGTTTTTTTTTTACTGGCAGTTTATTTGAAAAGACACTGCATCACATATCGAGTCTCTCATGGCTCATGTTCATCTGACCGTGTGCGGTTTGTTTTGGCTGTAAACCTGAAGCTGTGAACTTTAAATGCACATTTGGCCACCAAAATATGCAGACAGTCCATGGGCGTATTTGTGTGAGTGTGTGTGTGTGTCTGTGCACCAAACAATGATGGTAAAGGTTTCTTTTTGTCTGGCCGGGGCTGGGCAGCTGGACACCCGTCTGTTCTCATTCCTTCCTCCCTCACACACGCACACACACACGCACACACACACACACACAATCTGACACACGGACACACACGGACAGGTTGGATCTGTTTTTTGTGGGAGGAAGGTGTCACGGGTCAGCAGGAGAGGCCAGCCCTGCTTTTTCATTGGTCGACCCCTACTTCCTACTTCCTGGATGACCCAGCGCCATCTGGGGAAGTGATTGGTTGAGGAGAAGAAGCCTCTTGAGTGGGGTTTAGCGGGGTTGCTGCACGTTACCCCTCTGAGGCCTGTCACTCCAATGAGTCGTAGAGCCGCTCCTAATGATAGAACCAGCCTGGTCACGAACATGTTCACCCTAAAACACAGCAAAGGCCTCCCCCTGCCAGGGGATTTAAAGGGGAGCAAGATAAGAGTTGATATATATGCGTATAGATATATATTTAAAAACTCCCTTTTGTAAGGATAGGAAATGAGGGTAGAAAAGGAAGGAGAGGAAAAAGAAAATATGAGGGAGAACGTAAGATAGAAGCAAGAGACTTTGAGAAATTGACTAAAGACATAAAAATACATTGATATGATGGGATAGGAGGGCGGTAACGAGAAGAGACATAAGAAGTGGAGAGGGTTTAAAAAGAATATGAGGGGATATGAGGTAAAAAGATGACAGGACATGAGATGTGGAGACAAGGGGACAACAGAGCATACGAAGAAACAAGAGGAGAGGGAAAGGAGTAGAACGGTGTGGGAAGTTTTTCATGTTTTGCACGCATCTCCATTCGTGTTTCCCCAACTGTCCGCCATTACCTCACCATCTTTTCTTCATCCTCAGTTTCTTTCCCCATTGCCTCCTTTCCTTTGTCCTCCGCTGTTTTCACCCTTCCCTCCCTCCAGCTCTCCCCCCTTCTCTGTCTTTACGCTCCTTTACCTCCTTCCTCTGCCCGTCTCTCCCAGTCTCTCCTGTTTATGAAGGTAAATTTATTGGTCTACAAGGAGCTGTTAGCTGGAGGTGGCCTCCACTGCTCAAACCACAACAAGGCTTCACTCTCCACATGGAGAAGAA
Organism: Menidia menidia; assembly: GCA_907169785.1. Taxonomy (NCBI): domain Eukaryota; kingdom Metazoa; phylum Chordata; class Actinopteri; order Atheriniformes; family Atherinopsidae; genus Menidia; species Menidia menidia. Next base: position 16,530,373 of record CAJRST010007779.1, on the reverse strand, counting down.
GCGGCATAGTGGGCACACTGGGTTATTTCCACCAGCACACATTACACCTGATGGCACACTCGCCTCCATATTATCTGCTAATGAGCTGTTTTCTTCTTCCTGTCCCGCCCTTGTATTAGACCAATACATTCCTATTGTGTGGTTAGCTGTTTTCTTCCTCTTCTCTTTTTTTGAACTTTATATAGCTCCATCTAGCATTTGTTTTTTATTGGTCTACAAGGAGCAGTTAGCCCGTGGTGGGCTTGTCTGTTCAACCAGCACATGTGTTCACACACCGCTGTTATAAGTCTTCTCAGTCAGTACATAGTTATATCATTTACACCATAGGTTTGCCATGTTCTGTATTGTACAGAAGCTCCACGGCATCTTTCAACTGGTTGAGTTGTTGGAAGCTTCTTTTTTTTCATGTTGGTTTATTCTCTAATTTTTCCTTTCATCTGATAAAACGAGATCACACTTGATTCTTTTTTGTTTTGTGGAGGTGCTTTCTCCTTCACATTATGTAGCTGGGCTGGGGAACAATGGCGGAGCAAAAAAAAAGCTCACAATGCCAGAGTTTAACCATCTGATGGTCTTCATTAAGTCCTGAGGTCTGATGAAGGTTTTGGTGCTAATTCATACTAATGTTACATCTAGGTTTATTGGCTCAGTATCCATCTGTTTAATCAGATCATCTATTTTTTTGTATATCACCTCTAACTTTACACTCACATTAGAAACTGAGGGAGAAACTATTCCAACCCCTATCAAAGGTGCCCACTTATCACAACTTTAGCCGCTGAAATAATTAAAAACAGGATGGCATGTTTTTTGTGTGTTTTTTGTATGTATTTTGCTCTGCTATCGAGTTGACGTGGTTTGCTTTTCTGTTTTTTCTCATGTCTTTATGGTTACCTGTGCTGCCTCATCTCCAGGTAAGTCCGTTTCCTTTCTTTAACACACAAACTGCAACACCTGACGTTCAGATCATGGGAGCAGAGGAACCATGAAGTGAAGCGATTGGAAAGCACGGGGATGGTGGTGGGGGGGGAGCAGTGGGTTTGAGGGTAAAGTGGGGGTTGAAGGGGTTCAGACTTTTATGAAGTCACCATGAGAAATGGCCTCGACTTGTGTGGCTGCCTGTTAAAACAGTCCCAGGCCATTCAGCCGGACGGGGTTAGAGAGTATTATAGTCAGCTGCTGCTGAATGACAAATCAGCTACCCTCACACTCACCCCTTATGATAATAGCTCTTAGTTGATGTGTGCACACACACACACACATATTTCACTCACATGTTAAGCTCAAGTCTAGAAACACGACTGTCTTCGAGTAATAACAGCTTAACTAACTTTTTTTTCCTCCACACATTTCTCTTTCCTCCAACTTTCTGACTTTGACTGTTTTGTTTCTTGCCGTTATTTTGCTCTCATTCTGTCTTCCGCACAGCGGCGCACACACTCACACACAGCGGCTGTAATTCCTCCGGGTAGCGGTAGTCATGTCAGAGGTTTTTACTGATCGCTTGTCGTCTGGTGGGACCAAGGTGACATTTCCTCTTACGACCCAAACGTCAAACACAGTGCATGTTGTTCCGTGTGTGCGTTTGTGTGTGCGTGTGTGTGTGTGCCTCTTTCAATAATGAGGGGTCTATATGCAGGGGTGGCAGAATATTAAATATGTAACAGCAGGCTGGAAATGGTGGGCAGAGGTGGCCTGTCATTCACACACACACTTACATTAGAGTTTCTATCTTTCTTTCTTTCTTCCTTTCTTTCTTTTTTTCTTTTTACTTTTCTTCATTGGCTGTTTTGCAGTCCTTCAGGGCACAGTTTTTTTTTCTCAGTAATTAGTCAACACACCCACCCAGACTTTAGTTCAGGACAGGAGAAGTGGCCATCTGTGTCTGTTCGTTTTAAGGGTTGAGGATAAATGAGGCATTGACCAAAGACACAAATGCTATCCTGCAGTCTTCGTTTGCATTTCTAAAATTACCTGAAAATGATGCTGTTCCCATAATGGCTCAGCAAATTAAAAACATTTTGCTCTCGGAGACGATTTTGAGTAAAACTTCCTGGCTGTTTTTATATTACCTGGGTGTTCTGTTTCTGGTTGCTAGGATGACTCCACAGCTATTCCCCAGCTGTAGCCATACAGCACCCGCTCTCACAAAGATGCAAACACACACACCCTGCCTGGCAGTTTGCTCTATTCAATAGGAGTTCCCACCCTCTCTTATCCTCTAAAAATGCCCATCGTAAAGACCCCAATCTATTTCTTTGTTTTTTCTTTCTTTGACTTTCTTTTCTTGTCTCTATCTCCTTCCCCTCCTTCTTTCTCTCTTTTCCTGCCTGCAGCCTTTTATCACCTCTGTCGTTATCCTCTCATTTTCTCTTTACCTCTGCCAAGATTGATTTCCTTTCTCACTATTTCAAGCAGAGCTCTCCTGTGCTCTCCAATATAGTCAGTATGGCTTGCTAATATGTATACACACACACACACACACACACACACTCGTGTAAGCACACAGACTTTTGAGAGTCACTGTAATGGGATTAGAAGGGTCTGCTGAAATATTGAAGAGTCCCGATGCAAATAATGAATAGGCTGGCAATGTATCTGGATAAGTGTGTGTGTGAGTGTGTGTTGAACAGTAGTGCAGGTACTTAGCTGAGCTCCAAGTGTGTGTGTGTGTGTGTGTGTGTGTGTGTTATTAGCAGCTTGTAATGTATGATGGGTTCACGCTGCAGTTAGTACAGCCTGGAGGTACAAAGCAGCTTCAAGCTCAAGCACACACACACCCGCACACACACACCGCTCTTCATCACCCGGCGGTCTTGTCTTCGCCCCGCAATGACACCCTACTTACATCTGTCTTGTAGCAAAAAGATGGAGAGGAGGACCATTGTGAAGTGTGCACGTGTGTGTCTTTGCGGATGTGAGCAAAGTTTGTGTGGAGGGACGACAATCTGTGTTAATGTGTGTGTGTGTGTGTGTTCTAACAGTGTCTACGGTCGCTGGCTGAATGGAGGAGAAAATTAGACCTGATACGATAGTCACGGTTCACTCTGTTGTGTGTGTGTGTGTGTGTGAGCATGTGATGACGGTCACTGGAGCCCAATGTACACAAAGAAGGCAGAATATCATCAAGATTTGGTCAGGGAGCAGAATAACAAAACACCAACATAAGATTACACGTGAGATAGTGAGAAGTGCTGAGCTTTATCGTTTGTTCTTGTGTGTTTCATCACTACACATGTACTGGCATTCTTCAGCCTCCAAAACGAGGAATCTCCTACCTTTTGCAGCTCTATGCATGCAGACGTTCCCAGTTGTGCTCAGATATTTTTCAAGTGTTTTTCCAAAAGCAGTCATGAAAAAAACAACATAATAAAGTATTATCTGGTTGAACAAGAACTAACAAAAGTGCAAATGCAGCGTGATGGGGGACTGGAAACAAATGCTGATAAAAGCTGATAATAGGGACTTCTTTGGCAGTCACAGGTCCTGGACACCATGCAAACATTGATTTCACCATGAACTCCTCTGTATACAAAAGGGTTCTGGAGTCAGATGTGAAGCCATCTGTCTAACTGCTAAAGCTTAGCTGAAAGTGGGTCACACAACAGAACAATGCCGTAATAGAGCTGTGCACAAATGCAAGCCTTGTCAAGAAGAATGGAACTAAACTTTCATTAAGATCGAATAGATCAAAGTTTGAGCTACATCTCTGCTAAGAGAGGTTTGTAGACACCTATTGTTAAGAGTGCCCCCCCCCCCCCCCCCCCCCCCCTGTGCCCGTCATGAATTTCTACCATAATCACACGCAAGTGGACATGAGGTCATGACTGACAGGTGTTTCAGCCAATTGCGTGCAGGTGTAAATCCCTCCCTTAGGAACGGAACAGTCCTAATCAAGCCCTTGTAATACACTCGTTCCCGTTAGCTCCCAGGGGCTAATTAGCATTCTAATTACTGATTGCAAATGAGAGGTGCGTTGATTGTGTTCCGCCTGTGAGTGGAGAGGCTCGCGGGAGACACGTGCACACACACCGACACACAGATCCGTCTCACGCATCCACTCAGCTCCACTCCCACACACTGAGCGATCATTGTGAAGAAGCTTGTCATGCTCATGTTTCTCTGTGCTTTTCCAGTCCCCCCCCCTCTCATCCACGGCGTCTCATTACGGTCATAACGCAGTACGTATCCATACGCACCATCCCAAACACACCGCAGCACATAAACGTGCAAATGCACACACATATGGCGGTGAGCACTGAAGATGGTAATAAAGAAAACAAACATAAAACATTATATACTGCCAAAGTGTTGCTGTTGTTCCTACCAATTAACAGTGCCCTGATTTACCGCTCCAGGCAGAACACACCACAAAGGCGTCACAAATACACACTAATGTGTGTGTGAGGACAGGAAATCAAATTCTGGTGGATGAAAGGGTGTGGAGTGGACTGAGGGGGCAAGAACAATAAAGGAATATTTTTTTATTACAGTAAAACTGCCTCCACTTTTGTTTGTATATTTGCGTCTTTTTGAATGATTGGAGGAGAGAGGAAAACTGTGAGGAGGCACAGATAAGAGGACACCCACTGGAAGAAAATCCTGATGTCATGCAGCACAGTGTGGAGCTTTAACAAGGCCCAGTGTTCGTGTGAGTGTCAGTGAGTTAAAGAGAGGCTTTTGGTCTGGTTTGTTTGCTGTAGATAATCTGGCGACTTGTTTTCTTGTCATCCTCATACAAAACGAGATGGGTTTTTTCTCTTCCGAGGGAAAGCCCCGTGTTTTTTTTTCTTCTGGAAGAACTACATGTTACCATTTAATTGTGATATGATATATGGGAAGATTTGCCATAATCCAAATCAAACAAAAATGAGCAGTTTCACTGAGAGGGCTGACTGACAGAGCTCAGGCTGGTCTGAATTATCCAGAGGAAGAATCGGGCAAACAGGAAGGGGCTTGTGATCTTCATGTCTTCTGGAGTCTCTTCTGTCTTTGAAGCATGAACATGGAGACGTTTAGTTATCCAGTTTAATAATGGCCCAAGTCATGGCCTCATGTGACCTGATTTCTGTACGATACATGCCGTTTTACTGTGTTTCCTTTCAGTTATGTCTTCTACCGGCACACCGTATCAGAAGAATCGTTTAAGAGTTTGTCACCCAGTAATCACTCACACAGGTTGCCACCAGGCCCTATATTGTTCTGACCATATTCGGAGTGAAATTGGTGGTAAAAAAAAAGCAGCAGAGAAATTGGAGACTCACCCTCACTCTCTGCCAGTGTGTGTGATGTGATTGATGCTCAGTAACCGGTGTTTACTCTTGTTGGCCAATTGAAAAGGCAGCGTGGAAGGCTGGGAAAGCACAATGGGGAGTGGATCTAAAGTGGCGGTGTGAGGTGCCCAACACTGACACTGAGACAAATAGATAGAAAGCTGTTAGAGGACACGGTGGGAGGGATGCGCGGACTGCACTGATAGGCAGCATTAGATTTAGTCACAGCCACAGACAAGAGAAGGAGAGAGGAAGGACCAGACTCTAAGGAAAGGATGCGAAAAGGAAGGGAAAAAGGAAAGAGTAAAAATACGCTAAAAAAGTCAAGGACCGATGACAGATCGGAAGTAGCTAATAAAGGGAGTCAACACACCCAAAACTGTAATTTGAGTGATTGATGGAGACAGGCAGATGGTTTAAGTAACACAAAGACAGAGAGAGATAACCAGTGGCAAAGGCAGAGACAGACACGGGGAGAATGAGAGGAGAAAGAGGAGCGGGCAGAGGGGCAGAGACGCTGGACATCACTGTCGGCAGGCCTTTAAATGAAAGGCGACAGTGTGTGCTGGGGAGAAGATTGGAAGGAATTAAGGTTTGGCATGTCCTGTGACATTCTGAGAGGCGGAAAGACCCCGGAGCAGGGAGGGGGGATTGGATTCCTCCACCAAGTGACCACTTGCCCATGTTAAATCTCTCTGCGGTTGGTTATGTGCATGCATTCCTGTGGTGTGAAGGTGTGAGTGTGTGATCCGGAAAGGTGAAGAGATTTAGTGAGAACAGAGGAGGAGGGAGGATCCGTGGTGAACAGAGCGCCCTCGCTTTGTTCCACAAGCAAACCATGAGCTTGACTTATCGGCTGTCCAGATTACAGCTGTCAATGCGCCTCTGTGTGAATGACTGTGTACCGGGTTTGTTCTGAGATAAATAAGGAAGACTAGAATTACACGCTGAGGGTATAGAATAGAAATCAAACATAGGTGCTTTAAAAGAAAAACCGACTAACTGGAAACAAACAGCATCAGATTACATTGGCACAAATATTTGATCTTGAGATTTTTACTATTATTTTCAAATGACATGATGAAACATTTCAGCTGTTCCTTATCTACCTGTAACCCGACAACATGTTCCTTCTTGTGTTTCTCTATTGCAATTTGGTTTGATTTAGATTCAGAATCTGAGTGAACTGGAGCCAAAACGGACTCAAACAGTTTGGATAATGAAACTCTGAAAAGCCCATCACCTACAGGGTTTTTAATATGCCCAGAGGCCAAAACATGATAAAGTGCACAATCCACACCCCAAAAGCTCCTTCTCGTCTCCATTTATTTTTGTCAGAGTGAAAGACTTCTTTTTCACACCAGACAGACCTGTCTGTTAAGGACATATTTGACACATATAATCAAGACATCAACATGTACACATTAGCTAGACTGGCCCTCCTCAAAGCACTCAGCTTTGATGGGTTTGGAGATGCTCATTTCCTTGTGCGACCACAATGAAACGACCTCTCCGTGTGTCTGCGCACGTGTTCGAAAGAGGAAAAGATCATGAGGGGATGAGTGCTATCTGAGTGTGCGTGTTCCTTAATAGAAGGTGGTTAGAGGTGTCACCCTGCACCCATTTTAATGTGCTCCACAATTACAGCTGTCATGGCTTCAAGATAATGTGTCCTTTTTTTCTTTCTTCCTTTCCTTCTTTCTCTCCTTCTTTTACACACACACACTTGCACACTGAAGAGGTAAAATATGGCCCACAAGGAACAGGCTCTTGCTCATATAAAACACCTCAACGACCCCCATCACAGTTGTACGTATGTGTTTGTGTGTGTGAGAGAGGGGGGGGGCACACTAAAGATGAGTTTGCATGAATTATGAGTTTGTGTAGATGTGTGACCACGTAGGTGTGTTTTGTGTCTGTGTCTGTGTGTGACAATATTTGCTTTGTTGAACGAGCCCCTTGGTGAAAGTCAGGGTGGTTGTAGAATTCCTCATGCATTGGGATGTGAAAACACTGTAACAACTGCACACTTTAAAAGCTCCTTCACACACGGAGCAGGTAGACCCAGCAGCACGCCGGAAAAGATGTTGAATTGATCAAGAAATATAATGTCCGGAAAGTATTTGAATTTGTTTTTTCGGAAAACCGACCTAATTAAGAATTAAGCAAATAGCTAAAAGCTAAAAGCTAAAAGCCACTGGGCAAACAGGTTGAATGAATGTATTGACAGATTTACAACCATCTCTCTAAAGCCTGTGTAAATCAGTATGGGTGGTGAGTTTATAAGGTTACCATGCTTCATAAAGTCATCTAAGAGTGAGCAACTTTTTTGGTTGATGCTGTTCTCACTTGTACTTCACAGCAGTAGATTTTCAGCAGGAGATGTGCTCTCACTGAGGGAAGTCCAAAGAAAAGAAGAGGGTGTGGGAAAATGTTTGTCTGGAGCACCCACTTGGTAGAACATGATGCAAAAAGTGCAGCGTGGAAATCACTGTGATTACTTTACGGCACGTGGAAAAAAGCCTGGATACCACATTTGTTTGAACATATCCACAAAATTGAAAAGCAAGTGGAAATTAGCGCACATGTCAACAGAAAAGCACAAAGCAGTAACATTTACCCGAATCCTCACTCCCTCATTTCCCGTAAACGGTCCAAAAGATTAGCTGCCCCTGCCAGACATGGTCTCACCCGCTGGTCTTCAGGGCCTTATATTTAGAATCTGTGTGGAATGCTCTTGAAAGATTGCTGAGAACGTTTGCGTTCTCACATGACACCCTTCTGCGACATTGCATGTCTGAAAAGTCTATGAATCTTCATTGGAAACTTATTTTTGAATATAAACTAGTTTTATAGGACACCTTTGACTGTAGTCGAGAAATTTTTTTTGTTTAATTTGAAAAACAAAACATTTTCAGGAGAAAAAGCCATTTTGTTGCCTGAATTTGGCATAACAATTTCTCTCTCGTATTATAAGGATAAGAATATTTGTGATTTAATTGGAACCAGTTTGAATTACTCACCAGCACCAGCAAACACCAGGTAGTTAAGTCTGGACTAGCATGAGTCCAGGTGGCCAGAGACTACATGCCTGACCATGCCAAGCTTCTGCGCTGCCCCTGCTGGCGCCCTCCGTCTCCTGCCAATGTCTGCTTTTGGATTTTGGTTAGCTTCTAATTTCTATGGTTCTTCACAATGCATGCACAATGCCTTCAAATCCTCATCCTGCAAATAAGTCGAATTTGTTTCTCCAGTCTTCTACATAGAGGCTGTTTGAGCTAATGTCAGTGGCATGTGACGTGTGAGAAAAAGCTAAAAGGGATGGCTTTGAGCCAAAGAGGTGCTGTGTCTCCATAGGTAAAGTGCATTTACAAAAAGGAAGTTTTCTCAGAGAAAACTTCCATCTTTCTCTCTTTATTTCTCTTTTTCTGTCTTTATTCCTTTTTTTCTGTCTGTATTTATTTTTTTCTGTCTTTATTTCTTTTTTTCCGACTTTATTCCTTTTTTTCTGTCTGTATTTCTTTTTTTCTGTCTTTATTTCTTTTTTTCTGTCTTTATTTCTTTTTTTCTACCACTTTTTTTCTACCACTCTGTGATAAGATAGCTGTGGCTGCTAAATGGTGTGTCGTATTGACTGCATCTCTTCAATATCTGACCCGGCTGTCATAAGCGAGGTAACCCCAGGCTTTGAGTGCTTATGGTATACCCTCCTCTCCCTCCGTCTGACTCTTTATCAGCCTGCCTCTCTTTACTCCACCTTTGAGTGCTCCATAGATTGGTAACATGACCTCTAATTCTCCTGAGGCGAATATGCACACACAGATGAAAAAAAAAAAAAGAAAAGAAAAAGAAATTACAAACAAGAAAAAGAAAAAAAAAATGTCTGCCGAAGAATTGACTCAGTGGCGTTTTAATGTCATGCATTCAAAGCAGTGACTTGAGATTACACCACATGGTGCACGCACACAAACACACACAAACACACACAGTCACACACACACATATTTGGCTTTGGGGGTATGTGAAATCAAATCTTTCCAAATCTCTTATTCTGGCGTCACGGAGCTGAAGGTGCAAACACAGATGATCACCGCTCACACATACACGCATATTACATGCATGCACGCTTACACAGAAGCAAACACACACAAACGTGACACACACACGTACACATGCATGCGTCCCCGCGGTTGCACACGCAGAGGGGTAACCCTGGTAGATTTATCAGTGGAGGTCTGCAGCACAGTGGCTGCCTTTCTCATTTCATAGGCCACCGGGGCAGAACAGGCATGGGCTTGTTCAAATCCAACGCAGCAAGACCAGCGCGTACATACACACACACACACACACACGCACACACACACGCATGCATACACACTCTCTCTTTAGCAGCTTAACAGATGCCAACCAGAATCGGTGGAGAGGAAAGCAGGGAGGGATAGAAGATGAGAGGCGGAGACGAGCTGGAAGGGGCGAAGGCAAAAAAGAAATCAAATATTAAGGACCCAACAGACAAAGAGATCAAGGTTATCATCACTCTAAAGAGGAAGAAGAAGAAGAGAGATGCAGCTATACAAGCTCTTCTTCAGGAACACAGAGGTCCTCTGGCGTTCTCAAAACATATGCACACAGATGCACGTAAATTAGGGACAGACAACTGTACCCTGCGTGTGTGTGTGTCTGTCTGCAGTGTGTGTGTGTGTTTGCACATTCTCAGTGGAGAAAATCTGTGTTGTCTGAGTGCAGCCCTGTAAGACCAAATTTTAATTGGATTCTTTGGAAATGATGCAGGCTTATTGGTGTAATGGCTCGCTCATGGTGCGGTTGGAGTGCCTTGTTAGCTCGGCGGTCGCGTGCACGCACGCACACACACACACGTGCACACACACACACTTGGTGAGGAAGGTGTGCAACAAACGAGCAAGACCACAGGTGGGTTTAAAGCTTTGATAAAGAACCCTGTGAGCAGAAAATAGCTTTTTCTCTGCAACAAGAGCCCAGTTGGGCAGAGTGAGCACAATTTGAACCATATTCATGTGCCCATACAAATTCTGTATGACTTAAGAGTCTGCTTTATTCCCATGAAGGATATTCCTGTCCAAATTACCCCAGATGAACAGCTCTGAACTTTTACCAAACCCTTTTTAGAGTTTCTGAAAGAAAGCATGTGTCTCTGTTCTCATGGAATCACAGCTGTCTTAAAACAACAGATGGACTGACCTGTTGTCCGGCTGTCTTTTTCTCCTTTTTGTTTGTCTTTTTAACATTTTTGTCGTCGTTGTGAAATTCAAACCCCTTCTAAGACGGGGCTGTTTGCTTCAGAAGAGCAGTGAAACCCCTTCACACCTCGGCTGGAATTCGGTCCTCATCTCACAACCCCGGTGGCTCTTTAAAAAAAGAGAGCGGTGTAGGTCTCGATGAAGGAATGAGGGGGACAGGAGGTTCAAGCATTCTTTGATCTGAGCGCTTTCCGCTGAGGGAAAATAAAGAGGCAGCCAGGGAAAAATATACAAGGCCCCGGGTGGAGCCGGGGCTTCACCCGTGGGAGGTGACCCAGCGGAAGAGCGGCGCGATAGGCTTGAGCGCTGCGCGGCAGGGCCCGGGCTGCTGCTGTTATTCTAACATGGTTAGCACATGGGCTAAAGTCCCCAGTCATTTATTTAACACACAGACTCCCCACCGTGCTCCCAGATGCCACGAGGCCACAGGGAGCTGGAAACACCTTGTGAGACTTGCCGTTCTTGACAACACGGATTGTTTTTTTATCGAGTTATTTCCAGTAAATGTTTGTGTCTTCTTCCAGTCAGGAGGACGAGGCTCTCAGCTGTCCATGCTGTTTTTTTTCCTATCGGTCATTTATTAGCGTAAAACTCCCATGCTGTGGCAGAATAAACCTGTTTTAGATTTTAGGACCCCACAAAGTGTCCAGCTGAATATTCAATGTCCCATTCCTCAACTAGAAAGCAGAAATCAACCAGCATCAGCACCAGAAATCACCATCAAAACTGATTATCAATTTTCAGCCCATTGTCTAAATGAGAGTTGAACTGTTCTGAATTAAAGTAAACTAAGTAAAAATATTACAAACCAAGACCATATAATCTGACTGATATTTTCTCGTCTACTTGCGTACTCATGGCCGCTCACACAAACATACCCGCACATTCACGAACAAAAACAGCAACTGGATGCCAGTTGGACGTTCGCTGTTTTAGTCTCGTGATATTTGGCAGCCTTTTTTCCACATTCAGACAATGCACACAATCCCCAGTGGACAACTCGCTGTTGCAAAGATTTGTATTTGTGTACGTGCGTGTGTGTGTGAGTGTGTGTGTTTACCCAGAGAACAGCAGCAGCTGTGTCAGTAATAGCTCTCTAAGCTGCGGGCTAATGACAGAACTCAGAAAACAGGACTCTAACATGGATAGATGTTTAACCCTGTTTAGCCCCGATCTGGAGACCACTGGGCAAACACCCCACAAGCACACAAACACACCCCCACACACACATCCATTATATCTGGCCCTGCTTCTTTTCTGGTGGCTTTAGTTGTGTGTGTGTGTGTGTTTGTGTGTGTGTGTGTGTGTGTGTGTAAAGAAGATGTAGAGCAAAAGACATATAGGAGTGAAGAGAGGGGGGACAACATCATTCACCCTATATATCAGACCTGCCTCTTTCCCCCGTTCCCGTGGCAACAAGACCAACATACACACACACACAGCAGCCCCCCCCCCCCCAAATCATTTACCCTCCCACCACACACAGACACACACACACACACTCACGGTCTAACACACACTGTCCTTTGGAGAGCCAGGGAGGGCAGGTGGTCACATCAGCAGTGTGTGGTGTGTATGGGGGGTTGCTGGCTTTTAAGGGCTGGTATGTCGGTGTGTGTTGGTGCGTGTGTGTATATGTGAGTATGCACATCACGGCCCGGCCATCGCTCAGGCAGCAGTCTATTGTCCGGGCCCGTGAAGTGACTGTGAGGTCTAATTAGCAAGTTAACAAGTTAAGAGGTGGAGTCTGTCAAACGCTTAGCTCTTTCACCCCCAGGGTCAGCCCACCTCTGCTGGGCTTGTAGGGGCTCCGTGTGTGTGTGTGTGTGTGTGTGTGGTAGTCCCAAGCACAATTCCGGGTGCCATACTTTTTCATGAGAACGGGAAGCAAAATGAGCTACTAGTAAGTGAATTTAGAAAGTGAGATGATATTAAATGAGCTGTCAGAGAAGACTGGTTCGGTTACCTTATCTTTATGCCTAATTAGAAAACAAACCATTCCTAAATGCACCACAACTGGAATTTAAAACTGTTTTAATTTGGTAAAGGAGATTGGAAAAATAATCTCAGATTATAAAGAACAGTTTTACTAGCTGCATCAACAGTTGCTAAATGATGCAAAAGTTCTGAAAGAGTGGATAATATTGACAGCATTAGTTGTTGTGAGCATGCATATATATGCATGTTTTTTTCTGACAAGCCAGCAGTGTAATAATTAGTGTGGTGAGACGCTGGGTCTATTCTGAGTGTTTTTATGAGGTCTGTCGAGACTCATTTGTAACCAAAACCTGCCACAATCACATAAAAAACTGAGTGAAGTTTAAATTCCTTTCTCTCTTGTAACCCCCTTCCCCACATATATGTAATTTTCTTACTCGAGGCCTGGATACCAGAAGCTTAACTTACTAAATGTACATTTGAAAAAAAAGTTTAATTAAATATAACTATCACAGTGCTGCATTTTAAACAGTTAATTCCTTATGTGACCACAATTCCTTAATGCTTTGATTCTTAAACTTTAATTTCCAGCCATTCCACATGAATGAATGTTCCATCATTCCCCAATGCCTTCCTCTTTTTCTCCCTTTCTCTGTTATATGCACTCTCTGTCTTTCACCCTGTTAATCTGTCTGTCTCTATATCACTCCCTCAATGAACTAAAGCTCTCTACCTCCCACAAAGGCAGCACCATATTTCTCCTCTTAAACATCAGGGGCGATGCCCATTGTCCGGTATGCAATGGAACTTGCCCACAATAGATGTAGAACGCTGGATGTGTGTGTGTGTGTGTGTGTGTGTGTGCGGAATAGGGGATCCTCCACCTCCCTTTAAGCAGACAAAGATCCCAATTTGTCACCTTGTGTACAGCTGTAGGCCGTGTGGATTCAGTTTGGATGTCTGTGTGTGTGTGAATATGTGTGTGTGTGTGTGTTTGATTGTGTGAAAGTGGGGGGAAAAAAACAGGGAGGAGGGAGAAAGTGAGGCAGGATACTCTTTGCTCCCCCAATACAACCTTTGAGGGGGGCAGTGAGGAGGGGGTAAGAGGTTAGTAAGCAAAAGGGGGGTAAATGGTTTTCTGCCCATTTTCTGTGGGAATGTTTGTGTAAGAGGACAAAGCAGCAGCCACTCTGTTGCTGTGCGGGGAGGGGGGATGAAACATCTCACAGGAGTCGGGAGAAGTTCGGTCAGAGAGATGCCCAATGTATCCTCAATATATCCATCATCCTTCTTCCTCTCGACATGTTGCTTCATGTCCAGTAATTCATCAAAACTTGGTTGTAAATGCACAAGAATAGTATGAAGATACATCTGTACTGCCTTCAAAAGAATTAAGATGGTAAGCAGAAGCCAGATGCCGACAGTCAAATACAGAAACAGCACACCAAACTGCTGGAAGTATGGTTTCTGGAAAGATGAGACCCAAACGGAAATGTTTTGTTTCAGAATGTGCGTCAACACATTTGGTGAAAATCAAAGACATCATATCTACTCAAACAGCTCATTCACCCCTCACGCTAACTGTCCAGCACCACAGTTGTCGGGGCCGTTTGCAGCCATTTGAGCTGACCGTCAACTTGCTTTTGTGCAAAAATAATATAGATTAAAATGTAAGGCTGGGCTGAGATTGACACCATGCAACAAGACCATGGTCCCAAACTGGGCACCAAATGTACAAAAAGTCTTGCAGTGGTCAATTGGCTCCATATTGAATGATTTTTTTTATACTGCATTCATTTCATTTGAAGACCTTATAGTGACCAGATGCTTCTTCTGATATGTAAAATGAGATTATTGAGCTGGTATTTGGTTTATTATGATTCATGCTTTTAGCAAAAATTCAAGTGAATGGGAGGCAACACCACAAACAGTGTGGTCATCTCTTTCTGTTAAAAATTAGAATGATCTTCTTTGCTTTTAGAATAAGCAAAGACACAAAATACAGTACCAATGATTAGGTTACGGTTTTCCATTTCACTCCATTTCCATCCCACCATGGCCCAGACCAGCTCCACATGCAGCCATCAGGCCAGCGCCACCCTGCCTGCAGCCTCTCCGGCCCCCCGCCGGCCCCTCGTGTTGTGACTCCTGACAACTTCTCCAATTTGCTCTGCTGTGTGAAGAGGCTGGGAGCATATTGATATCTTCCCACCTACACACACACAGACGTTAAGGAGCAATCTTTTCCCCTTTACACACACACACACGCACACCAAAAGTCATCAATATTCTCCCATTTATAAATGATCTGGCCCCGAGATAGAGTTTCAGACCTGCTGGGCACCTTCTGCCCCCAGCTTGTCACACACATACACACAGAAAAAAAAAAAAAGTCACACTCCTTGCTGGCCATTGATTACCTTCTCAGATTCAACACAGCTCCATCCGCTGTTTGAGCAGCGGTGGGGACCTCTGTCTCTGTCCACGTTCGGCCTGTCTGTGTGTGTGTGTGTGTGTGTGTGTGTGTTTAAGCTGTTACCTCACCACATTCGGCCGGTCAAGTGACTAAAACATGATCATACTTATGTTAAATATTTTGCAATATGAATACTGTTGAGTTTGGAAGGAAACGTGTGAGAAACACTCATAGAACAAGACAGTTTAAAAGTGTGTGTGCATCTATGTTTGAGAGAGACTAAAAGAATATTTAGGATATATTAGTGTGGATGATCTAGTCATTGACTGATTGGCTCAAATTTGTTGGTGTTTTGTTTTTGATGGGATGGAGTTCACAAACCTCAGTTCTATATGCAAAAATATTAACCATTTTTAGTATACTACGCCTATCTCAGTGCTACGGTTAGCACTCAGATTGTAGTAGTTCTCATCACAGCCTGGAGTCTGAATGCGGTCTGTATGTAGAGGTTAGTTTGGATGTGTTTAGGCTGACTGGTCATTCTAAATGGACTGGTGCGGTAAAAATGTGCGTTTAATGCCTTTTTCTCTTGTTTGTCTCTGTGTGGCCCTGTGATGGACTGACAACCTGTCCAGGGTAGACCCTACCTCTCGCCCAATAACAGCTGGGATAGGTTTCAGCCCCCATGACCTCAAATAGGAGGAAGCGGGTATGGAAAATGGACGGATGGATTTCCCATTACTGATACTTTCCTGACACTCGAACATGATTTACAAAAGAATCCGGAGTTGAGGATGAGGCAAAATCGACATTATAGTTTTTTTATTACTTGACATCTTAAGATTATTATTCGACAAATAAATAGAAAATGAAGAGATAAATGAAATTTTTTTTTAAAAGCTTGGACTACCTTGAACTAAACTAACCTTATCTATGAATTCATTTTGACCTGATGCCAGCTGGTGTGTTTGACTGAACAAATAAAAAAAGGTTAACCCTTACTGCCACATTTTGACTTTCTGGGTAAGCACCGTGAAACTGTGTGGATCCATGTAATTTCTCTGAGCTCTGGATTGGCATCATGGAGCAGTGTATTTCAAATCTGCGTCTAAACAGAAGCTGCATTCCTTTCCAAAGTGTACATAAACAGCACTTTAACCCCTGCTCCTCGCTTAGGGAGTCAAGAGAATGAAACTTTTTCCACGAAGAATTCCATCCATCCATCCGTTTTCTGTACCGCCCATTCCCAACGGGGCTGGAGCCTATCCCAACGGGCCAGAGGCCGGTACACAGGTCCATCCCAGCTGGACAGCTAAATTCCTCAATTCAAATACCCTGCAGTGACACCTGACAACACCACACTGTACAGTATGTTTGCATCATATTAGTTGGTATAGAAATCTTCGAATGTTTTAACAAAGCTAACAAAAGCTACTTTAATGTCAGTCCCAGTGTCGTTTCCTTAGATTTTTTTTATTAAACTATTGTGCCAGCTTAACTGTGAATGTTGTGAATGTTTGTTTGTACTTTGAAGCTGGAGAAATTAGTGATAACTGAAAGAAGTAAGGGTTACTTAAAGTGAGGGAAATAGGGATTTAAAACTAGGATGTTCTTAGATACACTACAGTAAGAATTGTCATGTTTT
Source organism: Menidia menidia (assembly GCA_907169785.1). Taxonomy (NCBI): domain Eukaryota; kingdom Metazoa; phylum Chordata; class Actinopteri; order Atheriniformes; family Atherinopsidae; genus Menidia; species Menidia menidia. The sequence goes on along the minus strand of CAJRST010007779.1, from coordinate 16,513,822 downwards.
TTAACACCAGACTGTCAGATCCCTGCAAACTTGTTCTCCTTTCACATAAAGGCCCACGCTGCAGCACTTGTCATTAACAGCTAACCTATACACTCTGTCTCCCTCCCTCCTCACGGTCTTATGGGCTGTGGCTCACTGTAGATTCCTTAAAACCTGATCCTGTCTAAATTTGCAGGCCTTTCCTCATTGATTTCCCCGGGTGAAAATAAGAGGATAGGAAAGCATGTTAGACGTCTCCGGAATCAGAGCCAATCCATTAGCAGCGATCAATACGTTGGCAGAGGAGAGGGAGAGAGAGACAGAGAGACAGAAGGAGAGAGGGAAACGTGAGTGTTGACAAAACCAAATAAATATAGACGCGCAAAGAGAGGAGAAATCAGATTAGTGCTGAGAGAATCTAAGCACAACACTTTTAACCCCTAACCTAACAATCTGTGTTTACACCACAGTAAGAGGAGAGGGGGAGAGAGAGGGAGGGAGGGAGAGAGGGAGAGAGGGAGCGGTGACAGGGAGGAGGCGGTTTGCGGTCGCACGGAGAGTACGTCTGTTCCCAACTCCACTTTAACAAGGTTTTCCTGTGTTGCTGATGGGTGGCATTAAAAAAACTGAGCATCATCCACACACAGACGTGCACTCAAAACAAGACACACCAATAACTGTTGACATGCGTGCCACTCTCATAATTGCTGCGGTTTAGATTAATGTGGCTCGGGATTTACGGTCATCTTGTGGTCCTCTGAAGTAAGTTCTTTTCATATAAAGATCATTACATGGTTTCAGAGAGGCTGAATGTGGAAACACGCTCTGTGTGTTGCTTAGTAATGTTTCTAATATTGTTTTACTCTTTCTGTGTTTTCCATGTGCTTTGCTGTCCCTCTGGTTGGCTTCTCCCTGCAGGTAAGTCCATTTTTATTCTCTTCCTTTCATTGGTTGAAAAAAAGAGTAACAAAGAGTCGCACTACACTGCATCAAATTATGATGTGTTTCAAGTTGAGTTGGTGAAATAAATTGATTTCTGATTTAGGCATGTTCCAAACTTAGCAAGCCAGAAAGATTCTGACACCTTCTGAATGAACTCGCATTCCTTATTTCACCCTGTTAAAATTAATGGAACACATGGACATTAAATAAAACGGCACGACATGGAGAAACTGATTCTTGGATTGCACCTATATGCACTCTGCACAAAACACTGCAAAAATAAGGAACGCAATGGACCCCACCCTCCAGTTCCCCCCTCACACACACATCATCATCTCTGCGCTCACTATCAATGATTCTTTTGCATTTACTATATCAAACACATGGTCTTTAAATCCTGCAGCGTTGTAAAAGAAAAAAAAAGTCAGTAGAAGTGTAGAAACTGCTCAAACAGGGTATGTGAGAGAGAAATACAAGGAGGAATGCGGGGCTTGCTTCCCTTTGATACTTAGTTTTAGGATCACAGAAACAAAGACACACACACACATGCTCTACTGTTACACAGATGGAGGCCCAACCTGGCAGAAAATGAATAGCTCTGATCAAATTTTCTGTTCTCACTGAAGTGTCGCTTTTTTTTTCTTCAATCAAACAAGCTGGTGCTCATTGCCTGTGATTCACTAATCAAAGCATTTTCAGATAGGTCATACTTCATGCAAAGACATAAGCCTTGTGCCAATATTCTTATCTAACCCATGGCAGAAAACGGAAAGAGCAGAGTTACGAAAATAAATAGTTCAGATTCTGGTACGAAATCCTTCCAGCTTCCCAGAATCTGAACTATCATAGCATTGTCGTTACTTTTCTGTAGAGCTGTTACATACATGTTTGCATCACATATTAACAGTATTTTCATGAATATGGTTGATATTAATGAACAGAACACATTCTAACCAAACCAAATGGCCACAGAGAGTTTGTCTTTTGTGTGTGTGCTTGCTTTTTTATGGAACTTTCCCTTTCTGTAGCTGGAGAGGTTTGTGCGAGTGTCTGGACTGACATCGTTACAAACACTCACACACACTTATACATTCTGAAAATAGATGGCCATTTTTCCCCCTCAGGGAGATAATCACATTGGTTGGATGGCCATGCATTACCATGTAGTATCTGTCAAAGACTTGTACTGAAGAGTAAAGAGCCATCCCCCTCAGCTGGGACTTTGATAGATGGGTTCCGTTTTCAGTGGGAAATACTGATGTCATTATCTATAGTTTAGTATTCAATCAGTGTCTTATATTCAATCTGTGGGCCATTTTTTTTATTTTTCCCATTCGGAACATTGTTGGTATACAGAATATTCTATTAAGTTGAATCAGGTGCCTAATTGCACTTTGATTTCAAGTCAGACACAAAGTGGGAGTATGACTCACCCACCAGTGACTTAAACTATTTTGAAGGGAATGGAATAAGTCGATCATATCTGCTTCTGTGTCTAGACTTTTTCTTTGAATGCCTCCTTTTTCTATGTCTCCACTTTTAGTCTTTTCTTTTTTGGCATAACATAATAACAGGGTCAAGTGGAAGGCACAAGTGGAAGTTAAGTATGTCTAAAATCTTAACAATGCTTGCTCCCTTCTTTCCTTTATGGTGTTTTGAGCATAAGATAACAACCAGTTAGGTCATAAATACACTTGTCTTTCTCTATGTATCTTAATGGTATATGATTGCTCAGAGATGACAGTGTCCATGTCTGGGTGTCAAACTGGGGAGGGCCACTCTGGATCTGAAAATCTGTTTCAATTTAAGTGTCCTAGTGTTCCTTTTTTCTCTTTTAAGGCAGCACACACATCAGTAATAGGAGAGTATTGTTGGAACCTTTGAAATAATCCATTCAAAATCTCTCTGGCATCATCTCTTAGGATTTAGGTTTTGTTCAACTGTAAAAGCTCCTCTCAGACATTTAAAACTAGTGATCATGATGATCTACCTTCGCTTCCACCCTGCAGCTACTTTACAGGAACAGAGCTTTCCTGCAGTAAATAGACTGTGCATAGTTACAAACAATGCATTAGGTCATTATGTAACAGCACTATGATGAATGTTGTGACCCTGCGTAGCTCTCTACGCTTCAGATAAGGTGTGTACGATTGACCATCCTTTTTTTAAGGTTTTTTCTTCAGGTATTCTTCCATTTTTGTCAAAAATCTCCATTAGTGCCCTTTTTCCAAACTTTTTTTCTGCTGAGGAAAGCTGTCTTATGAGAGCATGATGCATGCTATTGAAACATAAGACTGTATGGTTTGTCTAGTTTCAACAGGGTCAGTAGTGTGTGTAAGTCCAGGACAGACAGAGAGAAGAGGAGGAAGAAGCAATTAACGCCGGCTAATGTCCGGGCTTCATAATAGTTATCAGTGTTTTAGGGGCAAACATTATGACCATGTAACGAAGGCCTTGATTACTTTATTAGCCTTTCGAAGTCATTTGGCTTGCGCTTACCGATGTGACCCCCTTCTCGGATGGCCTTGTCTCTTTCGCTCCAAACCACCATCATCCCAAGTTCCCTTCTTCCCTGCCACAACATAACCCTCCTCCCCTCTATTTCCCGCTGCACCCCGTGATGATGAAATCAAATTAGGTGCACTGGATGGGCCTAAATCACAGCTACCGTTGCGGTCCGTGACATAAAGAATGGCCACGACGAGGTTACCCAGAGTTCACAGCAGATAATGAAAGAGACAGGGAGGTAATAGCATGACGGAGTGGTGGGGTTCAGTATACTGGGGGTGGAGTGGATATGGGGGTTAATACGAGGGGAGGGTGGAGGTTCATTTGGAGGGTACCTGCCTATATGACCATCTGGTTCGGGACACTCGCTCCACTCCTTTGTGGTCGTCTGCGTTCTCCACATTTTCTTTTTTCGTCTCCATTTCAAGCAAATACGTGTATCCCCTGTCCTCTCCTTCATCCTCTGCCACTTTCTGTTTCTTTTCTCTGCTCTGTTCCGTCCGCTCATCCATCCTTCTTCACTCACTGTCTTGATAGTGATAAAGGTTTCACACTCAATTAAGTAAAGTATCACCTAAAAGGGAGTGTAGCTGGCATTATCGGGAGACATTCACTAAGTACTCCAGTGATGCTTTGCTACTTCCTTAATGGCATATTTCTTCTAAGTCTATTTGTCAGAGAGTTTCCCATGTCCACTTTTATCATCCTTTTCCTTAATTGACGACGCACAAGTCTCTCCATTTTCTTCTTATAATGTGCAAAATATCTGTTTAACCTTGTTAAAACATATGAATGCTCACACATTGCACCTATAATTGACTTCAGATGATTCTGTTCCAAAATGAGCTTTTAGTCTGTCTTTTTCCGGACTGGCTCTCCATCCACATCTCGCTGTAGTTTGTTTAATCACAAAAACACTCACAAAGGGACTCACTTCCTGGAACACATTCAGTTTGTCCTTAGACAAAGCATCAGATTTTCAAACCATCGCCACTCTTTGGAATAATTCTGTTAACTCGAATATTATTAAATGATGATATTTTTGATAAACAAATCAAACAACCCAGAACATTTCATCTTTTCTGTTGATGAATGAATGGATGAATTACTAAATCTAAATAGAAAATGAATAATTACTATCCCCTTAATGAATAAATTGCTACTTTGGTCTGAGGATGATGTATATTGAATAAGGCATTTGAATGCCTTTCAAGAAATAGAAACTAGACTCTAGATTTCATATATTGGTGAAATTTGGGAATTTGAGAATATTTTCCTATCCTGTTTCAGGAGAAAAGCAGAAAAAGAAAAGTATGGCCTTTTTCTTCTATAATCAGGAGATTGGCTCATAACTGCATGTACTGCAGGAGATATTGTGGTCCCTTGTGCAATAACAACAACAGTTATTATTAGAACTGGTTAAACATTAAAGGTGGGCATGGTGAGACACTGATAACCGCTTTTGTTAAAAGAACATTTATGGTATCAGCATGCCACTAGTATAGAACATTGTTCTGTGTTGGTATATCTCAGTTGTACCCGTTTTTAATGTTAGAATTTCAACTTGTCTGATAAAAGGCTAAGAACTGAATGGAGACGTATTTATTCAGCCACTTTGAACATTCTTTTACTTTCATAATTATCCAGAGAATTACCAGATGGTAGATCACAGGTGTGTGCGTGTGTGTGCGTGTATGTGTGTGTGTGTATGTGTGTGTGTGTGTGTGCCCTGATAACTTCAGCGTAAGTAGACACCTGTTGCTGTTTACAGTCTGTTCCTCCGTTTGTCTTCTCATTAAGGAATACCAGGGCATAAAGTATCCTGTTTTGACACATACACACTTACACAGGCACGGAACATTTTTCACACAGACCACCGGCTAGTGTTCCCTGACACAACACCAGATGACCCCTGGCCTCTTCTGCCGCGATTATTTGCTTCCTGTTCCTCACTAAATAGGGCAGGTAAGGCAAATGAGATCATTAGGGTCACGGTGGATTTGTTGGTCAGCTGCCCAACTAAACTCCTAATTAGTATCTTGCAACTTCATTCCATTTTTTCTGTGCGAAATGGTGCTAAAGCTAACCTGTTTGGTGGTGCTTGTGATGAATATGCGGCAAAGTCTTATATTTGAGGATACCTTCACATTTAAACGAGCGGAGACTTGATAGAATTTATTGGTTCATTTTTCTCATCTAAAATTCCCCTGATTTTGATTCATTTTTGTGCATCTTGCTATTCAACCAACAGCTCTCTCACTGACCTTGAGGCTACCTTGTCCTCCATTCACCAAACCGGGCTTTAATTCTGTAGGCTAAGGCGACCAAACGGAAATAAAAAGCCCATTATGTGTAGCCGGCGGCGGGGGCTTGTTGACTGGGTTTTATTACATCGGGGGGATGAGAGCGCTTGATGCCTTCATTTAAGGCGTGGAGCTCCCGGGCCTGACAGTGCGCTGACAGTACTGGTCCCCCTGGCCCCGCTAAGGAGACTGTGACTGAAAAAGACATAAAATAATGTTCACGTCCCGGCTGTCTGTAGTACAGGCCGGCGCGGTGAGACCCGCCTGTACAAACGCCCTCATAAAGCTGACAGATAGACATATGTATAGATCTCCCATTAAATTTTTACTACTAATCAGTATGGATAGGCTGCCCAGCCCCTGGCTGGCTGCTGCCCCCCCCCCCCCCCCGTTTGCTCACTGTACGCACACAGAAACATATGCACGTGCATAAAATCTGATAAATGTGGCACCTGTCAATATTTACACACACGCGCACATGCTTCACGTCCATGCATCCAGTTACTGTGGAAAATGCTGTGTTTTCAACACTTATTTGTTCATTCTCTATTCTTGTATTTGCTTTGTCATGTCATCCTCTATCTATATTTCACCAGTGCTCCTTCGTGTACGAACACTTGGAGAGATAAAAGAGATGGTGAAAGGTCCTGAGATCGACAAATTTGAGACTAGTCCTGCAAGAATTTTCTTATTTACTCGTATTGAAAAATGGTTATTGATAGAAATGTAAAGGGTAAATGGTAAGGGTAAAGGGTAAATGGGCTTTAGTGTAAATCCACATTTTTATGTTTTTTGATTTTCTTTTTCTGTCTTCAGAAATAAAAAATCCCTTAATGCAATGGGACCGTTTTCAATAGCTATGCTATTACCTCATAATTCAAAGATATTAATTGCAGGTATTAAAGCAAATTGAAGCCATTTCAAATCAATTAGACTGAAACAAAAAATAAATAATATATTATCATTATCAAAGCCTGCAGTTTACAGTAATAGAGTGAGTGTTACTAGAACGGTCAGAGGAATAACATGGTGGGCATATTGAAAATACCACATGTGGGCTCTAACTGCTCTCTGCCTTCTGCCATATTTTGATCCTCACATCGTGGGTTTGGTTAAAGTTCATCAAGGGGCTGCCAGACTCATAAAAATCTATGTTGCGTATCATAAGACCCATCCATGTTGTGTTATAATGTTATCACCTGAAGGAGTGGAAGGATGAGAGGTGAAAAAGGGGGAGAGGGGGAGGAGAAAACTGCAGGAAAATGCGAAGAATACATATGGAATTGGACTCTATGCTGACAAAGTACAGTAGTTCTACGAGCAGCCGTCTTAAAATTCAGTTAGTGTCTAAAGTAACAGAGGAAACCTTCATGCCACGCAGTGAGTGCATTTCCCATGGTGGAATGGACATCATCCGGTCTATAATATATCAGATTATATATGGAGAAGCTGCGGAATATTACTGTAAAGACTCACATCGTTTACAGTTGCATGAAAGTGGTTGAATCTAGTGAATACAAAAGAGGTGGAAGTGAAACTGTGATAGAATGTCAGGAACCTGAATCGTAGGCACTTATCTGCTTGTGATAAACCATAAGTTCCATAAGATAAACCATAAGAGCCTTTCTGGGCTCTTTGATAAACCATAAGTTTGTGTGATTGTGTTCTTTCCCTCCTTTTATGAGCTAATGTCTCCTCACCCTCAGGTGAGGCTGTAACATGTAAGGGGGACCACAGTCACTTTTGATCTGCCCTGTGTTGTGTGGGTTACCTAAACCAGCATGACTGGGGCCTCCTCGTATGCCCCCCCCCCCTGTCTCCCCCTCTCGCTTGACAGCCAGAGTGTTTCAGACGTGTGTATTTGCGTGCAACAATGTGCCGAAGTGAATAAACACGTCGTTGGGGAGGTCACGGAGGCAAAGGTGAAGCAGCGGCTGGGATCGATACCCCGGGGGGGTCCGCGTGGGCAGGTGGAAGCAGAGCCCCCCCCCTCCACCCTCCTCTCTGCGCTCCTAACACTGTTACCCCACTTGTTAGCCGGTAAGGAGTGACCCCACGCACTCTTTGAAACACACCTAGCTAATGGGCTCTAATGAGAGCCGACCAAAGAGGGAGGTTTCTCTAAGAGCTGGCCCAGGGGACTCTGTGTGCCTGCGCATGTTCATGGGTCATCTAGCGGGTGTGGACGTCTGCATGTGTGAGTATAGGTGCACCACGAGTGACCCTGTTACAGCACCAGCACGTTCTAATGTCATTAGCCGAGGCCAGTGCGAGGTCAGCCTGCTGTGTGTCCTGCCTCTTTACAGTCGAATCTGGGGGACACATTACAAGAGGAGATATTAACTTTGCCATCTCAAATATTCTTATCGCAATTATTTTGATGTCCATGCTTTTTTTTTTTTGGTTGGGACTAAACAATCAAGCCCTTTTTAGCTTCTGTAACCCACTTCTTAAACTATTTATCCACTCCACTTTTGACTGATTAATGCACACTGACACTGCCTTTGGGAACCACTTGCATAAAAATGGTAGAATTGACATATAGCTAACATGACTATGAAAACAACCATGAACCAAAGTGCAATTTTACTAGTAAAAGTAAAAGTGAGACACTTGTCAGTGAAAATTAATTAGTGTATGAGGCGTTTTCAATTCAGGGTGTGGCAAAAGAATACATCACAGTTTTGGCTGGTGGACCCTCAACTCCTATTTTCTTTTTTGCAAACGATAAGACACATAACACAGTTTGCTGTACTGCAAGCAGACATGACTACATTCATAGATCATCGTATGCTGGCGGTTTTCTTAAACAGTCTTTCAAAACCTGAAATGTCCCATAAGCAGATCCTTTTATATATTTTTCTTATACAAACAACAAGAATACAGATTCTTCAACATCCACACATTAATTCCCAGTCTGCATGATTGGAACTGATCACAAACCGTGCAAAGCCTCAAGATTAGATCACCAGTAAGACCCGTTGACCAGATATGACCACCAGTCCGACACTCTTTCCCTCCCCGTTTCTACCCGACCGCGACCCTCTTTGAGTCGATAAGCCTCTATTCTCCTCTTTTAGCTGATATGATCGCTGTCTTCAGAGCCACTCAGACCACTTTTGCAGCAACCACTAACCAATGTTTCAGGCAGCTCACAGCTATCAAACCAAATCATGCGGGGCTGTCTTCATGCATTTATACCGTCTTACGCGCGACTCCTCATCTAGCTGTCGGCGTCTATCGACCAGGGCCATCATGTGTGTTTTGGCCAGAGCGAGGCCACAGATGCTACAGGGCTATTAGGTGCCCATTGTTTGTTTTGAATGGCAACGGAAACAAAATTGGTCTCATTCTGATCTTATTGTGGGTAACCCTACCTCTCTGTCTGTGGCCAAGGGAGCCAAAAACCAATCCTAATTCACTTACCCCTCCCTGACATTGGCTTTTCTAATGCTTTTTGAGGGATGAAAATATGGCGACATGCAATAAGTGTCGGCAGTACAGAGATCTTAAAAGCAAGAAGGGGAAACAAATAGATGGATAGATTTAAAGAAGGATGGATGAATAAAAAATAACTCTTCCTTTGTTCTTCTTTTATCTCACCTTCTGCTTTACTATAGCCCTCTGGTGTTCTTTCTCTCCTCCTTCATCTTGTTTTCCTTCTTGGCGGCATGGTGGAGTGGTGGTTAGCACCTTCGCCTCACAGCAAGAGGGTTCCTGGTTCAAGTCCCCAGGGAACCGGCACCTCTCTGTGTGGAGTTTCCCTGTGTCTGTGTGGATTCTGGGTAATCTGGCTTCCTCCAACTGTCCAAAAACAGACATCTTAGGCAAATTGCACACTCCAAAATCCCCCCCTAGGAGTGAGTGTGTGTGGTTGTTTGTCTCTGTGTGGCCTTGCGATGGACATGTGACTTGTCCAGTTTACCCAGCAGCCAAGCGTTGACAGTTAAATACACATATGAGCACCAGTATGACAGCAGTTAAGTCATTCTGGAAATATTCATTACGATTCATGTTTGTATTTGGAAATCTGTTTTGGTCCTTCACAGTCTGTGTCATTTACTCCTGACACAAAGTTAGTTTTACATTTTTCAGGATTAGCTATTTTACAGTATATTTAAATCACTAATCAGTTCACTGCTTATTCCTCCTTGTTCTTATTAGAACAAGCCCCTATTTTCCACCAGGCAGCATGCGGTCAGTCCTCACAGGCCAAAGCTCTGGAGAGAAAGATGATCTTCCCACAATGACCAGCTTTGCCCTCGCATCTGCCCTTCACATAAACACGCACACACTCGTGCACAGCCCTGCCCTCTCCGCTGCCCCCTGCACAGCCTCTGTAATGATGTCTGTTGACCTCTAACACAAAGGCTGCCCTGGCAGATTATTTTACAAGTGGCCTAGGGACGCTGGGCTTCGAATCTTAACCTCTACGATTTTCTTCCATTGATTATGAATGTTCTTTTTTTTCAATTTACTCATGCCACCAGTGTCAACACAGCTGGTCACTCATACAATCCTACCCACGTGTGCGGTTTTAGGCTCTCTCTCTCTATATATATATACTAAAACATACCTAGTAACTGTCTTTTACTACTCAAGAAAATATTGACCTGTTAATACAACAGCAATGGAACACTCTGGTTGATGGTTGTCAGATTATGCAATAAGGCCGAAAGTTGCTGAATCAAGTAAGTTGACTGCTGTTTAAGTTTGGCCAAAGCTCCACAGGAAAGCCTAAAGAAGTACCTGTAACTTTTGAAAGCCTAGAGAGAATCTTCACACTAATCGAATATCAGATTAACCCCATATCTTTCCTACTATTAGTGACGATGTCAAAACTCTCTGTAGAAAGCGTAGCCTGTAATTACATAACATGAAACAGCACAGCCGAAGAGAAATACTCTCCAACACAACAAACATAAGTACCACTGATCCCTAAATACATACTCAATCACCTCTAACCAATATATGCATGAACACCCACACACATACACACACACTGAGATGTCAGCGATAATAAGTGGAAAGTGAGTAATAGCCTAGCTGTCTGGCAGCCAGCTGCTAGGCCTACTGTTTACATGCCAGCTGATTACCCTAATTTCAAACGCATGCATGGCAGTTAGGCTGATAAATAGCCCCCCCAACACCGCCACCTTCCCTCTCCCTATTGTCAGCCACTGCAGGCTAGTCAGCCGGCCGGACCCGTAATACCTTTTTGATTATTCAATAAATAACACATAATTCGACATTGATTGGGGCCGTGAATGGGCTTTGTGGGGAGGAGGAGATGGAAGAAATTAGGGGGTTGCAATTGGTTAGGTGGTTGAGTGGGTATCGACCAGTGTTGGTCATTGCTTCCGATGACCACTGGTCGTCGGGGTCACTGCGTTGGAAGATTGCACACGCAGAAAAGGGCCACCTTTGTGTGGCAGCGCACACCTCTGGCTGCAGTCTGTTGTGATTAGAATGAGGGTCATTAGTTCACCCTCATTGCTTACTGTCCAAACAAAGATGTCCAAGTCCGATGGGAGCTACTTAATAATTTGAGTGCGTGATGGACAATGTTAAGGTGTTGCAGATGGACATTTTGTCCTGTGGTGGCTCCCTTTTATACAATCAAGCTGTCATAGGTCACATTTCCAAACATTGTAGGAATGTCTCTATCCACATTGTTGGCTTTTTTTTTTTAAGTTGGAGCGTTAACCAGCAGGCAGCTGCTAGAGCCATCCCTTCTGCTCCAACTCATCGGGGTGCAAGGTTGACAGTGATTATAACCATCAGTATTCGGGCACATTTGTTGGCCTTAGGCCCATTATGTTAACTACCTCGATAAACATTGATTGCTAATTCTTATCTGTGCTTCCGGCAAAATGACCTTACTGCTTCACATTGCTCCCAAACTTTGCCGATGTATCTCAGGCCCAAATTATCCCGATTGCGTTTGGTGGGCACTTCGCTGTGACATGGTTAGTATGGACTGTATTGAAACCTGTCCTCAAATGGATTATTCCTTCCTCCTAAGTAGGATGGATTTTATGGTGCTTGCCTGATCACTATCTGAAACCTGCAAATCGTTAATGTGTGTGTGTGTGTGCGCGTGTTTCTGTGTGTGTGTGTGCATGTGTGCGTGTTTGTGTGTGTGTTTGTGTGTTAACCCGGCTGCCTTGATGTTGCCATTGAAGTGTCCCTGGCGTTGTACTTATTGGAGTTCCCTGATGTTAGATATTGGAATATTGATCTCAGAGAATGTTTAGCTTTCACTGCTCTCTGGTTTCATTTATATGCTCACACAGCTGACGCCCGCTTCACACAGACCTACATGCTGCAGATGTGGCAGTACATGAGGGACCTAGATCAAATCAAGCTCTCAATCAATGGAGTGAGAAAAAAAATCTGAGTAAAAGATTTCAGTTTCAAAAGGGATTTCACACATGCCACGTCTCACGTGTCTGATGGTGGATTGGAGCAAGTGAAGTGAACAGCAAGTAATTGTTTAATTTAATCTTAACGGTAAGGTTATATGGACGTGTTTTTGAAGCATTAATAAAGCAATTATTTATACGAGTTAAGTCATTCTTCAGTATTTAACTCTGAATTCTTACCACCTTCTACAGTTTAGTTATATTTTCCAAGACAACTGTCACACTTTGTTCCACTGGCAGTCCCTTAGTGGCACACATACACACACACACACTCTCTTGAGTGTCTCCAGATCATTGTCATGCAGTCATCACCACTTAACGTGCAGCTAACACCTTCAACGGGAAAATATTGAGCAGCAGCTGTCCACGTTTCAGAGACAGCGACTGAGTGACTTCTCCTTTAACGGCAGTAATATTACAGTGCAACGCCAGTTTCCTATTAAAAACCTTCTCCCAATTACCCATTATTTCCCCCTATAAAACCACTGCAGACTACATTGGCGGGCTTGTTTTATCCCCCCTTCACCCTACGTCCTTTTGTTTCGGAAAACATGTTTCAACTTAATGCAAATGGAAAAGCTAAAAGGTAAAGAGAGAGAGCGCAAGAAAGGAGGGAGGGGAAAGAAAAGGTAATTTAATGAAGTGAAACGTTTGATGTTGTAAATAAAAAGCAGGCTGGTCGTGGGTGAGAGGCTGGGGCTAATGGACTTTGTTAGGTGGGAGGTGTGGAGCTGCTGATCTTTAAAAAGCCGAAATAAAAAAGTGAACTTCTCAGATAGGATGCCAAGAAAACCTCTGGCCTTCTTTGCTGGATCCTTTGCCCGGGGCGCTCACATCATTGGTGAGGCACATTATGCAACAGTGGTGAAGTAAAAAGCACTGCCAGCCTCCCCTGTTTGTCTGCTCATTTATGTCAGTAAAACAGAAGCCCGAGGACAAAGAAATACAAGAAATGAGACATTCCGAGATAAGAAAGAGACCTGAAAATGAGATGAGAGATGTTTAAAGAAGGCAGAGGGACGGAATAAATAACTACCAAGGATGAAAACGTAAAGAAAATTGAAAAAATCCGAAGCAGAAACTTGTTCTGGGATTGAGAGATGAGAAATAGAGGACTGAGCTGAAAGAAAAGAGCAAAGCTCTGAGGTTTCAAAGAGAATGGAACCAAAAGAGGAAAGCAAAGAAATGAGAACACACGATTATGAAGGTTAAACAATGGCAGTGGTCATTACGCTTCACTTTCAATGAGAGGCAGGAGAGAAATCACTTCCCATTTATAATTCATATCCTCAATTACCACTAATAAAGTGGCATGAATGGGGCTAGCCCAGGGAATGGGGCCGGCACAATTACATGTAGTATAGCCTGGCATTAACATTTTCTATTTGAGCATTTTTCAGCCTCAATTTCTCTTGGAGTTAATAAGAGCGATGATCCCTCCTTGACTTTTTCATGAAATTATTGTATGGTTATAATATTCCAATCTATTAGCCCCCCTTCCCTCTAATGTATTCTGCCGTTTAATAGCCTGACCTGGCTGGACGGAGTGATGGTAGAGAGAGAGCTGGAGAGAAAGAGAGAATGTGACATTGATGAGAGGAGTAGGTCTTGTCGTTTTGACCCCTGGAGGGGTGAGACAAAGGTCTGATATATCCCATACAGCCTTTGAATTGAGGTCTCTCCTGAGGCCGTGCCTATCATCCAAACAGTTCTCTGCAAGGCCAATGCATTTTGCACCATTTAGCTGTGGAACTTCTGTCTGTCTGATTTCAAACCTGCAAACCGCTTAGTTTCCTGGCTTTTTTTTTGCTTACTTTGCTTGGTTTAAAAGTGACACAAGAGATACACTCTCATTATGTGAACATGAAAGCAGACCAACCGCTGGAAGCAGCAGACTGATTACAAATGAAGAAGCTGTGCGATTCAAATCACATTATCAGTTCACTTTTCTGAGATTCCTTCACCAAAGCTTTACCCTGTGTAAAAGCGCCAGCCTTTAGTGTATGATAAAGGACTATTTGGATGTGCATAGCTGCTAGCTACAGAGAGATAGTTGCACCCTGCTGCTAAACATGTGTAAGCAGCACGGATCTAACAAGCAGTGAAAAAGTTCCAACCATGGATAATGCAGATTTACGCTTGACACAGTGACTCTGTGAACGCCGGTGTTGGCAAATCAAAATCATCCCACTGAGTAATCTGACCCGGAGCCTTGAAGTCACCGTGCCTTGCCCCTGCAGTTGTTATGGTGGTAGTCGCAGCTCATTGCAGTATGTGGCCACGTGCCCAATCTTCAGGCTGGGTGCCTAATGGGCCTGTGTACTCCACCTTTCCTCCAACTGCTCTTTCACTGCCTCCCCACCTCAATCGCCCCTTCATCTTCCCACATAAAATAGCAAAACTATTCAGCGAACCTGCTTTTGTATAAAATAACGCGGTTCAGGGCTTGTAAAACAACACGGCGGGGGTGACAGTTTATCGCACGCCCAACGGTCTCCAAAGTTCTGTTGTTGAGGCAGCAATAAGAAGTTTAAGAGAATAGATTAGAACAGAATCTGTCCTGTGCTTTGGCATCCAGCACAAGCCGTTATAAAGAGCTTCTACTTCCAGCCATTGTGGTGAGGCATCTCATTTAAGAGCTACACCTCTCTTAACACACTTAGATGGAGTTAAAAGTTAGACTAAATCACTCACTCTATACTTACTATCTTTACTTAAACACAATCTCTCTCTCTCACACACACACACACACACACACACACACATATGCCATGTGGCTAGCTGAAAGCCAGCTGTTCCTTTCCACTTCACATCACTATGGGCTAACGACAGCTAATCCCCCATAGCTTTTCCCTCAAAGGAACTAAGGCAGCAGCCATGATCTAACCCCTATTGAATTCCAATTACCCTCCACCGGGATTTGAGTATGAGAGCTGTACCTCCACCAGCATCACCCCTATACCCCATATGGATACTACTGTCTCATTAAGAGCCTCCCGGTTAGCACAGTAGCAAAGATGAAGGAGACCTTCAAGTTATTCATTTTCAGGATTTTTGTCTGGTGATATGCAGCTGTCTTGATCACTAGCTCATCAGTGACCACACTAACTGGCTTTGAACCAAATTAAATTGAGAAGTAACAAGAACAGCACCTTATTTTCCCCTCACGCAGCAACAGTTATATCCGTGACTGGGCCTGACTCCCCCTGTCTTTTTTTATCCTGGCAGGTTGGCCCCTTTCAGCCAGGCAGGGTCCCTTGTAAAAGAACAGCTTCAGTGAATAGGGGCCCAGCAGGGATCCTGGCAGGCTCACAGGCCTAAACTCTCCCCTCCCTTTAAGCACACAGGCTCTCACACACACCCATGCTTGCCTCCTTCGTTTATACCTTTCCTTCCTCCTGGAGTTTTGTTCTTAGGCTCTGCGTTAATGACTTTACAGGCTTGTATCAGGACCAGTTTTGGTATTGATGGTTCAGAGCATATCAGGATGGTAAAAAAAAAAATTACAACCTTGTAACCACCAATATCCCATCATAAATGGTCAAACTAGTGTAATGCAGATATTTCTCTATGGTCTCTTATCTGCACACACATCTGCTTTGATTGCTGTGTATGGCGTGTTGCCTCCAAGTCTGTAATTCTGAATACATGGGGCCATAAAACAATAAGTAGCTCCGGGTTGTACATCCCAAGAATAAATAAAATTGCTTGCATGGGTACAGTTGGTGAGACATCCATAGGAAGACATTTGTAAGATATTTTTTTATAACTTATTTCTTCCATTTAGACATGCGTTGTCAGGATTGAAGCAAATTCAAAAGTATAAATGTCTATTTTTCTTTTCCTTTTTAAAATTTTGAATAAACAAGGTTTTGTAATTTCACCAAAGTGTTGCAGTGTAACTCAACTGAGTTTGGTTAGCTTTACGTAGAAGAAGCTTTTCTATCCAGATTGGAAACAGCTTTTGAAAGACATGACTTCAAACATTTTCCAGGTCAGACACAAAAAGGAAATACACAAGTGACCATCTCTACTTTTGTTTTTAACCAATGTCCTGTCATACTTTGCTCTTGATATCTCCCATCTATCATCTACACTGGCTTATCTGTATTCTTGGTACTCAGAGAACATGCACACTCCACACAAAAAGACCCACGCTGGGTTTCAAACCAGGAACCACTGTGCAGTCCAAATCTCCCTGTTATTGACAAATGCCAGGGATATTAGAATCAGTTTAAGTTAAAACATGACTGAACATTCACTAAAAGCCTCATTGAAGTTGGCAGTTGTAAGCGTTTTCCATGCGTTTAGCTTGTTTGTAACATGGCTGCCTGCAGTAACTCTGAGAGGGTTGAACAGAAAATCCATGTGAAAGTAATGAAAGCATGACATCTGTGTGAGCCCGGAGTTACTGGGACAGAGGCTAAAGGTAAAAGCTAGTTTGTGTGGCACTCTAATTGTGGTGTTGGCCCTCATTTTCCCCCTTTCTTTAAAATGCGCTCATTCCCACTTTAATGCCCAGCTCCGCTTTTAGATGATTACAGTATAATGGAGAGATGGAGTCACTGCTTGGTTTATAACCACACACAGACAAATTCACATCCAAATAGCCCCAAAACCCAGAATGACTTAGCAGGATGGAAATAAAAAAGATTAAACTGGACTTATATAGACTTTTTGGTATGTTTTAGCCTTTAACTGTGAATATTTCTCAAACCCAGTTTTGAGGAGAGGTAAATATAAAGAACAAGCTCATGTTTCGTCACACATGAACAACCGTTTCTCTCCTTTCATTTGTTCCTTTTCTTTCCTTGAATTCACATATTGATACAACTTCAGTTGGTCTTTATTGGCCTGATTCAAGACGCCATTTTAATATTACAAAAGCACAAAGTCTGGAAAGCAAGTGAGAAATGCCTCTCCCTGAAAAGGTTGAACACAGCTATCCCCCAAAGGGAGCTGGCAAATGAAGTCATTGAGCTTTCTGGCTTCTTCAGCTCCAGGAGTTTTTTTGCTTATGGTTTTACCCTCTTGATATTCATGGTCATATATCAGGGACTTTTTACAAGCCTCGCTGCAAGGTCCAGCTGTTAAACAAGAGTATGTGACAAGTTAAAGTGGGAGGCCATCTCAGAACAATCACAGTTATACGGGAAAGTGAGATTTGCTGCCATGCCTGCGGTCCAATCAGAGAGGGCCGAGCCATTAATGTCTGATGAATTGGACGTGAGGGTGCTTAGCTTGTTATGACTTCAATGGAAAAAACATGAGCTGAGCATTGTTTGGTTAATTTCCTTTTTCTTTCATGAGTGAGTCTGCGTAAGTGTGTTCTCTACGGCCATCTATCCTCTCAGACATGTTTAATAGGGCTTTGGCTGCGATGACCGGGGGTGTAAATGTGTCATACTTTATTAGAAATCCTAAAGAAGAGGGCTAACATTAATCACTGGCTCTTGTTTATGAAAGTCATAAATGTTTCACTGAGTACTTTATTGTTGGCAGCCAGATTCGGAGTCACATATTGTGGGAGTTCACTCCACTACTGCGTCATGATGGCACCCCAAACTCATGAGAAATTCTCTCCCTCCTGCTCTGCCTCTCACTTAAGCTTTTTGTCATGTTGTCAGAAAGTATGACATCACCCTGCCCTTTGACCCGAGCAGTCAGGAGAGCGCCGATTGGATGATTGGCTTATAGAGGACATCCACATTGACTCCAAACTCAATTCTGCTGATGTCAGGAGCTATTACAACTGACGACATGCGCATGCACGAGCAGACGGGACGGGGCGCACCCGTGCACGAGTGCACGTTTGTGTGTACAGTAATGTGTGCGTCTATCCATGTGTGTTGATGTGCAGTCATGTTCAGGGTTATATAGGTCAAATGTCTAAAGCTGGAACATCTCCTTGCTGAAATACCAAGCAAAATGTCAAAGTCTGCCACTGTGCAATCCCTAAGATCAATAGTTCAATTGGACATAAAGGCATCGTTATAGTCGGTGGGCTGGTATGCTACATCATGTGCCAGTCCCAGTCTATAAGTCATTGCCATCAACCAAATAGAACCAATATAAAGGTTTGCTGGTGATTAGAAATGATCAGGTTTGAGAAATAGATAGAGTAAGGCTACAGTCACAAAGGCTCTGACAGACAAAAGCTGTTTTCTGTGGAATTTTGTCATATTTGTCACTTGTTTCAGGGCAAAGGTGGCAACCACCAGATTTTTTTTACCACCCACTTCCCTGTAGAGACGCACCTTCAAAACAAAAGCTGATTGAAACATGATCATCCCACAGTTAATTCTAATCAACTTAAAATCAAATATTCTGCACTTTTTTACTGTTCTTTGCCGGGATTTGCACATCTTTGAAACACAGAAACGTGTACCATCTTTTCTAAAATGATCTAATTTCTTATCAGAAGTAGTAAACACTTCAGACTTTCTGCGTCCACTTGGAGTCCACATCAGTTCTTCATTCGCTCAGTGGCCTCCAGGAGTGAGCAGCAGTGCTTTTGTGGAAAGCTTTTGCGTTCGTACTCTTAAAAGAATAAAAGCGTTTCATGTTTTCCACACAAGTAAAACATATAGTTGCACAATAGAGATAAAACAGAGCCCAAATCTAAATCATATGGATTGTGCAGTTTTATGTTCTCAGATAGCCGCTGAACATGTATTTCTACCCAAAAGCCTTGCTTAAATAAAGGCTACATCCTATTGAGCAGTAAGCTGATAATTACACGGCTCAGCTGTCAGATGGTGAATGTTTATTAGAGGCTCCGTTCTTTTCCTTTAGCATTTCTGTCGAGTCAGTGTTCCCCATAAGGCCTGAGATGCTGGCTTTAAATAGGCTATTATTATACACTCGCCCCATGAGATGAGAGCCGCGGCTCCATTGTGAAAAGTCATCCCTCCATCCCTGATCTTTCTCTGTGGGCAATCATCACTGCTGCTTTAGCATTTCCCCAAAGTCCCACGTCGACGCATAAAAGTCATAATAACACGTCTGTAGCAGTGAGGGGTTCACGACGCCTGCTTTACACATGAAATCACGACAAATCATAAATTCCGCCAGCCCCCCGCCCACGTCCTCGTCCTCCTGCTAGTTAAATGTGGAATAATGTCATCTTAATGATTATTTTTTTGCGGCGTGCCATAACAGCATAATTCAGAGAGGGTGTAATGATTTTTTATGCCCCTGACATATTGTTTTGCGGGGAGTGACATAAAAGCACGGTGACATGTGGCATTTTGGGAAAGGTCAGGCGCCCCATCTCGGCCGCCCGTCCATCTTCATAACGTCGCCACTTGTCATATGGAAACTGGCATCACCAATCTTTGTCTCTCCCTCGCTGCTCCCCGCCCCCTCCTCCCCAGCATCCCAATTCTGTGCCTTCTCTCTGTCTTCTGCTTTTTATTTCATTTTCTCCCTATCATTTTTGCTCCTTTTTTTTGTTTTTTTTTGTTCTTGCTCTCACATTTTATGAAGAGGAGGCTTTTTTTTGCGATAAATTGTCACTGTAGGGAGTTGGAAACGAGATTTCGCACACGTCTCAGAAAGAGAACATGCTTGTTCATATGGCCTCGGGGGTGCCGCGGGGTCTGGGGGCCGCATGTCAACACCAGCTGTGAGGATGGCAGCGACAGGGAGAAGGGCTAATACTAATGTGATAAATACGTCAGCGCTCACTCCGGGCACTTCGCGCGTGTCTGATTTTGTTTGATGATTTTAGAAATCTGCTTTGAGCCAGCCACTGTGTGCCAAGTGGATACGAGGACAGCATTTTGTTGCGTTCCCCCTCAAAAAGATGGCACGTTGTGAATGTCAGGACCTTAGGTCACCGAAGGAAATAATCGCAGTAAACGCCAAAGCCATATTTCGACAGATTTTGTATTCTGGGTTTGAGCATTTGCCTGCTTTCTCCTTTTCTGTCAACAGATGGGAAATGTTTTAGTTACAGCACAACAGGACAATTAACCATCATAACTGAGACACCCATGATGTTTCGCTCTGGTTGCTTTATGGCAGGACAAAAGCCAAAGCACATAAACTGATGCCTCATTACTTTTCTTCTCAACGTGTTTATGTAGCCCTTCGCTGATGAAATTAGAGCTAGAGCAGTTTTTAATATGAAACTTCCTGAATTGCGCATAAAAGTCAGTGGAATCTTGCACTGTAGGTACAACATACTTAACCCACTCCCAAAATACTGTGAGTGCACCAGGACAAAACATCCAAAGGCCACAGAGTCAATGTTTCCCATTAGCTTCTATATTTATATATATGTAGAAATATAGAAGCTAATGTATTCAGAAGCTTAATATTCAGAATTACGGTTTGAGACATTAAAAAAAGTATTTCAAAAGTAGCCACTTCTGGGCTCTACTCCAACAGGAAAAAAAAACCAAAAACATAAAAGCATAGTCGAACACCCAGTACACATCTACACTAGTGACAAGCTGGGGAAATGCGTGTTTCACCCAGAAAGAGCAATATATGTCAGTGTGGTCATCTATTTATGCATTTATTCACATATGCTGGTGGATACAATGAAAGGATACAAGATAAGACAATTTTTACAATCCATCTGCTTCCTAGCCCCTGTCCTTTCTGCTCAGCCTCAATCATCTGACCGCCAGGCCCTCCTCCTTTATTTCCCACGCCATCTGTGGGCATGGCCGGCCAGCCAACCTCTGCCCTTTCTTCTTCAAACTGACACTTTTTTTTTCTGACAATGGTGCCTTGGGGCCTTCGAGTGGGTCCACCTCTGCCTCTGTGTTTTTTAGTCCTGGAAGTGGATCCCACAAAGTCCCTCCCTGGCAAAAAGAAAATTATTATTGTGATATGTTGAGGAAAAAGGGCTGGTGATGCAAGGTGCTCTGACCAGCTTGGGGGGGATGGGTACGGTGGGTGGACATGTGATGTGCTTTACATGCAGGTATAGAGTCCGGGTTAACCAGAGAGCGTGTGTGTGTGTGCGTGTGTGTGCGTGTGCTGGTCACACTATGGCGTGCAAAGGGAGTGAAGTGTCATTTCTCAGCAGTATTACCCTACACTCCAGCCCTGACAGCTTTAATGGTGATGGCCTTATTATAGAGAAGACACCTTGTGTTTATGTGTATGAGCATGTGTGTGTGTGTGTGTGTGTGTGTGTGTCCATTCTAATGGTAATAGCCATATTATAGTGAGTGGAAGATGGCTAAAAGGCTTGAATTTATCTCGGGCCACATTTACTGACATAAGAATAATAGAGGCGACAATCCCATGCCTATATGCTCGTGCATGCACGGTTTTTTAAAGAAAATCTTTTGGTATAGATTAAAGAAGTTTAAATAAAAAACAGCCTGTTTTTTTCTTTCTCATGTTGAGAAAGGACTCGTCTAAAAGACAAAAGGTGGCATATTTCTCAGGGATTTTATACCATTAGATGCCTCACCATGTTGAGATGTTTCAGGACTCTTATTAATGAATTAATTAATGCTACAGAGACTCAATGTGGTACAGAGACCAGAGGAGCATGAGTTTTTGAGCCCGCGGTTTCTGTTACGCTGGTCTGATTTACGGTCACACAGCTCACAACCCTTTTTTCTCTCCCCTCTGTCACTCACTCTCCCCCTTTCGCTCATTCCACCACAGCGTTAGCTAATCCCCTCATCTCTTTCTGCGCAGCTCTGAGGGGCACAACTCACTTCCTGTAACTCCTCACAGCGCAGCACCTGCCGAGCCGTTGCAGAGAAAGGGAAAGGCCTGCGTGGTGTGTGGTTTCTGGAGAGCTAACGGATACCCCGAAGTTACACTGCAGCACAATCTGTCTGGCAAAGGCAGGTTCAACCTCTTCCTTGTGTTACACAACTGAAGACTGTACGAGGCCCTGTTTAGTTTTTTTTCTCCCCTCAAATATAAATCACTCTTCACACACCCATTTTTAATTCAGTTAGTCTATACATGCACAGTGCATCAAAGCTATTTGAGCGTCATCTCATAAGTGAATTATAATGACTGCGTTTCGCACTGGTGTGTGGTTCAGCTCGTGAGAATTGTGTAGTTTATGCAGATAACGTTCATCCCGCAAGCAGCAGAAGCACTTGATCCTGAAGGATCCGGCTCTCATTTCAGTCTGCAAATAAGCCCGCTGTCAGAGAAGTAAATAAGCCCTGTTTATCATGGATCACCACACTGGGCCTAAACGCAGCCTCTCAAACACACAACTCGCTCTTTTAGCAATTCTTTGAAATGGTATGTTTCAGAAACAGAAACGACTTTCCTCTACGTGTTCCTTTGGGGGATAATGAGCAAAGTTTTCAAATTGGCTTGAATTCATTCAACATCACATCATTCGTCACTTTGTAGAACTGAAGATATTAGGAACTGTTCTTACTCCCAAAATGAGGTAAGTTAAGTCCCCATCCAAGGACACACACGTCTACTTTAGTGCATTATAACCCATACTGGGCTGTTGTCATGCGGCGGTGCTGGAAATGGCACACAGTCAGTTTTATATCACATTACTTTTTACAATTTTCAGCATGTGCGATTAAGAAAATGTCCTTTATTTTTATGACCTTTTATCTGAGCCATTATCTCTCAAGTAAATAAGCTTTTTAACCACAAGATCGTATTCATTTAAGGAGCAACAGCTTTGATAAGTGGGATTCACAGAAGCACGCTTAAGATAAGCAGTATTTCTATTTAATTATGCATACAATGTGTTTAACTTCAATATCACCTGTTAGCAGTGATGCATTCAAGACAGCGTGGATCACAGAGTCTTTACAAGCAAAGCTTGCTGTGCAGATAATAGCCCACAATGAGGCCGTGTTTATTGACTAAGATATGAGGCATTCTTACGTTTTTAAAGCTACATTTTCATATCTTGTGATCTCTGCAACGTGCTCATATTCCGGTATCGTTAGATGAAAGCTTACACAACTGATCGGCTTGTTTTTCCTTCCGTCTGCCAGCTCGCGCTCTGAAGTGGAAATGAGGCGCAGCTTAGTATTAATGGTGTGGCGTCCTCATGTGCATTCACACACTCTATGTAGCTCGCCTCCTGCGTGCCGCGTTTGTTCCTAAAATCACAATATATCCGTGCTCATTTATGCATGTGTGCACTAACCAAACAACACCAGCAGAGACACAGATCTGTCACACGCCGCGTGTGCGATAAGCCCCAATGACAATACCCCCGTGATTGATTGAATTTTTGATTTGCTCACTGACATCTCTGGCTGGCATCCTTTTTTATGTGAGATAAAAAGAAACGGCACCTCTCGTCTGCGTGTGTGTACACAGCAGGTGATATTTGCCAATTTATCTCAACAAGAAGAGGCAAGTAGAGGTGTTTTTTTTTCTGTTAGCTATATGTGTTTAAGGGAAATAATGCAAGGATTTATGCAACAATAAAATCTTGACCTTATCAACTCAATTCATATGTCAACTGTCCGTAAGATAACATTCTAATGTTGAAGTAGACCTTTCTTCATTAAATGGGATTTACAGGATATTTTTACACACTTGTTTGGACAATAATGTCCTTTAAATTTATATCAGATAAATACCTACCTGTTAGGGACGACTCAGATAGGTGAAACAGGGCCTTGTGGCTATTAGATAATAATTAAAATCCTGTGCTTAAAGTATTTAAGCACAGGCATCTATAGGACACAGGTGTACAAAGATTCATCAGTGATTCCAAAAGGGAACGATTGGAAAAGAGATGTTTAACCAGTGTGGTTCGAACAATCCTTGCTTTGTTTTAACATTATTGTTTTACTATTACATCTCGATTGGTCAATTTTGATTTATTTCTTAGCTGTAGACTTCTTATCTCAGTTTTATTCACTGCACATATCCAGTGTCACATAAAGTTCAACCCAAACCGACAGCAGTATTTATTAACTCACCAATGTTGATATGTAACCACAACAATCCCATTTACAGTAATCCTAAGCGGACTGAAATGTATTTATGAGAGTTGTTTGTACTGCCAGTGTCCTTGAACACTTTTTTCTACGCCTCGCACCTCTGAAAAAAGCATTTTTCTCTGACAGTAAATCGCAATAATGCTTGAAGTGCGTATGCTTCAGTGTCGTACGATCTTAGAGCCCTTCGCCCAGATCCACCCAGTTGCCCCATGTGTCCTCTAATCTTATTTGTCACAGTTAAATTAGCTGCCCCAGTGAGGTATGTTAGCCACTAATGAATTTATTGCTTGATAAGAAGGGAGCCCGAGCAGCTCCAACTTACTGCAGTCATAAAATACTAGGGAAAAAATCTATGTAATTAACCTTTACTAGCTGTGTGTAGTAGGTCCTGGTGCTCGGTGCGGCCTGGACTGTGAGGGGGGGGGGAAACGTGTTTCTTTGTACTTGTTTGCATGTTCGCATTGCTTTATGTGTTTTTTATACATTTGGGCCTTATGAAGGGGATTGTTTTCCTTTTACGCTTTCAAGAAGAGGAGGTAATACTATCGATAATGCCGCCATCATTTAATCGTTAATCGAGTTCTTCCAGATTAGCGTGTCATCCAGTTGCCTCCACTGCCCGGAGATAATAAATACATATAGTCAATAAAGCAGCAAAGCACCATGGGAGGACAGGGAGATGGGCGTGGGTCAACACATAATCTGAGTCGCTGACATCACAGACCAAAACCATAAACCGGATGTCAGTTAGGGCTTCACACTCTCTTGGCTTATCTGGAGGAACTTAATCAAAAGAAGGCAGGTTTTAGAGAAGACAAGCCCAGAGGAAAAGAGAGGAGGCATCCTAGGAACAATGTCCGTGCTTCCTCCTCCAATCCAATCCCCAGCAGGAAACTATTTGTTGCCCAACGAGACACAAACAAGTTGGAGCTCTTTTTTCCCTCTCTCTTTCTCCTAACACTGACCCATTTCCTCTATTTTCAAAGACCCATGCACACTCTAATGGGTAATAGATACAGGACTAATGCCTGGCCTGCAGAATAGAAATAGATGGATAGGGAGGGAGGGAAGAGAAAAGGAGAGGAAAGAAAGAGTCGTGAGTTATGAAGCGGTACCCAGGGGGTTAATCTCTCAGCAGCAGTTTTCATACGCCGTGCACACACAGTAAAGCTGATGTGTGGCCGCGGCCAGCCGGTAGCATGCTAGTTAAAAGTGAATAAGTTTATGGGCAGTGTAGCCCCTCATACATCAATGAGCAGTTTGTTTAGCCGGCAGGGTGACAGTGTACAGTAACATGGGCAGGGCTGGAGAGTGGCTACAGCTGTGATAAATGGCGGATTACAGGAAAGGATGGTGTATCAGCTCGTGTCTGCGTCTGTGTGTGTGTGTGTGTGTGTTAGAAAAGAGACACATCAAAGCATGTTTTTAGCTCTCAGATTAATGGCAATTCCAGTGTTAGATCTAAGTGATTTTTTCTCTATTTGAAGAATGTCTTTTTGAAGCTGTAAATATTGCAAACACCCGTCTCGACACAGCTCACAGACCAGAGTTAGGAAGGATTTTTCTCTGCAGTATTGACAAAAGCTTACGGGTCCCCGTAGAAAGTTTTAAATTGCCAAACATTTCTTTTTCTTTTTTTGACAAGAGGGCCTTTTTTTCTTCTTCTTTGAAACCAGACTGCAATGGGTAACAGAAAAGAAAAGTATCTCCTTGGACTGTTATCGTTTACCACGGCTCTAAAGTCATTAATGTGGAGAGTGGAAACAGCCTCAGCTACTCTGTAATATTTAGAATTCTTTTGGTTGGGATTGTAAAAAGGGTTCTGTATTTTTGTCCTTATCTTGTTTACTGTGTACTGAGCCTGTGCCAGCCGGGTTAGTCTTAAGAGTTTTACCAAGACATCTGGTGGGGTGAGGGGGGTTGATTCTGTGGCGTAAAGCTTCGTTTTGAAGCTTTTACCCTCACTATCTAGAGACGTAAAATTATTCTTCTTTCCTCTTTACTTCACATCGAACCCTATCTTCAAATTCTGGGCCTTCACGTTTTACCACCTTTATTTTCCCACTCCTGTTGAACCTTATCCCACTTAGCACTGATTTCGCACCAACTCATCCCTCACTCCTCCTCATCCTCTCCCCATCCCTGCACCAGTCTCTGCGTTGCGCTGGTCCAGCTGTGGAGCCCACTGTACCACTGCGCTGGGAAACAAAAAAGCCAGTCTCTCCGTGTGAGTGCAGGCGTGTCTCAAAGGGACGTGGACAACAGGCTCATTATCACTCGACCATGAAAAGGACAAAAAACCCTGTTCTCGTTTGTTCCCTCCTGCCTGTGTGCACTCTAAGCACGAGCACTGGTTTAGCGGGACAGAAAGATGGACAGATGGGCCAGAAGACAGAGGCAGACAGGACATTAAATAGACAGCTCTGGATACAGGAAGGCAGGTAGACCGGCAGCGCACAAGCAAAACCCCGCCACCCAGCCAGCTTCCATTTCCCACCCAATAACTCACTTTTCTCCCCCTCGGAGAGGGAAAACAATAAGATATAACAATTGGCAAATGGCTGAGACAGGCAGAGCATTACAAATGAAATGTAATGTTGTTACAGTTTGGAAATAATGAATTATGAGGATAAGCGGGGATCTGTAAAATCGCTGTAGCGATTTACCGGGGTTTCATTTTTCAACCGGATTGAATTATGGGGAATTGGCCTCAGTCAACTGCAAAATACGGAAAGGGGGGGAAAAGGCGGACGATTCCCCATCGCTCCCTGTGTGAGTGTGTGCGTGTGAATGGACGTGTACGTTTATGCAAACGTGTCCAGCCTCTGACTGTTTATTTGACTGTTGCTGCGTGCACGAGCGAATGCACATTTGCATGCATTCGGTGGGTCTCTGCAAATCACAATCGCCAGCATGTGTGTGTTCCTCTCCCTGGACCTGTTGAGGGCTCTTTCTCTTTCTCAGCCCACCGCACATGTGATAAATGTCCCTTATCGCCTCTGTCATTGTAATTGTCCCACAACAGGGGCCGGAGAGAGGTGGGGTAGGGGAGATAGGAGAGGAGAGACGGTGGGGTTCAGGGCAAGGGTGGGTTTGGAGAGTAACAGCCACAGAAAAAAAGTGGAGATGGAGGGATGGTGGGGTGGAATGGGGAGAGCTGGAGTTATCAGCCGGTCTTGGAGGGGAAGAATACGCATCAAGCTGCCAATCATCTGGCCTGAAAATTGCTCTGAGATTTGAGTCCCCAGACAGAGTGTGTGGGTACATATGTGTGTGTGTGTGTGTCCGGAGAGGGAGCATGCAAAGCCCCTGTAGTCTCTGTGCTATTACTGCCCTCATCTTTCCACCCATTCCTACAGCCCCTCCGCCTCGTCCTCTCTCCAGTCTGCGGATGTAAGCCTCAGACTGGAGAAAAAAAAAATCACTTCTGCTCTCCTTCTCCTTCACAAAGACCCACACTCAGGTGGTTTGAAGCGCTGTTGTCGTCGGTGACACCGGCTATTAGAGGAGGGAACAAGACACGGAGGAAAACAACCACGGTGGGATGATGGGAAAAATTAAAAAAAGAAAGAGGAGGAAAGGCAGGAAAGAGAAGGGAGGTTAACGTGTGAGCAGAAACCATTTCGGTCGCTTTAATTTTCTATTGATTTTAGCCGCAGACCTGTCGCCTCACACACGTGTGTGTGAGTGATACAGCCTCCAAGTTGTCTCCATTCAGCATCTAAAGATACCTCCATGTAAGGACAGAATGCGGTCCAGGCCCAGGTCCATTTCCCCAAAGCCTGAAATGTGTGATCTTTGTCAATTTTCAGGCACAAAAGATAATGTTTTGGAATCAGTACATTTAAAACAAATTCAATAGGATTTTTAATGCTTTAGTTTGATTTTTAAGTATCTTTTAGCCATAAAATATCAAATGAACCTCAAACATGAACAATCAGAGGATAACACCGTACTAAAAAAAAGTGTTTTATTTGTGTGCCCATGAATAGTTCAGTAAAACTTTGCTATTTCGTTAGATTATTTTTCATTTACTCTCAGTAGTCTAATAGTGTGTCTCAGTCTCTTTTATTTCCTGTGGTTTAATGTTTCTAAAAAAAATTCCTCTGTTGATACAATACTGGTGTTGTTTGATTAATTAGGCCCAAGATGATACATTTACAAGGAATGAAAGATTATGAAAGTCTAATAATAAGGTTTGGAGTCTAACGATGTGGCATTATATGGAGCGTTTCCTCCTCTGAGGTAATGAAAAGCACCAAAGGCCCACAGTGTAGTAAAGTGTAGTAGAACACCCCCCTCTGTTGGACAAAGTGTGATCGCCATGCAGACGGAGACAGGGAGAAGGAAAGGAGGCAGAAAAAACTGAAGAAATGGGAAGGAAGGTTGGAGCTGAAGTTGATAAGCAAAGTCCTGTAGAGCAGAAAGATAAGAGACCGATAAAGATCACAATGATGTCCAATTGCAGCTGTGTGATGCTTGTCTCTCTCTATCGCTCTCTCTCTCTTTTTCTCCATCTCTCTCTCTCTTTCACACACACACAAGCACACACACACATACAAATGGCCTCAGGTGTGATTTCTGCAATATACCACTTCAGCAGATAGACCTTTTTGGTCAGCTGATATCAAATATTGCCACTCAGGTATTTTTTGTTATACACATTGCTCCTTCCTGACCTGTATCACTTCTGAAAAATTGGGAAAAACATAGACGCAAATGGACAGCCGGATCACGAAAAGAAGAGCCATGTCTGGAATGTGTTTACCTGGAGTGGTTGGAGTCAATGTGGACAGCGAGTCGTTTTGTTTTTGTTTGGTTTTTATTGGTTCATAGACTCTCATTTTAGAACAAAAGTGTTATTTTAGGGTGATTTTTTCTTAGTGGTTTCTGAATGAGGTTCTGTGACGTGAAATGCTGTGAAGGTATTTTGTTGCAGTTCTTTTTATTTCATTTTGATTTCTCATCCCACATATTTTTGCAGCGTTTTGGGATTGTTGTTATTCGTCAGATTGACCCATAGCACCCACTGGCATGATGGCAAGACACTCCAAATCCCGACACAGCATCCTATAGAGGGCAAATTGTTTTCACACAAAGACAACTGATACCAAAAGAAAACCCAAAATGTCAGACTTTTATCCCACTCTTTGTGTAGAGCAAAATGGTATATTTATGAAGAAAGAAAAAAAATGTCTGTAACTTTTTAGTCTCATTCTCATCAAACCGGCCGGCTCGGTCATGCTAACGGATATTAGTGACATGCAGAACTCTGCTTTGTGTGTGTTTGTGACTCCTGTGAGACGGTAATATAGCAGACAGCTACAGACGGCTAGATGGATGGAAGGGCAGACTGCACCCCTTGTATGAAGGATTATCCCCTATCTTCTGTTTGTGACAAGAGCTGATAAGGGCCTAAGAGGAGAGGCAGCAAGAGGCTGAGAGGGCCAGAGGCACGCACACACACACACACACACACACACACACACACACACATCCGCATCTGCGCATATAATCCACAGCGAGAGAGATATCAATCCATCATTTAGAGCCAGGGATTCTGCGAGAGGAAATGGGTTCTTCTGAATTGCTGACAAGCCAACACACACACACACACACACACACACACACACACTGCAAACTCACATAGCCACAATAGCATCTGCAGTACAAAAGGCTCACGAGGTTTCACAGTTAAATGGGGCTGTTTGAATGACTGTTCAATTTCATCTACTTATCTGATTTACATTTGGCTATTGTTGTCACCGGGGCTGCGTATCTGTGTGTTTATAGCTGTTTTTGTGTCTGAGTCACATTACAGCCGCTGATAGCAACTCTAAATCTAAATGTGCCGATGCTAGTTATTGCACTCTGTAAATCTTTCTTTCATTTTTTTTGGTCAAGCCAATTGAGAAAAACACGCCGTCGCACATCTGACAGCGGTAAAGCCTTTCTATTTTCTTTCACTGGACAGGGTTTAATAAAAACGGCCGGACTTCAGAGGGCAGGAAAAATCTAAATCATGATTTCTATCAGGAAGGAAAGAAAGAACGAGGGATCGTCTCTTAAAAATGCACAATCTTTCCCCCCCCGACATGCGTTTATGGGTGTGAATGTGGGTGTGCTCAAAACTTAAACCAGTTTCTTGCATTGTTAGTTTTTATCTTTGTAGATATATGAGACCCCAGCAGACAATCAGAATGAAGGTAAGTGTGAGAAGTAAAAAAATAAATCTATTGCTCTGCTTTTCTTCTATTTAGTCTCAGTGGGTGACACTAATTCTGAACAGAATCAGACATATGAGAGCTGCTATTGATTACGGTTTTCAGCAACAGGTCAGATGGCTGCCATGTGTAAATGGAAGGGTCAGGTTTTCTTCATCATAAACAATTCACCTTGATCAAGGCAATAGATGGAAACCCAGTTTTAAAAAAAGATGCACAGTGTGAGGAAAGAGGTGAGGTAGAGAGATGGATCAAATGTCTGAGACCTGGAGAGGAGGGAGGCTGCGTGTTTAGCCCCGGCGCTGCTCAGATCCGGGTTAGGTGGCAGGGCCATTTGGCGAAGGCTGCGGTGCTAGACTTGATGGATGAGACAAACTGCCGGCCCTTTTCTCTTGTAACTTTCAAATCATTAAGCCTTTTACACGGCCATGCAGATTTTTATAGCCACCTCAGACAATCTGCCGGCATTCACGTCTTTAGATCAGCAAGATGGGAGAAGACAGAGAGAGAAAACGCTAGACTTTTATCTGATCCGCCTGTCGATATTTATGCTCAGACAGCTGATTTAACACATGCCGTTTCAATTGCCCATTATAAAGATTTGGTATTTAAGGTAATGAGGTTTTATATATGTCTACAAGAGGGAACTGATCAAGATCCATTAACACTTTTTTTGTTCTCATTTTTTGCTTGTGCAGACTTGAGGTTTGAGAAAAAAAATGAGGGCCAGTCTTTGGTCAGATATAGAGATGCTGTAGAGCATCTCTTGTTGAACCCGTGTCATAACACGTCCACCTATCAACCCTTCAACCACAGGACGTGTGTTCATGTAGATCTGCCCTTCAGCTTTGAGCTGAAGCAAACCACGTTCAGACCAACGGACTGTAACACCTCAGAGCGATGACTCAACTGGCTTAGATTGACGAAAGGGAAACAGGAAACAGGAAGGCTGATTTGCACATAGTCCAAAAACCTAAACATTTAAGAGCTCCTTTTAACCAAAGTTTTTTTTACAACATATTGGCCATATTTGGCCATATTTATACTAGATATCTGCTTTAAGGACAGCAGGGTGAAAGGTTAACTCTGCAGACATACAGTCAGAATTTAGATACATCCCTGAGACTTTTCATACTCTCATTTATTTAGATTTATCTCATATGATCCTGCTATCTCGAGGCAGATGAGAATAGAGTTCAGATATGCAGAAGGTAATCCATGGTTAAGAGGACAGCGTGACATTGATCTAAGATTCTAATCTGGTGCTTCTCTGTGCCAGACACGTTTTAGCAATAACTAATACAGCCAGCAATGACCAGGAGATACGCTGTTGTACTGACGAGACGAACTTTTGCTCTTAAAAAATAACATTAAATGATAAAATACAATTCTGTCACTTTATAAGAGTAAGATGCCTTTACATTTTTTCTGTGTTTCTTTTAGCGTGAGCACAAAAGCAGGTGTTAATGATGACCCATTGGCGACAACAGGGTGGGTGGTACTGCGTTGCGCTCTGAATATTATCAGGAACGATTTGTGTGCGTGTGCTCCATCCGTCCCTCCATCACTCCCGTTCTGCCTCCGCAGGCTGCCTCCCTCGCTGTTAGGATTCAATTAACACGGTGCAGGCAGCCACGGCACCCTCATTAAAGCTAATTAGTTAAAACATCAGCCAATCCAGCATTAATTGGCTTTGGTAATTAATTCAGCTGCTCGACCATATGAAAGCGGTAGGAGGAGAGATAATGGGAGGCAGTGAGGGGGAGAGGGAGGAATTAAAAGAGAGGAGGCGATAGAAGGGGATAAAGGGTGAACGAATGAGAGAGATACAGAAAAACAAGATAAATGATAGAGGAGTATCATGTAGGAAATCCTCTCGTGAGTCTCTGGGTACTTTTACAGTCAGTTTGAAGTGTGAACAAACAATACAGTCTGAGTCTTTATCTGATGTCCGAATAGGTTGGGTTAAATCTGTGCACAGAGATGTAGGGTTTGAACTTTTGTACAGAAAAACGGTACAATTTACTACGACTCCCAGCTTCCCAAGGCCACAGGTTGAGGACACATTGAGTCCAGCGTTGCCCACTGATACGTCCACAAGTGGAAAAAGGTGTAGCGTGTAAAACTGTGTTGACGTAGTGCGTGAGTCGGGAAGTGTGGCATGATGTGTGAAAGCCCTTTAAGTGGTCAGCTTGCCTAGAAAAGCACCTCATGAGTCCATTACAGTACAGTCCATTTTCCATAGGTTGTTTCAAATACGCGATGGTAATATTCTAAGAAGCATTATCGAGCAGCAAAACCCCAAACACTGACACACACACACACACACACACACACTGAGGCTGACCCAGGGTGCCTATTTCAGACTTACTGATGTCCCTGCAAGCCCAGGGTGGGTGAGTGGAGGATAAAATGTCTTCATTCCATGTGTCCTGGTCATAAGAGCAACTTAGCTGATGTATTTCCTTCTCAAACCGTAAACATCAGCGGTATAATGTTGGTTTAAAATGTGCAGCTTTGCACTTGTTAGGGGTCCTGAACAGAGGCCCGGCCCGCGGCTGTGCCCCAGCTGCGGGTCAGCGCTTGGTTAATGCTCCATTAATTTACTTCTATCTCCCTCACCGCTGTGTCTCTGACGCACACACACACACTTAATACACTGACACGGTGATTGATTGAATAAGCAGCTGTCAGTAGTTTGAGACCACCTCGTGGCATCATTCTGCTTTCTCTGAGGCCGACGTGTGCACGCAGAACGCTCCCTGGAGAACAAGCCACATTACACATGCTGACTCACACGCACACACACGGGGATCATCAGATGACCATTTATCAGCGTGTGTTCTAAACCAGTCAGCTGATGATTTATTACGCGGTGATGTCCTGCTTTTCTAAAGAGCCCAAAACGACGTTTTTGCTCAGATTAAAGTTAGCGTGTTTCTGAAAACACTGTTGACCGACCCCCGATTCTTTCCCCTGTGAGAATGAATGTATTCTGAATACATTAACTGGAATTAAACATCTTGTCAGGATAAAATAAATACATCTTCCATTTTACGTATTACTGGCTCCTCGCCTTGCACAGACACAGAATTATTTCAGTCTCTTGACTTAAACCGATAGCGAGCAGAGCGTACGCATACATTCACAGACAGAGGCACCTTTCCCCTTCTATCCCTCAATCCGACCGTCTCTTCATCCCTCCTCTCCACTGAGCCGACATTTCATTTGCTTTTCCAAAAGTGACAACCCCAGGGAGCAGGGGAGGGATAGTGAAAGAGCCTGGTGATGAGTTTTGAGCAGGGCGTGGAGGAGTGCTATTTAAAAGCACCATGCATCACTGTCAGGGAGCGTGGCTGCAGACACCCGTGCACGCACGTGCACGCCAGCGCACGCCAGCTCACGGCCCCGGCTGACAGACACAGAAAACGCACACATGCGCAGAGTAACGCAAAGCACCCAGGGTGGCAAACTGAAGCTGACCCCCGTTCCATTTCATCAAATGTCCCCCTGAATGAGCCACACAGCCTCATCTGTTACACACACACACACACACATACACACATTTATGGGCAAAGATCAGCGTCTAGCCTGCTTAGATCTGAAGAAAGAAACCAAATCAATTGGAGGCACACACACACACACTTTGCCAGTCCCATTTGTGTTAATACGGCCCCTGGTTTTGGGGCTTTAGGGCTCATATTTGCCATTATGGAGATGATGGCTTTACGGGGCCCCTCTCACCTCACCTTGTGTTGGTCTGTGAGAAGACAGGGGAGAGTCCAAATGAAGGCTGACACCTCGGCGGGATTTATTTGATTGCGGATGCGAGACAGTGTCATCCTGAAGGAGGGGAGACAGTGGTGGGAGGAAGAGGGGGAGGCCTGGCCCCTCAGGCTAAGTAAAAGCAAGAAGACGGCAGAGAGAGGGGACCGAACGAGAAAGAAAGAAATAAAGAAAAGAAAAAGGTAGAGATTGGACGGGGAGCAGAAGTGGCCCTCCTTCCCTTTTCGTGAATCAAATCAAATTCCCCTTATCGCACATTATTTGAAGAGGTTATCGGGCGCGGTAATGCGGTTATGCACTGGGCCGCGGCTGAGAGATTTCCTTGTTTACCAATGTTGGCGGGTGTTATAGCTAACCGGCTGGGTGAGCAGAAAGGGGAGGGAGAAAACGGAGGGGGGGGCGGGAGGAGGGAGAGGACAAGGGGAGGACGAGAAAAGAGGGGTAGCAGGCATAAACACTTGATGCATGTCAGAAAACTCATTTAGGGGAACAACAAGGTGGGGGAAATGGAAGTGTGTGTGTATGTGTATGTGCAAATAAAGAGAAAACTGTTGTTCAAGGACAGGAAAAGTCTCCACATTGGGACACTGTAATTCCATTTGGGAAATGCGCCCGTGTGTTTTGCAAGTCTGCGTGTGAACCTGAGTGTCTCCCACAAATGTGCTGCATGTGTGCCAGCCCATAAATCTGGCCCTTCTCTTATCCGACTCTTATTGTTGTGCTTAAATCCAGTTTACATGCTCAGCACTCATTAGCTGATTGTGTGTATAATTTACAAGTCTACTCAATGCTTTACAGAAGTTATAAAAGGAAAGATATAAAAGAAAATGATCAAGTTCAGAGAAGGTCACGTTTCTGGTCTTTTCACAGTAAAGGCCGCTCTTTCCCTCCTTTGAAGAAGCAACACACTAAAACCAATTAACTGAAAAACGCTGTATCAGAATTTTTCATGATCTCAGTGGATTCCAGGTTGAAGAAATACTTCAGTGTGCACCTCTAGTGCCAATCAAAAGTAAGATCACTAGCTGGTTTCTGTATCTGCTGCCTCAAAAATAAGAACCAGATGGAGTTAAATGTTATGACTGTAAAAACCAAGTTTGTAAAATTCCAATCATCTAGAAAGTCCGATTTTTCCCCAACCCAACCTGAACCCTCTTAAACAAGCTTTCTGCTCATTACTTTATATCATCTTCAGGAATAGCTCCACAAGCTTATTATTGGAGCTTATTTCTGGACATCACTTTTACATACATTTCAACTTCTGTGGACAATTTTATGATACTGAGACATTTTCTTTAACAACTTCAAAATGTAATCTTAAATTGTCTCATCGATAAATGATATGTTATGTGTAAAAATAGCTCTGAATTATTCCATAATTTAGATAGCATTTTATATTCAAATGGATCAGTGCTGGGGTCGTTGACAGAATAAATAAATAAGTAAATCCATAGAAAATGGTCAAGTTCAGGACAAAATTAGTACAAAAACAGCCAAATCTCAGAAGAAAAACCTTTAACATTCAGAAAGTCCAGTGAACTGTTCAAACTAATTAATCAAATATCAAAGGATCGCACA
Source organism: Menidia menidia (assembly GCA_907169785.1). Classification (NCBI taxonomy): domain Eukaryota; kingdom Metazoa; phylum Chordata; class Actinopteri; order Atheriniformes; family Atherinopsidae; genus Menidia; species Menidia menidia. The sequence continues at coordinate 16,478,153 of CAJRST010007779.1, read as the reverse complement.
ATAGTGTGGCTTCTTTGATTAAAAAAAAAGAGAGAGCTGGAGAGATTTTGCTATAAGTGTACGTCCACTTCCTGATAGGCGGCTTTCTGGGCAGGATGAAAGTGAAGAGATGACATGGAGTTCAGGTCATAAATGGGATTTGGACCCACAGCGTTGTGAGCACATGCGTTGAATCTTAGCCCATTGAGCCATGAGGACACCCCAAATGGTGTTTTATCTCTGGACCTATTGAGAGTGAGTATTGAACTGACAATCCCCGTCTTCTATGGAGGTGGCCTTTTACCTCAGTCCATTGTAGTTTGTGACTGCAAGCATGAGCTATCTGCGATCTATTGATTCCCACTTCATCTGGGCTAAAGCAACAGAGGGGAAGGAGAGAGGCCCTGAGAGATGGAGGGGAGAAAAGTTTGAAATGAAGAAAGGCAGGGATGCGCCTTTTAAAAAGGGATTATATGATATTGTTGGAACTTTTCACATTTTTTTTTATTTTTTATCTGCTGTAAGGTACAAAGTCAGAAAATAATTATTTGATGGAATGGCCTAGAATTGGCAAAGAAGGACAGGAGGAGTGGAGGCCAACAAATGCCACTTTATAAAGAAAGCAGAGGTGAAAGAGCAGCCCCAACAGTGCAGAAAATAAGGAAAAGGAAAGGAAAGGCGGGATACAGCAGTGTTTGAAAGAAAGGGTGCAAATTAAAGAAAGCAAAGGCGAGGAAAAAGGGGAGGAATGACCCTCTTTGCTCTCCTTTGCTTTGTACAGTGGAAATCCCTCCTCCTCACCATCTGTTGTCTATAATGCTCCATCGAGCCGAGTCTGTTTGTGTCACTTGTTTCATTATTTGAGAATTACAACACTTAGTCAAGGGCATACTGTATTTCCCTGTACCACAAATCAAAGACGACAAGGAACTTGTAATACATAAAACATGAAGTGTCCCTAAATAAGTTAAAACCTTTATGCTGTGACTATCACAAGGCTCTCTAGGTGGAATTAGACCAAAGACTGCAAGTAGAAGATGAACATAATCAGTTTGCACTGTTTTAAGTACACTGATTATAAGTTTTCTTTTTGGGTTTTTTTGGGGGGTCTGAATTAAATGACAACAAAATTCATTGATCCAAATCCCACACAGACAAAATAGAACATATTCCTTTTCTGTCATGTATTTATGCATTTGTAAATAGCTGGTGGTTTTAAGGACAAGTACAAATTCAGACATGTATTCTGATCCAGTTGCTGCTGTGTTGTCACAAAGTGAAAATTGCAATATCAAATGTTGGAGACTGACTCCCATCTAGTCACAAGTAACCATTCAAAGAACTGGAGTTTTGGGCTTAATTCCTCAGTCCCTGGGGTTAACTATTGAGTTTGCCCAGACAGTGGGTTGTGTCAGTGAATAAATCAAATGGAGGATATGAAAACGTGTGTGTGTCAGAGGATGTGAGGCCTGCCGGACGAGTAACTTTCTGTTTTTGGGGACATGAACAAAACCAGTGAGCATCATTAAGTGGGTCAAGTGACAAAGATTAAAAGCAGGGAACACCGTAACAGATGGTGACAGGAGAAATAAGGATGGGGAAGGAGTGAAAGAGATCTGGAAGGAGACTCAAAAAAGGAAACGGGAGATGGAGGGGAAAAAGCGGTGAAGAATAGTGAGATAGAAAAAGTAACAGGGAAAAAGAAAGAAAGTCAGAGAAAGTGAAATGAGACGATCCATCTTGGTGCATTAAGGGGGGGATCAGACCTATATTCCATCATCCCTGTCAGGACAACGCACACCTCTCCCCTCTCGCCCCTGTGTGCATCCCTCCATCCCTCACTGGGCTGCACCGACCAACATCTCACTGAGGAATCTCCCCACTAAAAACTCCTGTCAGGCCTGTTTCCCTGTTATTGTCCGCTTGTCTTCTCACCTCCATCCCTCACCCTCCCCCCTCCTCCTCTGACTCCGCTCCGCTCCCTGTGATTCCGGAGATTAAACGCTCCCTTGTTGCGCTGCGGGGCGAGCGTGTGTGTTTGCGCGGCGAGGTCCGAGGCAGGGCATGTTGGTACACACACGCGTGTGTGTGTGTGTGTGTCTTACCCCAACATTAATCATCTTTAAGGAGCTGACAAGCCCCCGTCTGAGACATCACACCACATCAACACTTTCCCCCCCCGTTCCTACCTTTCTCCTCCTCCTCTGGATTTATATGTCCATTTGCCTCTCCCGAGTGTTCATTTTCCTACGGGAACGTTTGACAGAAAACAGGGAGAAACCAAGCAGGAAAAATAAATTATAGGGCGGATGATAAAGAATGAAGGACAGCGGTGGCAAACAAGTTGAAATAATCTATGACGTCATGACTTAAGACAAAAAATGTCTCAGAAACACTGCAAATATTTCAGTTTGGGTCTCTATATGTTTTTTGTGATGTTCAGAAATTTAACCTTGACAGCATAATGCAATAAAATATCATTTTTTAATTAACGCTGTACAAGGCTGGTATTGTCATGGATTAGCAGTGCACATTTACAAAGGAAATGTAGGACTTCAAACTCCTCTTATTATTAGTTTTTTTAATTTGTTGGCATTATTTGTGTTCCATGATACCAAACTTCATAGTTTGCCATGGTTTAGTTTTGAATTATTTCTTATAAGTGTTTTGTCCTCAGGCTGTTTTTATGGTTCCGTGGCTGCAAATTGAATCTCTGATTGAAAAAAAGTTTCCATAATATTTGGGGCAGCTGCTCACTGATTCCACCTGCTCCCAAATAACAGAGCAAGTATGACATGCATGTCTAGCTATAATGTGCTAGTTTTGAGGGGGGGGGGGCGTATGTTGAATATTTAATTTAAATCAGTTCATGTTTTGTAAACCTAACTTTTACTGGCATTCATCGCTGTTTTTCTGTTGTCACATCACCATAAAACTACCAATAGAGAACGTTTCGTATTTTATAATGCAAAAGGAAATAGCCTCATATTGGAAATGAAAAAGTAAACTTAGAAAATTTTAGTTTGTGGCTGTACAAAAGCTTTTTTTTTTTTAAAAGCAAACATTGGCATATGATTGTGTGAGGAAACTTCAGGAGTGCGTTTATCTGTGGAATAGAAGGAGCCCCAGCGGAGGCAGACGAGGATTGGATCTTTCTTTGTTTGCTGTGCCGGGGGGAAACGGCTAACCAAAAACACAAATTATTTTGAAAAAGAAAAAAAGGGGGGGAGGGGGGGGGGGGGGGGGGGGGGGGGGGGGGCTGAGTAAGGAGGATGGAGAAACAAGGGCAGAAAGGGAAATATCCTAAGACGTGTGGAGGAAAGAAATAAATAAAAGAGAGGAAAAAACTAAAGACAGGAAGCAGAAAATTACTAATTGATGAAGCTAAAGAAAATTTTGTGAGCAAGGGCAAGGTGTAGAAAAAGAAAAAGCAGGTAGATAAGGAAAGGCAGAGGAAAAGAGAGAAGAGACAATCGATTACCTGTTTTTCAAAGTCACTTAACACAGCACAGTGAGGGAGGCTGGAACACACACACTCCTCTGAAAACAAGGCCGGGAGAGGGAAGGCTTATGTGTGTGTGTGTGTGTGTGTGTGTGTGTGTGTGTTTGTGTGCGTGTGATCCCTTCAAGTCAGCTCCTGATGAGTCCTCTTGCAGACCACTTTGTGAGCAAAGCTTTGCATCTCCTGAGAGCTGCAAATAAATGCACATAATGATAAAAGTGTGTTTTAACAGGGAAAACAAAAAGACAAGGCAAGTCCTACCTGTCCCTCTCGTTGCCTTGGTGACAAGGAGTCTAAACGGGATGTCCTGGCTTCGGGGTTGTCTTTTGTTTGTGGGCTATAAAAAAACTGTTTGATTGGCTGAATACAGGAAACGAGGAAGTGTCCTCCAACATTAAGCACCGATAGGATTTCAATAGCTGGTATTTTTAGACGGACCCAAAGGTAAACTTTGAGAGGTGGGACTTACTCGGTTGCACACGTACATCCACCGACACAAAGGCTCAGAGAGAACACGGAGTACAGTTTGGAGCGCACACACACACACACACACACACAGACACTCCACACAAACTACTGGATGCACAATGACATGCAGGCTAACACGAAAACAGGTGGGCCCCACCCTGTTGCCCTGCTGATCAAGGACAATGAAGTGAGGTAGTGTTGGCAGACTCCGTACAGCATTATCTCATCCACAGCAGGCACTTCTTTAACTCCCCCCCCCTCCTCCACTGCCCCCGCTTTGACCCGAGAACAACATTACACAATACAGACTGTATAGCCCTGTGTCTCACTTTTTCTAAGTGTGTAAGAAAGAAAGTGGATGTTCACGGGAAATCATTGAGCTGGATTCTCAAATTCAAAGTCATCTGCTCAATTTACTTCATTCTGGTTTAGCCCTCCTACCATGAAGCAGTGTCTTTTTTAATGCACAGAAGAAGAGAAAAAGAAACTTAAAGACTATTTTATTCATCCATGGTAAACCAGTAGGAGGAGTATCGGGGTGCCGAATTCTCTTTTGTCTTTTTCAGTTTTTTTTTCAAACTGTCTTTGTTTTTGTTTTTTATCCAGGTAAAAAGAAGATGTCCTTGTATGACAGCCAGGCTCCAGTCTGTCCCATTTGCCAGGTTCTGCTCAGGCCCGGAGAGCTCCAGGAGCACATGGAGACAGAATTAGAGAGGCTAGCTACCATATGCCTCAGGTAAGACTCAAAACCACAAAAGAAAATGTATTAGAACAAGGGAGACCAAGTTGAAGCTGGCGATGATGCTTTTAGATTAAAACAATAATAGAAAAAGGTGATGTTTGCTGGTTAGTAAAGCTCCGTGGACTGCACCTCGGCTCAGGCTTCCCGTCACACTCCGGCCGTATTTCTCCTGTGCGGAGACCTGGTGGCCATAAATCTGCATAAAAGGCAGAAGCATGCCGTCAACGTAAAGCTAAGTGTTTGATGCAGGGATTAGGATGCAAACCTGTGACCTCAGGTTCACAGCCGCCCCCCCCCTCCTCCCGGCGTGGCAGTTGCACGAGCCGCTTTACGACGGATAAATCAACTCCGAGCCCTTTTAACGATGGGACACAACCATTAGGATCCATATTTCACCTTCACCGCATGCCTGTGTACGTATGTGTGTGTTTGTGTGTCTGATACGCCGGATACACAAACACACACGTTGTGGGAGTGTTTGTGCGTGACCCGGCGTCCACCTAAGTGACCCGGCTTTATGATAGTACCCATTAACCCCGAGAAACAGGGCGCCAGATAGCGTCACCCCTTGTGGAATGACACTTCATTCCTCCCTGCTCTGAGCTGCTCGTGCTCCTGTCGTCCCTCTTCTCTGCTCATTCCTGCACCTGACGCCCTCGTTCTACCTCTCCCTCATCACTTGATTCTTGCTTTCAGTTGTCTATCCTCTTCAGTTGTCTAAAATCTTCCTTATTCTCTCTGATCCTTTCTTTTCATCCTCCTTCTCCTTTATGTATCAATTCCTATCCCTATCCCAATTCCTATTCCTTATTACTCTTTTTTACCTGCTATCCATTCCATTTGAGCATTTCCTGTCCTCTTCTGTTTGCCGATATGATATTGTCTTTTATTTCCACTGCAGAAGGCATACAAGAGGTGGTAAAACAACCACGAGAACAGAACAAAATCAACAGTATGCGATTAAACAGTAGAATGAAAGCCAGGGAGATATTCCACAGCTCATGGCCTTCAAAATAAGAATCAGTTCCAAAAAAGTAGGGCGTCCAAGAGGGAAAAGTGGATTCTAAATAAAGCCAAATGGAATAATGGGTGAACATTTAATCATCTTGTGATATGACAAGGTGTGTTTGAGTTTCAATTTTTTATGATTTATTATTGATAAAGGCATGAACCTGTCTTTCCCTCTGGATTCCAACCTGATGAAGCTCCCAACCATTTTCAAACACATTCTTCTACACCCCCCCCTCTCTCTCTATCCCTCTCTCTCTCACTTAGTCTCACATGCGTGCAGAGTTATTTAAGGAAATAGCATCATCCCTGGGTGAGATGGGATGGTGGCCAGCGTCACGCCTGGCTGATGTACCTACTCACCATTAACCCGCAGTCACACAAAAAGAAGACAGCCGGGAAGGGGGTGCAGGGCACCACAGTCTTAGCTGACGGGTGTTGCTCCCCCGTGCAGGGAAACACACAATTCTCTCAGCTTTGGTGAAGGAATGCTAACAGGAGACAAAGCAGAAAGTGATGTGTGTGTTTAGCATCTAAAAAAAATTGCCTCATGCCAAGCCGCGCACACGCCCGCTGTCTCTGCCTCTTTCTGGCTCTCTGCATGGTGGCCGCCACCATGGAAAGTGACAGTGGGAATTTGGTCCAATTTGTAGTAAATCTGCCTTTAATGACACCGGGCGCGGGCTGAATAAAGGAGCCGTGGGTATGGAAATGACGGTGTGTGCCATATCGGCCCGCTCCGAGTATTTGTTCCTATGCGTGTTTGTATTTATTTGCTGGCAGTGGTTTGATTACGGCGGCCAGCCTGTCCACTCTTGTGACCGGGAACTCTGTCACTTGTTCACGGGCCACAGCTTCCCGCACGGACACGGAAGTCACACACATACATGGAGTTTGGCAAATGGAAATCTATCATGCCCTGTACATGTGGGGGGGGGGGGGGGGGGGGGGGGGGGGGGGGCAAAGTAATCTACATAGACCATCACCCACCTCTTCTTTGTACCTCTCCCTCCTCTCCCTCTCCCTCCTCCACCATAATCAATTTGCCTCCACACAGCCAAGCCCCCACCTCTCAACCGCATGACACAAAAAGGCAAAAAGCAATCAGTATCTTGAGTTTCGCACCATCCCTCTATTCTTCTCCTTTTTTCCATTCCACCCTTCTCCCAACCAAGAAAAGACTTATTCGTCTGGATGTGACTTTGGGTGTCACCCCTCTGGAAGGGAGTGGAGGCAGCGGGCTGTCACTCACACGCAGATGTGTGTAGCTGTGTAGGTCTGAGGACGGGTAGTTTTGATGAATGGAACTACTTACAGACTCATGCAGTTTAACATCATCAGCTTATGAAACCGATTAATATTCAATCTAGCAGCAGATATAATACTGTTGTTTTAGACTGTGCATTTACATTTAAGACTAGCCTTAAACGGAAAGTCGTTGATAGGGAAGATTGCAAAATCGCTCACAGATCAAAGAGAAATTTGGATACATGTGATATGATACATGTGCAGGTATATAATCAATACAGTTTCTGAGTTAATAGATCCGAACCACTTCATATTGAGGACTACACTTTTTTGTTAGCTTAGTAACATTTCAACATGTTTCATTAGACTAAACTGACTCAGAATACTAAAGCCCCTTCATTTTTCCATGTTCCAAAAATCCCAATCCCAACTATTTGTTTGCAAACTGTAACCTGCCTGAGTCCTGCATAGTACAAAGTTGTTACAGTGTTAATATGTCACAGCTATTTCATATTCCTAAAGACCTGCAGAGTGGCTGGAGGAGAGGTGATTGTTGCCATTACACCCCAAATTGTCTCTGAAGAAAATAAAAAGTTATATTTATCACTTATTGACAAAAATCTGGTCAGGGTTAGGAACATAAAACATGTGGTGAGGTTCAGTGTTGTGTTGCCTGAATGCCTCTTTGTTGAAAACATCAAGCAATAAAATAAGAATTGTTACTGCGACACAATAAAAAAACCCAAAAGAGTCCACTCTATACTCACAAATGAATGCCCCACATCAATCTGTAGCAGTTCTTGGGGCTTGCGTAGCCTTTATATTTCTAAATATGAAAATATTGCACTAGGTTTGTCCAATGTATCTAAATCTAATGGAGTTCTCTAAAGAATTTACATAAAGAAGTCTTTTTATTACTTTGTTACCAGTGAGGGTTATAGTGTAATGTAAATGTATCTATGTGTGTGAGTTTTCTACCAGGGTGAGGAATATTTTAGAATACTTTTCAGCACCGGCTCAGTGAAGAGCAGATCTTTTTTTTTAGCCCACTAGATCGGTGTCTCTTTAAACTGGACACAAGCTAAAGAGACAGATCATTTTGTCATGCACTTCAGGTTTGAGAACTGCCTCTGCATTCCGGTTCAGAGGCTGTGTGGAACTACCGCTGTATGATGTGCGTTTGACCCCCCCCCCCCCCGCTTGTTGTTTCTTCCTTTTCCTCCCCACCTATCCTCCCCCCCCCCCCCCCACACACACACACCCCCCCCCCTTACCTCCCACCACGGGCTTTAACCGGGTCCCTCCTTCCTCCCCTTTTTCTTCCTGCTGCTTGTCGGCCGTGTTTGTTTCTATTTGCTCATTTCCACACCGCCCCTTTTGCTGTTTTTTTTTGACGTGACAGCCAGCTGGAATTTCCAGGCCCCTAACCCCCCGCCATCAAAAATTCATGGAATGGGGCGAACAGACGCGCGAAGCCGCCAGAAGAGGCGCTCCCTCTCTTTTTTTCCGTGGGTTTCTGTCCTCTTTCATCTCATCTTTGTGTTGCCCGCTCCTCCCCCCCCCCCCCCCCCCCCCCCCACGCCCCACGCCCCCCCCCTCTCTCTCTTGTCGCTGTTTGACACTGTCAACAAGCAGGTGGAGGTGGCTGTTATTGTTGATGCCTCTGCAGAGGTTCCAGGTAATGAATAAAAGAGAGATGGAGGGAGAAGGAGAGAGAGAGAGAGATGACAGAGGCAGAGATGGGGGAAAGAGTAAAAGAGGGATCTGTGAGGAGGAGGGTGGGGGGGGGTGTGATGGCAGGTTCTCCCTGCGTTACACGGCAGCTTGACTGTGTCACCCATGTTTTCGCTCTTTGTTGGTGGAGGTGAGGCCAGCACACGCGCACGTACGTGCACGCCCACACAGTCAAACACAATGTGAAAACGCATATGTGCATCCACAGGTGTTCCCAACACTGGAACGGCCATTAGTTACGCTCAGCACGTCAAAGCTGGGGTCCAGAGGCCGGACCCAAGCTCCAGGATTTCTTTTTTCTGCATTTTGTCAAACGCACATCGATAACTGCAGCAATTAGTTAACCGGCCGAACAGTCTGGACTAGACTACCAATCGCGGGCGGGGTTAAGTCAGAAAAGAAGGTAATGGCGGAAGCAAAGCGCCAGTGGAATGTAAACACGGGATGAAAAGGGCCGTGCAGGTCAGGGGTTGAACCAGCTATGTCACACTCGGACGGCCAGAGCGAGGAACGCCACACACACACACACACACACACCCTCCTCCCCCTGTGTCCGGTCATTTTGTCCCCCCTAAGAGAGCTGTCAGCATCCCCACATCACAGCAGGAGCTGACATGGGCAGCAGCTGTAGGGGAACTGCATCACAGTGAGAGTTAAGCAGAAAAAAACATGTCCCCTACTGAACTATCTCTGTGTTCAATATCAGTTTGAAGTTTAGTTTTCAGTGGGCCGATGTGCATATTGTTTAAAAAGCTGTCGTAAATTCAAACAACTTTCATAAGAGAAGACCTAGGACGCACAGATGATTGTTTGATTTTTCCTGACAATAACCAATAACAGCTCATATATTTTCCCTTGATACAATGTGAAATTTTACTTGGACCCACGTTGCATTTTTAAAAGATTTTGCCCAAAAGCCCGGCTGATGTCACTATAAAATCATTTATTTTTTCGTACATTTCCAGAGTCCCATAAGAAGCTGAGTAGTGCTGCCCATGAACCTTGATTTGGTTGATAAAAGTCAGTTTAAATTTATCAGTGCTTCCTCTCACGACTCACTTTCTTCTCTTTCTTTGTTGTTTCTGCACAGCAGCAGAATATATTCCAGCCCTTTCTCTTTGATCCGCCTGTTAGTCCCCCTCATGTATGAGTGAACCTGAGGGTCCGGGGCACTAAACAAGGCTACCTGGCATCTATGTCAATGTCAAGCCTGTTGAAACGCTTCACGAAGCTCTGAGAAATTAATCTCTGTGTTTTGGAGATAGGAAGAAGGGGGATGGATGCACTAACGGGAAAAAAAGCAGAGGAAATCAAATGAAATGATTGAAGAACAGATCAATTGAGGATGAGAGGGGTGGGCGAAGGCGTTAGAAAAAGTCATGGGAATAAATGTCATGAGTCTGTGTTGTTGGCAGAAAAAAGGCACACGTGTGTCAGTTTAATACATTTTGACTTCTCATGTTTCATCTTTAATCTAAAATGTCACACTTCTTTCAAGCTACGTGCAACTGGCCCTTTAACATCCCCTCATAGAAACTTTTTAAAGGATTTTCATCATCTTCACTGACCATCTTCACTATATTCAGAAAATAGGAACTAATATGCTAGAATTTCTACAAAGAAATATAAATGTCTGCTCTCACTGAATCCATTTCATTCCTCTCAAAAAGTAGCAGAGATGGATGGGAATAGGATCAAAGAGAACAGATGACGGTGAGCAAATTAGGAAAACAAGAATATGGTAAATTGGTCTCAAGTGGGCAGTTGTCGAAATTGGCAGAAAGTGCTTATTTTACCCCGGAAACTGCTGAACCAGCACAAAACATGTGCCCAGATTCTACTCTGCTCACATCCTGTCATGTAACGCCACTAAATTCCATTCTGACTTCCTTCTCCACAGCGGTAAGAACCTCTCAACCAAGGATGGAGCTGCCACTCCAGGAACCCCCAAGGTGAGCTCAGCCTCCAGCCTTCAGGCAAAGCATGTTTGTCGGGTCTGTCACTGATAGCTCCGTTCCTCTGCGCTGCACAGAGGAGGAATCTGCTACATTTTAGACCTCTGCACTGTATCCAACACACACACACAAATAAAAACACCGTCAGGGTCCCCTGGTGCAACGGGCAGTGGGACCGAGAAGCGCTGCTCTGGGATTGTTCCAATTAGTGAGAAAGAAAAGGCTTAAGAAGAGAGAAAAAAAAAGAAAACAAAGAAACTTGGTGTCAGGTCATAAGAGGAAAGATTTGTGATTCTATTGAGGTGCATTTCTTTTGCTGGAGTGTCAGTCTGAGAACTTAATGAATAATCTCTTTGTGTGACATCTTGCTTTCTCACAGTGTAATATTAAGTTGTCTAAGCTTTGAATATACTTTATTAATTCATGGTAAATAAGAATAAATAAGAATAGCGAGCTGGCTTGACCCTAATTCTTTATCTTAGTCACAATGGGACAAACTTTCTAATCTGCATCATTTTAAATTAATAGTAAAACATCATGGTTCTTTTTCCAAAAACAAATGTATTAATTTATTGGTGTCCTATTATATTTGATTTGGTGCTATGTATATTCAGCTAATGAGTCCATAATTTGGATTTATTCTCATCTGAACTTTTTCTCACCAAACCTTCATTGAGGCTTGTGAAATTTTCTTTCCCGTTGTATATTATCACTTCACAACTTGTCTTTATTTAAGTGGATAAATTCAATCCTGCTTCTCCCTGAATGAACAATCTCAGGAGATCACGTTTATTAGGTCAGTGTCGTTTCCTTGTTTGCCCTCACCAAATGCACAGAAATGCACCAGAGATTTAGGCTAATTCCCACATTCCTGCTTCCGTCCGGCTGCACCTTTGGGTGCTGACCTGAGCTTAAGGCGGTGGGTGGGGGGGCAGTCTGCTCTGCGGCCGTGACTGTGCATCTCGCTGCTGTTGTTTAGTATTCCGCGGCAGGCCGTGGAGAATGGGAAGGGCCAGTCTGAAGCACACCAGTCTGTGGTTGTCTCCCCCGGCCCGGTATGCACCCCCCCACCCCTGTTAAACCAGAGATTAACCCCAAAACACACACTCCCCGCTTCCTCCAAGCCACTTGCTCAGATGAGGTGACTGGGGTTAGAGGGAAAACATGAGATTTCAGGACCCGACTACATTCTTTTAAATACTCTCTCATAACTGTCTGACATGCGTTTGAGCAAACGGAGGGATGTCCAGACGTCCGATTAAATTTGCCCCTTTTAAAGAGCCGATTTTGAAGAAGAGCTTCACTTATAATCTCTTTGTAGAACACCATTAAATGTCATATTCTAATGATAATGCTTCCTCATTCTGCATATTCCCAGAACACCCTCAGGTAAACCGCTACTGACCTTTTTAAACCTGAGAGAAAGTAGAAGAAAAAGACCTCCCACACGCCCACACAAACGCACACAGGGCCAGAAAAGCACCATGCATAATGTCCAATTTACTGTGGCAGCACTGGAGGTTGGTCATTTCTCACATATTATTATTAGATTACTGCTGTCGAGCACTTAAGCCTCTGCTCTGCCCCTTTCCGCTTGATTAATAGGAGACGACTGTAAATACAAATATTTCATAGCTGCCTTTATAAAAAATAAAAAAAAAAGAAGCTGCGGCACGGGCACAAATGAAAATATGTTCACACATGCAATCTGAGAGCTGCAACTTTGTTAGGACTAGGGCTTGTAAAAAAGTTATATTACCTTCCATTTCCCTCATTTTTAAGTCTTTCCTTACCTCATCACTCTTCAATTGATGAATTGGCTTGTCCATCTTTGTCACAAAGTGGTTTAAATGAGGATTTATTTTAATGTATTTTTATTTAGCTGTAACAACCCATGTCAAAGTATAGTAAGACAAATTAATGAATAATTTAGTGCACCCTCATTTTAAATTGTAATTTTTACCTCTTCAACTTAATGCTCTCCTTCTCGTCCCGCTCATCAAATCTCTCATTCTTCCCTAACCTCCCTTAACGTCTCATAAACATAAACTCCAATCAGTGAAAGGGATTTTATGGACAAAGTCTGGCAGGTTACAGTCGTCAATGACATGGAACACACACACACACACACACACACACATACAAACACACACACACACACATATTCATATAGTGGAGGTCTGGAAGTCCTACAGAATCTTAGTTCTGTCATTCTGAATTTATCTCCCGTTTTGACTTTGGAATCAGGAACTGTTTATAAACTTGAACTGACTCATTCCCTGCAACTGACCCTTTTAACTAAAGATTTTGATGGGATTGAGCAACCGTTTGTTCCCACTGCAGGTCTTTCTTTTCTCACAGTCTTAGTTCTGCTGTAGTGGACCTGCTCTGTAACCGTCGGGGTTATGACATAACGATGATCATCTGCATAGAAAAACACACCTCTGCTCCTCTCTGTCTTTTCCAGTCCCTGCTGCTGTCGGTGCACATCAAGCGTGAGGGAGAGTCTCCTGTGGTCTCGCCCCTGTCGTCCGAGGATGCCCACCACTCCGACAGATACCAGGTCACACTCACACACGCACACACACACACACAAATGATAGCCTTAAATTAGTCTGTGTCAAAATCCAAACTTTCTGACAGCTGCATAAGAATATTTCTGCAAGCAATGTTGCACTGTGAGCTCATAGAAATGCATCAGATTGATTATTACAAAGCAGTAACGCTACTTTATGATTAGGTTTTTTCAGAAAAACAGCTAAGCGACATCTTTGAAAAAAGTGCTCGATCAGACAGCCCTCAATGCCTTCCTGAGACCCAGATGCTATGTTGACATTCATTAAAATGCCACAAAAATGAAGAATGTACCAAATCAGGAGACTCCCATGATGTATTGGACAAAATAATAAATTGCTGTTATCATGACACATAACAGTGCAGCTGGAAAATATGGTGGATTTGGGGTTTTTATGCCTTCTCAGCAGTTAAGTTGACTAACAGGCCAATCTCTTTAAATCTCAGATGTCACCCTGACTGCTTTTATCTCTTCTATTCATCAAAGTTTGTTCAGGTAATTCCTCTGGCCATGATGTATCTCAGGGTTAAGTGGGTTTCCCCCCTAACACCATAAAATAAGAACTATTAAGTCCATGCAGACGTTACATCCATACGTTCAGGATGACACAGCTCATAAAGACCTTCCGGCAATAAAGGAGATTTTCTCATTAAGTGAAACTGCTGAAATCACCTTATATTATACAAATGATTAAGTCAATGGTGACTCTTTTTAGAACCCTGAGAATAAAGCATTATGGGAGAATCTGCCACCTCCTCTCTGCCAGTGGGTCTGAGTGCTCTCGGCCTTCTCCCGCCTTTCTAAAAACCTGACCTATCCTCAGCCATTCAGTGAGTGTATCGTAATGATAAGGTTGAAGCAGTGATGTGAAGCCCGAGTAGGCCAATAACTCAAGTGTCGGCAGATAGCGAAGGAGAGAGGAAAGAGCTACAAGGGGGAAGGTGAAGGCCTGGGTGCTTGACGACTCCCTGATAGCAGAGAGGTGGACAGTAAGAAGACAGTTAGACTGAGACAGGAGATCCATAACGGAGAGCGCCTCTGCTTTAGTCAGCACATAGTAAGGACGCGCAGGCCTCTGGGTTTGAATCCCACTGGACCTGAGGCGTACATTCAGCAAGAGACATGACCTCAATTAATTTCATAATACTGTACTTTTATTGCTAAGACCATTATTTTTAATGATGCAGGTAATTTCCCCCAGGCTTTCCGAACAAGCTAGGACATCAAATGCTTCACAAATGCTTTAAAAATGTATGCTAAATAATTGATCCCGTTGCTGGAAGGGATTGAAACTAAATTTAAGTACAATATTGTGCAATGTTTACTTCTCACGCCATTCAAGAGGGAAACAGTGTATTTAGACTGGAATGCAAATACTGGCAGTTAAAAATAGCATATGTATAAGATTATGAAACAACTTTTATTTTCCTGCTTTTCTGGCCCAGGCTTCTATGCAACCATTAAAAGGGAAATGTCTCTCTAGTTTGGATGCTTCATATTTGCAAAGCAGCACATTTTAATAATAAATAGATGTAAAATAAATAAATAATTACCATTGATATTGGACAACTGGACGTCACCTTCTGTCAACTCTGGTCCCATTGTTTGACACATTTGTATTTATTGTCTATGAAAGATGTGAGTGAGCAATATTTTCTGCAAAGATAGTTTGCAATTTTTTTTAATTACAAGCAGGATTGTGGGCAAAGACTTGGAGGCAACAGTTAAATGTGGCTGAACAATAGCACAACACGCTGTAGAGCAACTTTTCAGAGGACTGTAGCTGAGTGTTAGCTGGATAATCTGCTTCTACAGAAGCCGTTCTGTGGCCACATCGCTCTCTGAAACCCGTTGCTGCCCCCTGGCGGCGAAGATGCGAAACAACCGGTGACGTTCCGCTACTTCCGTTTCCACCGCGGTCACGTGATCAAAACAAGCCAACATGGCGTCCAACACAACCAATATTTCCGTTACGGGCGCCACTTTCAATCCTTTTCCATCCGTTTAAAATTGGAGACACGGCGCGGAATTCGTAGCGATGTGCGGTGTCCGGACACACACTCGAGCTGTTGGCAGCAGCGAGTTTTTGCGGCCGCGGAAGAAGCCGTGACAGAAAATCTGTCAAGTCATGGAGGATGTGGAAAACAAGAGAGAAGTAGGTGTAATTGTTTACCCTGCTCAGGTTAAGAAAAGCAGCCCCCAGCATCCAGAGCAATCCCACTCTGAGCAGCAGGAATTGTGGCTGTAGATGCAGCGGTACTCCTCCACAGTGTCTAACGCAAATGTCCCCCCTCTCCTTTCCCCCCCCCCTCCTTTCTTCTTACAGACATTTTTACGAGTTCGGGCAAACAGGCAAACGAGATTGAATGGTAGGTATACACAGGACTTCATCTCCTCTACACATAGCCAGGAGGTCTCTACATGATTTTCCTTAAATGTTAAATAAAAGATGTCCAACATATTGGAGAATGAGGTGAAAATCAACTATAAATTCAACAGGGAAACACTAAAGAAAATGATGTAATGTGGTGTGACATAATGGGAATATTTACATGATTAATTAAATCTGTACAGTATTCATTTTTAATCGAGGGACATTTTACCACTTCATTACCCAGTTTAAGCAGGGACAGGGTGTTTAAGTCATTCAGCTTTAAGGACTAATAGTTTTGTTTATATTTTCATTATTTCCTTTAGAGAGGGTTTTTTTTAAATCACATAGTAAAGTATATTTTGAGTTAAGTGAAAGTTAAGTGAGTCTGTGGACACATTAATGTATCACACATGATTTGTGACCCATGAAGATACAGAGTAATAGAACTCTGTTTTATATTTTTATTTGTAGCTTTCCCAGCTAACCAAAAATGAACGACCCAAATCGGCTTTCCCAGTTAAGAAAAACCAACAGAAACTGACCTTTACATCTCTAATTGAACATTGAAAAATATACAAAGTTAGAAATGAAAGGAGGGGAAACAGAGGGAGGGGGGAGGACTGAGGTGGGGACATAGGGATGCATCTTCCTGAGCACAGCCCAGCAGGAGGAATGTTTAGCCTGAGCACCCATCCCTCAGATTTGGGGGGTCCTTTTGGGCGGTACTGTGCATTTCTGTGTATTTCTCTCTGGTAAGATGAGTCCTGTGCAGCAGTGAGCTCCATTCACACACACACACACACACACTAACACACACTAAAAAGGTCAACAGCAAAGATTGATCTCCCTTCTGCTTTTTCTCCCTTTTGCTCCCCATGCTCATCCAGCCCGTATAGGCAAGATGAAGAGGAGGAAGCCAGAGGAGGGGGGCCAGGTATGTCCGCTGTGCAGTGCCCCATTGGCTGGGAGCGAGGAGGAGATGAGTAGACATGTGGAACAATGCCTGATCCAGGTAGTACACCCCGGGCCCAGAACCCTGCCTGCCGCCTGCCGGACAGCCTTTCTCTTCCCTGTAGACTCTCTGCAGAAAAGCCACCCGATAGATCTGTCCCACTAGCTGTCGAACACCTCCTGACTTCCTTTCCGTGGGGGTGGATTGCAGTCGCATCATATCGGGTTAACTGTCTGAATGGCGTGAGCATCAGAGAGCAGCGCTCGCGCCTGGCTGTCCCCGGTCGGCCCCCACAGGCTCCGTTTCCAGCCCGCCGCTCAGACCTGCAGTTTATCCCGTATGACACGGCTGCAGCTCATCCTCTGTCATGTCAGAGCTCATCAGTCACGTCCTCTGTGTGTGTGTGACAGAGGAACTGGCTCTTCCTGCTCTCCATGTTTCCCACGCGGGCTGTTCGTCCCGCCTTCTGTCCTAGAGTAGACCAATCAAATCATCAGCGCTCGATGCCTCTTCTCCTTTACTTCTCCTCACTCCTTTCTCTCCCATCAAACTAGCAACAGATACTAATTCCCGTTATGGACCTCTGGGTGGCAAAAAGACAGCTGGCTCAACCACCGCAGACTCTTTGACCCAAAGCGTGTCTGAAATGGCAAAGAGCAGCTCGACTACCCACAAATGAATTTTGTTTTGTTTTTTGACTCATTTCTAAAAAGGCAATCAGAGAGAGCCCTCTCTTTCCTGTGACTGCTGGAGTCTGACGGGACGTTTGAATTAAACACCGTTTGCATTTTAGGGACTTGGGTACAAGTTTTCGGCAGAGCTTTTATTTTGGTATAGAATGGCCTCCATTCCCCCAAAACGACCCCTGTGGGGGGTAAGGTGAGGTCCTGCCTCTGTGGGCCCCCGGTCCTGACAGCCACAGCACGCTGAGCGTTTTGCCACTCAGGAGGCCTCAGGGACACGCCTCTGAATCAGTTTAACCTCCGGGTCTGTCAGACTTTGTGCCTCCATGTGGTAGCGGTGGTACAGGACAGGTAGAACCTGGTGGTGGGGGGGGGGGGCTGTCTTCCACTGCCCCTCATCTGATCAGATGTAGGGATCAATTAGGGATCACTTTACACGTCCTTTTCTTTTCAGAAGCGTTTGGTTTAATTGTTTTTTTCCCAAAAGCCACCCCCCCCGTGCTCAACTCTGCCCCTGTGTGTGTTCTGTGTGCCAGCGCGAGGGCGCTTTGGGCGACGACGACTCCGCAGACATGGATGGAGAGAATGGGCGGGGCTTTGAGGAGTACGAGTGGGCGGGGCAGAAGAGGATCAGAGCTACCGCTCTACTGGAGGGCGGCTTCAGAGGTAAGAGGCACTTTCCCCCTCTCCCAGCAGAGTGTGTGGTGATGCGGGTATTCCGTTTGCTGGACCACCTGCTGTCCCTCCTCGGCTCCAGCCTCACCCCCCCAGAGCAGCACGTCCCCCTTCCCCCCCCCCGCCTCTGCTCATCCATCATTCACTGAGCCCCGGTCTGCCGTGAGCTCTGCTCCTGGTGTGGGAGCGCGGTGGGATGTGGCCAGGGAGCTGTGAGGGTACCAGTGGTGCGGTGGCAGTGTGGACTGGCCCCCAGGTCGGACTGGCCCTAGGTCAGCCTGGCTCGGCTCGGCTCGGCCCCACACAGCCCCTCTAGCCAGAGGAAGGAAAACACATTTAGTTGGGCAATTGACCCGCCGGTCGCTGCTCTGTGTGCGCGCGTGTGTGCCCAGAAATGCAATTATAGGAGTGGATGGGGAGCTGGTCGCCGGGGAGCGGGGGCCGCTCTGTGACACAGCACCGGCCGCCAGCAGCCACTTAGCTCTCCATCTCACTCTCACTCTGATGTCTGCGCTCAATCCCACACATTCTTTCATTATTCCCACTACATCAGACTTATTTCATTCTTCATTTAACTAAGCTGTCTTTTTTTTAAAAAAGCTGTTGCAGTGGTTGGGGCTAACCGGGTCTCTAAATGTGTCTGATCTCTATGAATGTTTTTGCGAGATCGGAGCAAACCAGGCAGACGTAACGTTTTTAAACCAGGCCTCAGCTTCATTGTGCTCCATGGCCTCCCGTTTGGCCTCAGTTGTGTAAAACAGCAAAAGACAGACAGACAGACAGACGCGAGCCATTAAGATGTGCACAGATGGAGGAACAGGGCTGCAGTCATCTCAGAGAGGCCCTTTCAAACTCTCCGGGCTCCTCTCCCGCTTTCATGTGTCCCTGTCCCTGTTCGATCTGTTGTTCAACACACATGCAGGGCCTCACCTGCCTCCTCCTCCTCCTGCAGAAAGGAGACAAGACGGATCAATGCTGAATTCTCAACTAAACCGCAACAAAGTGCAGCTCTTAGTGTGGGAGGTGGCTTCTCCACCTCTTCATCCATCTCCCAGGCGCTCTCCCTCCATCGGTCCGCCTTTCTTCCACATCGTTAAAGCGGGCAGACACTGGCTGGACCCTTCTGTCGCGCTCTAATAAGGCAGCCTGTGATGTGACGCAGATAGCTGAGGTGGCCCGGGGAGAGCAACTTGAAACGCACACACGCAGACACACACACTCTGGCAGAAGGCTCAGAAGGTGGATTTAGCCTTGAAAGCTCCCCATTGGTTCTGAGAGCGGGCTGAATCCAGAGGGCCCTCCGGATTCAGCCGGCCGCTGGCTGGACGGATATAGAGCTGTTGCAGGGGGTCTCCTCAGCTGGCCAGATGAAGAGAGGGCCGATTCCTCTGTGAAGTGGAATCATCCTTCCCTCCCTTTGAGAGCGCAGGGAAGAAAGGCAGAAGGCCCAGGAGAGGAGAGGGAGAGGGGGAAAAATCGAACAAGATCAGTATATGATTCAACTCTGTGTGAGTGAAGACTTCCCTGTGTCTGGCACCGGCTTAGCCGGGTTGAAAGGAGCCGTGCGGCTAAGATAGAGTCCTCATTTTATCAGTGCAGTGGACATTCTGCCTACGTCTGTTTTTCTGAGCTGCAGAGGAACCAGATTTAACTTGAAAAAGTCTCTATTTAGGGGACAAATTTGAAAGAGGTTTCTCTAATGTGTTGGGGCTGGCATTTGTTTTTTCTTTTATCTCGTTTTGTTCCCATCCAGTAATCTAGAACAGCCCACATTTCAGTTTAATAATAAGTCAATCTGTGGGATGAAGAAACTGGACTTCTTTTCAGAACAGATGAACCTCATTTAAGCGTGCTCCTATTTTTATTTGACATTGTTGTTGATGATGGTCGCCAAAGCTGAAACTCAGGCCTCGACGCATATATAAGAACTATTTAGATCCTCGTAGGATTTTTTTTTTTTTTAGAATAAACATTGTCAGAACCTCTTTTAACAGGTCAAACAAATCCTAAAATACCGAAAATAATAAAACAATGATAATCAAAAGTTCAGCTAAAGCCGGTGGTGAGGCAGCAGACAGATGCTGGTGTTTGTTCCCGGGTTTTCCTGAGAGACAGAGGAGGAGGAGAGGGGATTACTGCGGCTGAGGAGAAATCTCTGCTTTGTAGGTGAACTTCAGAGATGGCCGTCTCATGCCTTTGTGTCTGTATCCCAATCCCCATAGCACGCCCCCCCATTGTGACCTGTAAATGGCAGAAAGATAGTGCAGTGACCTTTGACCCACCTCCCTGTTAGACTCTCGGGGTGGGGGGGGGCCTGATAATTGCTATGGAAACAGGGCGTTACAGAGGTGGGTGGGTCTGTGTCAGCCTGATGAGGGCTCTGATCCGGCCCCCCCCGCTCACATCTGCTCTCAGGGCCTTGTTGTGGTGACATGTATGTAAATTGAGGGTCTCTTTTATTGCTGTCACGAGCGTGTAACAGTGAGGATGAAATGCGTAGTTAACATGCTCAAGAGTCGGCGATCTACCGGAGATGGGCGTGATAATGAGGCAGACCGAGACTGATGTGTAGGAGTAAGTATGCATGTATATTGATTCATCCAGGGGGAGCAGGACTAGTACCAGCAGGATGGAGAGAGAAGGACATCAAAACACCAATAAGTGAACTACTGTCAAGAGAAAAAAGAAAACCAGCAGGACCTGGTTTAAGAATCGTGTAAGAATTTTTAAAAAAATGAACAGAGTGATTTTACAGAAAGGATGGAAAAAGTCAGGAGAAAGGTAAAGAGAAGAAAAGGGGGAGGGCAGGGGGGGGCATCGATGCATAATGTGAGTGAAAGGCAGTTAGAGTGAGGCTGACCTTTCCCTGGCCAGATTAGATTGGCCTGCCAAGACTGCTTAGAGGGACAGATAGAAGTACCGGGATCACACACATTCAGAGCAAACAGGCCACACCAACACGCCCCGGCGCCCAGCGCCACACATCCGCTCACCTAACGCTTCACGGTTTCAGGGGAAAGAACCGCTGCTGTACGGCTGCAGGCCGGGGGTCATTTACCCTCCCATCTGCCCGGGGAAGCCCATGATCGTTCAGATTAAAGTGCTGTTTTCATATTTTAACAGTCTAGCTGTCAGTCCTTTGAGCTCAGCGCGGCCCAAACCGGTCAGACATCTCAAAGAGACTGAGATACTGAAAAAGTAAAGAACCCACAGGGCTATTATAGTTTATTTAGGATGCCGGTGGGTCGACGGGGTCAGTGAACTGGACTGCTGTCCTTATTCGTACACAAGAGGGAAGTTTGGGTGAGAGCAAGTGGAAGTTTCTCAATGGGAGATAAGTCTAACATAAGGATTTTATTAGAGCAGTGCGATGGCCTGGAAATGCTTTAAATAGGAACTCTATATCTCAGCGGGCTCATTTTAATCAGTGAATCTGTGTTTTGTTTTGCTCTCCAAGGAAGAGGTGGTGGAGCGAAGTTAGCTTCTGAGTCTAGTTGAGCAAACCAGTCCTGGAGTCGTTCGTATCCCAACTACATCATCTGGTTATCTTGGTCGAGTTTTGCAAATCTCGATCTCCTAGAGTCGAGCAGACGTTACACAGTACCCACGGCTGAACCCCCACAGGGATGAGAACCACTCTGTCAAACTTCCAAAAACGTTCTGCGCTCACTTCCACGTGTTAAGAAAGC
>CAJRST010007779.1:16397005-16433845 GCA_907169785.1 Menidia menidia | reverse complement strand
TGTGTGTGTGTGTGTGTGTGTGTGTGTGTGTGTGTGTGTGTGTGTGTAAGAGGGGGAATAAAATGCCAGGTATTAATCTGCACTGACATGGATGCTTGAAATGATTTTAATCAGGAAATGTCAGCCTTTAAGGTCGGGATTCTACAAGCCAGAACGTGTTCCTAACCTAAGCACCAGAACGTCCCACATGTGGGAGCTGGGCCTCAAATTAAAAAAACTTCCTTTACAGCATTTAGCTTCAATATAGCGACGCCTACAAAAAATCTATATGACTTCAATCTATTACGGAGCAGGGAAAGAGCTTTAACCCGCAGACTGTAAATCCTGAAGCCACACTGAGTAGATGTATTCTTTTAAAGGCCGTCAGAATGGTCGGAAGGACCTTTGACCCTGGTTCAAATTCACACTTCATCCTCCAATCAGTGGATGGAATTACCAAACTTTGCTGTGATGTTATTTCAGGCGCCAGTGAAAGAAAAAAATACTATCCAGGGACTTCAGTTTAAGGGTTTTACACCTCTGAAAGGTTATCAGTGGACAATTAACTGCTGTGAAAGCAATAAAGGGGTGGGGGGGGGGTTTCTACTTGCAGTGTAGCAGTAGATGGCCTGAGCCTGATGATTTCCTGCCGTTTTAACCAGTACAGTCCTAAATCCATGACACCTGTGTGGCTCCACGTTGCCTCCAACCGGAAACGGTGCTGCACACTTTACATTTTAAATTAATGACACGTCACTTTCTACGCACTTTTTTTCTGTAACTGTCACATATGTTGGATTTTCAAATCAGTTACCTTATTTTGCAGGCCCGTGTTTTCATCTGCGGCTTCAAACACGCCAACAAAACAAGCGATTGCATTATGAGATGTATGCGTGCACGGAAATACAGGCCGTTGCGCAACATGCGGTCACATCTGGTGTGTATTTTGGCTCAGGTAGTTTTTAGGTTAGGTATTAATAATAAATGACAGGGATCAAGAAAGAATTTTTTTAGCCTTGAATGCATCTTTCTACTAAGAGAACCGGCTCGTGTGAAACCTCCTGGGATGGACGTAGCCTGTGTTTACTCTGTGACCGAGTTGCCTGACAGAAGTGTCGTTGTCTGGATTGTTTGTTCAGTGTGTAATTGGTGTCGTTACACACTGCAAACAGCGCACACGTTCAGTTCCTAAAGCAAACCCCAGTGATACTGCGGATCAGTGGCGGACCGGGCTGTGAATCACATGCATGAACATTTCCTCTGTGTGTGTGTAAGTGTGTGTGTGTGTGTGTGTGCGTCACCTCCGGTGACCCCCAGTGAAGACAGACCGGCCGGCTTTGATCACACACTTGTCCCGTCGCACACACACGGACACATTCACACGCAAAGGTCTCCATAATGCTTGTCCTTCTTAAAGATGGGCTGCACTTGTAACAAAAAACGTGTGTGTGTGTGTGTGTGTATGTGTGTGTGTGTATTCGAGTGTATCTGCTTACAGAAGATAGATGTGAGTGAAATGTTATGATCAGACCCGGGGATACTGAGAAGGGGAGAGACACCTGAGAAGGGAGACTTTAGAAGAATAGGGAGCAAGAGTGAATATGAGCATGTGAGACTCAGAAGAAAAGAGCAGATTCTATATTTAGCATAGTTTGTGTGTAGCCCGTTCCAAATTAAGCTACCGTATAACCAAACCTACCAAACACACAGAGGCCAAATACAGGAGTGGGAGACATTGACTTCAGGCCTTTAAGATAAAGACCAGAATTCAATGACAATTTAATGTAAAGGCACCGTTCTGCTAACAGAACCAGCAGAATTTCAGCTTCTTTTGGACATTTGCATCCAATGTTTTGGAAAGTCTCGGGCCCCTTTTTAGGAGTAAACCATAAGGCTTTTCTCATGGTTTTCCGGTTTCTGCTGAATAAGGAAAAAAAAAAAACCCTCACACGAATGATTGTTTTCAGGAATATAAAAAGCAAAAAAAAGCTGAGTCGAGCCCCAGCTGAAATCAGGTGTGTTTTCTTGTCTTCTGAGAGCCAGGGCTATACTAACGGTCTGCTGTGGAGTCTGACAAACCCACTGCGTTACAGAAGTCGCCAATGCTTAAACATGGCCGTTGTGAAACTCAGTAATCAAACAGTTCTGGTTTACAGCCCGTTTATACCCGTTTACGAGGCAGATCTTATCACGCGAGCACGAATGCAGGTCAGGCTTCAGGATGTGTGCTCTCATGTTTTTATGATGCCATGTTTCTGGACTGGTTTGCTGTCGTTATCGCTCTGGATGCCTTCAGTGAGCAGGTCATGTCATTTATGGAGTTATCATTCATCATTTTCTTCACTGGCCTTTGCTGCTACCTGAATCAGAAAACATTCGTCCACTTTTGTACCTGCAAGAAACGGTGTAAAACAACAGTTCAGTCGTGCAGGACTTTTGGTGCTTTGATTTTGTATAAAGTGGTAAAATAAAGGCACATTTGATAACAGTTTCATGTCTCATTTCAGGGAATCCTGAGCGTTCCTGACTCGAGCCACTAGAGGGCAGTGTTTTCCCCTCTTAATGAATGGACTCCAGAGCCTCAGTGTGCATGGTAGAACCTCCATACGCAGACCCTCGTTTGTACTTTTACTCATTTTTTTTCAGTGTTCCAGAGAGCTCCTCTACTCCAGTTGACCATTCACAGTACAGTTACACTACAAGACACAGTGTTATAATCTATACTATATATCTATACTCTGCTTTTTTTCTTACATCACACAATATGAACATGATGGACACATCAGAGGCTACTCTGGGTTTCAGTGTCCAGCCAAAGGACACTTCCACAGGTGGTTTGTGGAGGCTGTGAATCAAACGGCCGAGGGCTGCTTTTCATACTGAGCTACAGCTCTTTTTTTGCCTTCTAGAAGAGAATCAGCGCCTCGATTCTTCGACTCCCTGAAGATTCAGTTTTCTGGTGTTTCTTTCCTGGCTGCGTATCGTTTCTGTTTCTGTGACGTTCGCAGCCGTACGGGGTTCAGAAGATCTGTGAGTGCATCCGAGCACGTTTTCCTTTCTGTCCGGAGACTTGTCTGCCTTTTTGTTTGTATATGGCATGGCCTGTGATAGCCTATCTCTGCCCTCCAAGACACACTTGCTCTGTTTGAGTGAGTGTACCGTGTGTGTGTGTGTGTGTGTGTGTGTGTGTGTGTTTGCTGGTGTCTTTGGTGTGGGATAAGCTGAAGTTAACTCATCATGTCTCCTCATCTTATCAACCAATTATGTTTATGAGTTGTCTGTATGGACGTAATGACTGTGTGGAAGCCAGCCAGCACACACACACACACACACACACACACACACAGACACAATCCATATCAGGCAGTACAACAATATTGAAGAGGATGTTTACATGATATTTTATAGGATGTAAGGCGCTTGTAATTTATTGATTTTACAATAACTGTTATTTTCTGTCAGTTTACATTTTTACATGATTACAAAAGAGAACTGTTGGTAAAAGAACCAGGTCTGAAATATCAAGAGGATTTAAAAGGACATGAATCATTGGGACACTTGAAAGCTTTGATTCAAATAGCCCTTGATTTTTTTAGAGACGCTTATCAAACTTTGAAGACAAACAAAGTGGCTGATGTTATTATCAGTGTTTATGCCGTTTGATGTGGATGTCAAGCATGCCAGCACAACATGCACTGCATCCTACTCAGGATGGGCACTTACAACGAGAAAAAAAGAAACCAGGGAGCCAACAGAAGGAGTAGGAACGCACAGGGAATGAGGTCAGCCGACTGAGAATGCAACAGAATTCCAAATGAGGGGTTTTCTAGATGGGTGATAGTGCTGCTATGGTGCCACAGCATCTAAACAGCAAATCTGCCTGAGCAAATGAGCATCCCTTCTGAGGCCTTTGAAGACTTAACACTTCCTCTTTGCATTACGGAGCCGGTTTGTGCTCCTTTCCTCGGGGGAACCAACAAGACGTGCCTTGATGCATGTGAACCTAAGTGATTTTTTTATTCTTCCGTTTTCTCTGATCCAGTGAGGATCCTTTAATTAGACAGACTTCACTCGCTCTATGCTAAAAGTCTCCATTCAGATTAAATTGAATCCTTTTTTTTTGTCCAAAGTCACGCACAGAACATTCTCCAAGGTTCCATACACCAGTGGAAACTCGGACTCTAATAAAGATACAGCCATATAATGACTTGGATGTCAATTTTCTGTTATGTGTAATGTAGCTTAACATCAGAAACATACCTGATAAGAGATAAGCTCCACGCTGATATTATTTCATTAACATTCTTGCTAAATTACTATCTATGATTAGAACTGCTTATTGACCCACACTCGGTCAATGCATCGGTTCTAAAAAAGCATAAACAAACACATTTCTAAGCATTCCAGGGCTGAAAGTGACGTCCTTAAACATCATAAAGTTTGACATGATTGGATATTAGATTAGAGACATGAAACTCCATTAAAGTTTGTCATTGGATGCACAAGTGTCACCAACAAAATTTGTACAATCTAACTTGCTTTCGTCCCTTTAATTTGTTTTTGCCTTTTAGCAGCAAGAAAAGAAAAAATATATTTTTAACTTTTTTAACTTTTTGATTTCAGTTTAAGTAGGGTTGTTGTCTGCCTGTAGCAGATGCTGGTTTTCTGGGAGAATGATGTAGGGATTTAGTATTAAAGTTTGTTTATTTTTCACCTTTTAAAAAAAATAATGCTGCAAACTAGCTAATAGTTCCAACACAATCAATGTTGTTACATAGTCATCATGCATGAGCAGACGAGTGTCGTTCAAACCGTTTTGAAATTGAATATGTTTGGATTTTATTGTTGCATATAGGCGACAGTTTGCTCCTCAGTGGATTCTGTAAGAGGGAGGCTGGCTTAGCTTTACTTCTCAGAACCCTTCCCCAATCCTCAAAGCAACACAAAAAAGGTTTGTGAACCTATTTTAAAGTGGACTGGCTGTGTCATCCGCATGCCTGGCTCTGAAACCATCCTGCAGTGACACAGGGAGATACGTTCACAGCTCTGGTTTTCAGCCTCGTACCACAAATATTTCACTTCACTGTTACTTAACATTTTTGTGGGATGCTGATGGCGTCTTTGTTTTGAGCATCACAACACCTTCATTTATTTGTCTGTACATGTTGAAACCTGTTTTGATGACAGCTGGGATATAACTCACAGCTGTGAAGAAGCCAAAGAGAGAAATTTAATTTAAAACTAATGAAGTTTGCACAAAAAAATTCTACAGAACTCTTAAAATGAACCCACTGCAGAAGAAACAGAATATTCCTAAAAAACAAAAAACACAATTTAATAATCCACTTTTGCCTCAATTCCCTTTTTCTTTGAGACATTTAAAAAATCATTAAAAGTTCTCAGAGGAGTAAACCGAGTTCTTAATTATTAATTCAAACATACTTAGCCCATGTACAAAGAGAACCCGGCTTGTACTCAGACCAGTTTGACAGAAAGAAAAGCCAAACAACACCACCACTTGCTGTATTATAACCAGACAAACATTCTGACATTGCTCCAGTTGTTCCAGTCCACCGGCGGCATTCTGTGTCGCTTTGCATCTGCCTGCAAACTGAACTCCGTGTCCTTTTGTTTGCTTTGCTTGTACATTCTGCACCACCAAACACAATCAAGAGTTTTATAATCATCCTTGGCTTGTGGCCCGACTCATATCTGCCTTCTTGTTGTTTTTCCGGATGGCTTTCAGACCTCATCCAACAGCTGTTAAGAGGTAGTAAGCAGATGTTTGACTCTGTGCAGAGATATTGTACCATAAAAAGGTTTGGCAATTAATCCCCACTTTTTAAGATTAGCACTAAAAATTAAAACGAGTTAGTCAGCGCTTTGAAGCTTTTGTGTCATTATTGGTTCATAGGGTGCTAAACTGCCTCTCACTGGTGGTCTACTTCCTGTTTGAGCGCCTTCATTACTGATCGGTGTCCAGCAGGCTCGCAGCTGTTGCTCATTCAGTGTAGTTATAAAGTAGTAAGTGATTTATAGACTGCTCTGTGCAGCCTGGTTTCTTACCCCTGTCACCTATAAACACTGGTCTAAATGGTCAGCACTGACCCAGCTGGTGATATGGAGGAGATGCATGTGTATCCAGATGCATGATGCTATACTTAATGCCAGCTAAAAAGTACCAATTTCAATTATAAAATGGTTGTAGACAGGAGCATTAAAAAGGAACACATAAAACAAAGGACACACATTTATTCGGGGAGCACAAATTAGTAAATGACAGAATTGCACAGCAGTTTCTGATACGGCTCAGCCAGTGCAGAATGTTTAAGCCAATGCTGATATTGAAGCTTGAGTTCTAAAATTCAGTTACTACTTGTAATTTCTTTATCACAGTCACTCAAATTAGGCCCTAAGATTATTTTTGACTACTAAGATGCTGGCTTTAAGGACCTGTTTTCCTAATGTCTGCATCCAAAAGCAGCCAATTCACACTGTTCATCTCCCTGCTTATAAAATCTCCAAATTAGTGAAACGGAAGGATAGAATAAGTTCAATTTCACCACTAGTGGGAAGTTAGGAAGACAAAGCTGCTTGGTTTCCGCCTTCATGCTAATAGTGCCACAGTCTCCAGAGGAGTAGCATTTTCTCCTCTAAAGGAAGCAAATACACACACACACAAACACAAACGGCCACAATGCATCAAACAAGGGATCCAGTCTCCTTCCCCCACTTTGGCTTGTCTCCATCAGTTAGACCCAAATTATTAAAAGGGCCAATGGGGGATTGTCGGTGGTCTCGTCTGGTTGTTTCTGCTCTGTAACCCTCTGTGTTCACGCGTTAAAACAATAGAGCAATAGCACAGTGGTTACAGTAACTAAATGGTTCTGAGGATTTATATCTGAGGGCTTTTTACATTTGTTTTTCCTAATATAAACCATCACCAGTTTCTGCTTCTTCTGAGAATCAAACTAGAATAAACATCGTTTTGAACCCGTTTGACGAGGGGTTCACAGGCCACACAGAAAGTGGGGATTCCAGGGGGTTTCCCCTCCACATCCTACCTCCATGGTTGACGTGAACAGTAGCGATAGAACTTTTGTGGGAAATGTTTATCTCAATCAAAGTAACTGAGCAGGTTAGGTGGCACACAGCGCGTGGATCAGGGATCTGATCAGTAACCACATAAGATGAAGAATAACTTGTGTAGTTCCTGTTCCGTCTGCAGTTTGAAGTATCCTGTCTGATGCAGGGGGTGCCCCGAATGGGATCTTGAGGGATGGAAGAATTTAAGGTTCTCCCAATCCACTCATAAGGCTTAAATGATAGGTTTTGAAATTATATATTTTGTGGACGTCCTTGGAAGTTTTGATCAAATCATGAAACGGTCACCAATCATTAGCAGTTATTTGAAGAAAAATGAGCATGTGCCGATGGGAGAGTCATGCTTTCAGTTTCCAACGTTCAGCTTCAGCTGGAGTAAAGCACAAGCCATGGTTTAGGATTCTACGCTAGGCCTGAACACACATCAGCCCCAATCTTTGATCCCAATTGCTTTTGAAACTTTGGCATGATTCCTGTTTTTGTTGTGTAGGGAAAGTTTCTCTGGCACAAAAAAAGAAGGAGAAAAAAAGGACAGAACATTCTCTCAATAATCAATACTAAAAAAAGACAGAACTGTTCATTAATTCAATCTGATTCTTTCGGCTGTTTGCCAGTCTCCATTAAAGCCAAATAACCGGGAATTGTTAGCTAGTGCAGAGCAGAAGTGCCGTGCTTGATCTGACCACTGTCGTTCCTACACATGATCAAACACTGGGGAATGCACTTGTGTGTGGGAGTGTGTTTCCTAATGTGTGAGTGTCAGTGGAATGCCAGAGGTGGGGATTCCAGCAGGGCACCACAGGAGGTGGGTGTGATGGTTGCAGCAGCCAGGTTGTGGACACCTGAAGCTATGTGGAGCTCATCAAAACCATCAGACTGCCGAGCTGCCCACATTTTTTTAAATCAACACCCACATGATGCTTTGTCCTGGTTACTGTCACTATGTTTGTCGTGTATTTCAAGATTTTGATGTAAGAACGTATCATTCAACTAATAACCACGTTCAAAGGTGATATGTCATCAGTTTCTTTTATTCAGTGTTGACAAATTCATGTGACACTTCGGAGCTTGAGAAGCAGGAATTTTAATTGACTGTGACCGTTTTTTATAGAGCGCCGCTTAAATTAAGATGGTTGAGTAATTATAGCTCAGAGCAAGGGGTGTTTACCTGCTCTGAGGCTGTTCTTTGGAGTCTGTTGATATGAGAGATTAAAGTGACCAAAGCTGTAGTATTTGCACTAGAAAAGATATCAATTCATTGAAAAAATGGTGTTAAGGTAATATTGAAAGGATACTAAGCATTAAAAGTGGTCCAGGGATTCGACTCTTAGGATGGGAAAGAAAGGTACGATAAGCAAATAGGCAATATAATAAACTAATGGTTCAATCTAAAATTTGTCTTATTTTTGTTTCTGTTTATCATTATTCTATTTTTTTTGTTTGTTTTTTTAGACTGTCAGAGAACAAACCGTCCCACCACCTTCTTCTCCAGCTGTTCAGATAAAGATTGATTTCACAATTCAAATGAATGTTTTGGCGTTGCATCATGTGGCCCCGGGACAAGGTAAAAACTGCAGCCAAGAATTCCAAAAAGGTGCGCAAGTCAGATTGAGCCATCGCTTTCTTCTGGGAAATTCAAACTAAAGAAACTTAGAATTAGAAATGCACTCTTACGGACTCATTCACTTTGGACAAAACATCACAGTGAGTGAAGTCCAGAGCTCATTTAATTCTATTAGATACACATTTAAATATATAACAGACATATAACAGATACACAACACTACTTTAAACCCTGGATGGTATTTTAATCTCCACTCTTTGTCCTACTCCAGTAGTTATAAATCCTCTAAAAACGTATGCGTTTCTCAGATTTACCGGGAAAGAAATTCAGTTAATTTTCAATTCAAGTGACTAGTTCTGGACTTATCGGTTTCTCATAAATAATAACTCATTCTGTCTTAGTGTCAATCAGCCATACGTTTGTCCTCCATCAATCTGGGACTGAGAAAACCAAATTATCAAAAACTGACCACAGGCACAGAGGAATATGAGCAGAATGGATACAAAGGGATGGTGATATATGTGCTAAAAGTAAATACGAAGAAAAAGCTGACAGCTCGGAGAAATAAAGGCAAACTGTCTGTGGAATCGTGTGCTTTTACAGCTGGGTGCACGTTAGTTGCGTCAGTGCATTACCGAAATGAGGAAGAACAGGGAAAATGTGTAGAGGAAGGAAAGAAGGTTAGCAAGAGAGGGAAAAGAGGGCTGGCGCATAAACGGAAAAGGAGAGGAGAAATGTTGAAATACATTTTTAAAGGGGGCTAGCTTCAGTTGGGTGTTTTACATGGTGGCCATTAGGCTAATGCTTCATATAGATGTTCTCAAAGCTCAGAGTAACAGTATGCAGCCTTTAGATGGGTGGATATCAGCCAATAATATGACAGCGTCGGTATGTGTTGGCATGTTGTCCCATAACTCACCCCAAACCCTGAGTTCATGACCCTACAGTTAGCTGACACAATGATTTTCATCAGGTTTTTGGTGCTAACTCAACACGACCTGCTGGACACCTGAGCCCAGCTTTGAGAAGTCTTACTGTAGCTTCCACTAGAATTAACGTCCATCCACACCTGGACACACACACACACACACACACACACCAGAGGTCACACAATCCCACCACGGACCGCCTTGTGTTTGTCCTCAGAAATACACAATTGCACTTATTTGCGTAGACACATGCTCTGACAATTTGCACACACACTTCTGTGGTGACACAGAAATTTGAAAAACATTCAGACCTGTTCATGTATTAACAGACGAGAAGCTGAATGCTTACAAGCTCAACCAACTTAAATACACCTAAACACACACACACACACACACACACATTGACATGCTTTACTGAGTACACACAGAGACAACCCTGCCCTCCCATATTGACTCTACTTACTGAACATTGTTTCTCACACACTGTTACTTTAAGACTTCTCTTAGCTCTCTGATGATCTCTGCATGACAGATTACTGCCAGCTTTGTGGATTCTGTTTGTTTTTTGTTGTTGTTGTTAATGCAGGTGGGTTGACATGTCCTGAATCATGACTTCTGCCGTGAGTGTGTGTGTGTGTGTGTATACTGAAAGCAGGGCTATTACTCCATGTATGAGGAGGGACAAGTTTAGACCTCAGCATGTTCCTGGGGTCTGTCAGCTATACAATGAGTGTGTGTGTGAATGTGAACACATCTGACTGTATGCTTCTGAGTGTCAACAAAAGAAACAAAAGGAATGACTAACGTTGGTGTGTCTTACTTATCTTATTGTCATCTCATTTGTTTGTTTTTTTTGGTTGATGTATATTACGGGAAACTTATGATTTCACATGTAGTTGTGGGCAGTAACATGTGGGGCAGCGTAGACATAAAAACACACCCGACGGTTTCAGATCCAGGGTGTTGGTTGTCAGTAACGCGTCCATGATTAAACCATTTCTAGTAAAAACGTTCCTCATTTCCTTATTATTTAACGTGGATGCTTTATCCCATTTGGGGTCATGTCACAGTGAAGCCAAAAATACTGCATTTCCAATATTTTATCACTGATCGTTTCTCAAAATGAAATGCTATGTACCGGTATACCAATAATCTCCAATTTCTTACAAAGATTGAGGATAAAATGGTTTAAGTTCTCTCCTCTTTTTTCTATTTTTGCTTTTTTCTTTGTGGTCACATTTACTTGGTTTTATTTGGGCCTTGGTCAGTCACTGTAAGAAATATAACAATGCTTAAAAGTATAAAGTTTCATAAGCCATGTTTAGAGGGGAAAATGGTTAGGGTTAGAGTCATTGAATATGTCATGTCATAGAACAAATGAAGTGGCTAGAGCTAAGATGCATGTCATCAAGATTTATTTTATTTAACCAGCAATTTTGATGGGTTCTATGAGAAGTTCATTTCTCAATTTATGAGTTCTTTTGAAACTAAAAGGGATAACTCCACATAGTATTAACCAGTCATCCCAAAATTCAGAACTTAAAAAAGGCCCCCCTCCCTCCCTTTTCTACAGCTTTTTTATTCCTTGCAATCAACAAGTTCTAACAGGAGCTCTGACTATTTTAGTGGCTGCGTTGTGGCTGTGTGTGCGTTTCCTCTCCTGCAGTGTTAGTTGCTGTTATCCCAGGACTCGGATGGTGTTTGATATCATCCCCTACGGTGCCCTCTTTAGACCCTCTTTAGCGCCTGGTGGGGCAGCCCAAAGGCTAGGGCAAGTCTGTGATTGTAGCCCCCCGCGGTGCTGGGAATGAGGGGCCGGCCTCTCTGCAATTACACCCCGCGCAGCCCCGTGAAACACAGAGCTTTACGGCTCTTATCCAATACGAACCCCAGGCAATAGAGGGCAGGGAGAATGGGCCAGCAGCAGGTAGTAATGGCGCTTAAATGGCAGCAGGCATTCCTCACTGTGAAGCCTGTCTCACGGCCGGAGACTGCCGGGGACACAGGTGAGCTACGGCTTTACCTGTCATCACCTGCACGCCTACACATTTAAGCTAACTTTTTGATTGGCCTTTTTAATTTTTGGTCAACCACTTCTTTTTTTAATCAAGATTTACCTCAAGCTTCTTTTCTTAAAGATCCATTTTTGACGTATTGTTAAAAAAGAATTAAAAAAATGTTGCAGTACACATTGATCTATAGGTATTTTAAGCCTCAGCTTTTATGTGTCACATCACAGAACTGGTTTTAAAGAGAAAGAGATTTCCAGGTGCAGAAATGGAAGTATTTATCACAGTTTGTCTCCAGAAGACCGGCATCACTAACTGTCTACCCACTTCCCTTTGTCTCTGAGAAGTTTACAGTATATTTAAAGCAAACATCTGATAGGGGAACTGTGCCACAGGCCATCAATAAATAGGAGGGATGAGGAAAGGGGCAGGACAGGTATTGCAGCCCCTGCTGTGAGACCCACCGGTCGACCCCGGGAAGCCCAGGAGGGGCCGCACATTTCAGGGAAACTGTCACCTATAAATCAAAGCCAGCAAGGCCATTAAGACGACTGCTTTGAGGAGATCAAACTCATTTGACCTGTGCGCATAAAAGGATGTTTATTGCAAATAATTGTAAAGTCTTTAGAAAAATGTTTTAAAAATAAGGATGTAAAGATTTCCCAACACCAACAAACATTAACAATTAACAAACTTTCATATTCTAACCTTTGTTTTTTCAACTGTGTTAGTGGTACAAAAACTTATTTATAAATGATAAAACCTATATATATATATATATATATATATATATATATATATATATCAGTTTGTAATATATAAAAATTCTAGCTCAGATAAGTTTGTACATTAAACTTCCAAATAATATCTGCACAACCAAGTCACAGACCACTTTTTCAAAGAGCCTCTCAAGCATTTAAAAAACAAAACAGAAACAACAATGAATGTGCATGGAACACATTGATAATTCAGCCAGAGTGCTGGTGACTTAGTGGCATAGAAAAATGTAATCCTGGTTTATTGTAGATGCTTTGCAAGCCCCTAAACGTGAAGTACGAGAGATCATTGATACAAAACATTCTAATTAAGAAAATACACTCCTTACCAGTATATATACCAGCCGTATATTCCAAGTTGCACTTAAACAACTTGCAGATCCAAACACACACCGAATACACAAGGCATGACAACCTCACTATTTCCAACAGATAGTTGTTGAGAGATAATGTAGGGGCTTTTTTTTCTGAATCTCTGCAGGAGTGTCTGATTTAACCCTGTAAATGACTGACTTTAACTCTATTTCTAGCCAAATATTATGAATACATATTTTTTCAAAATTGTACAGAATCTGAAACCTCCATGTAGGTTTCCCTATGCAGGAAAAGGGGTTCAAAAGCAGCTGCCCTTATGCTACCCACTGTGTGAGCCCGCGGGGTAAGCTAATGAGGTGTCCAACACAGGTGTGTGTTGAACACGCATTGTTTGCATTTTACTAAGCGTATAAAAAAGGTCCCGCTCAGGTCCCACTCAGCAGAAACTTGAGACGCATGCCCTCCACGAATAATGCTGTGATTTGTATTGTGGATGGTGACCCCAGGACGAGGGCTGGGTTGGTATTTTGGCCCCTGCCGAGAAGCTCAATGAGCAGTCCTGAGGCCCAAAGATGAGAGTAAAGCTCAAAGGAACTAACAGCAGAAAATAAAGAATATTCCAGTTTTTTAGTTAGTTAAAAAAATAATAAAAACCTTCTTTCCAGCTGTGAAAGGTAAACCCTAATGGAGGCCTGTGCTGCACCTGTTAGTGCTCACAATGGAAAATAACACTTTCTCTCTAGAGACTTTAATGGTGAAACAATGTTCAGAAATGTTTTTTTGTTTTTTTTCCACTTGTTCCTACTCAGCTCAGCTCCACTCAGGTTTTTTTGGACATCCTCTGGGGGCCGGCGCCTCCTATCAGTTACAATTTTAGCACCTACTCGGCAGAGGGGTTCCCGGAGGGCCGAGTAGGGTTGACGTCTTTCTGTTTGGATTTAATTTGTAATGGAAAGCCACCTGAATGGAGTCACTGTGAGTGTAAGGCTGAGCAAACCCCATCAGCTCTGCAAGAACTCCCAACTATACAGGAAACCATTCCCATAACAACCAAACAACAATAAATGATAAATAAATAGAATAAATAAATAAAAGAAAAACATTTCAATTTCCATTTGTCATTACATGGTTGTTTAAACATTTGAAATACCACAGTATAATGCAAATATGGAAAAAACTCTAAACAAATACAGAAATGTTACTATTGGCTTTATGATGCCTGATAACCACAGAAATGCTTCCTGAAGGCTAAAACAATCCAGAAAATTACAGTTTTTGGTTTTTCTCCCATTGTTCCATAGAAACTTTGCAGAGTATGTCCTGCTTTTTTTTTTCTTTCAAACCACACAGGTACATTCAAATATGTTTTTATTTTTTTGTTACCAATGATGAGAAACTCCAGTGTACACACGGTTGTCCGTAAAAGGAGAACAAAAGTTTGCTCATTGTTTTGTCTGTATGGCTGTTTTTTTTTTGGCTTCCCATCTCCTGTCTGTGATCCTTAAAATGCCATCCGACCGCTGGCAGCTTACAGAAGCTCTTCCTCTCTGCTGCCAGGAACTCAGCGATTCAATTAACAAAAACTCTCTGATGTCTTATCAGAGGCACAAACCCTGAAGTGTGCTGCGGTGTGTGTGAATGTCCGGAGAGAGAGAAAAAAATAAGATTCAAACACAAACTAAGCTAAACTGGCAGATTTGTGTTTTTGAAGCTATGGACTGATGGTGCTAATAAACTAAGGACGATGCAGTTCTGGGGTGTGTAAACAGAACCATATCTCAGAGTGTTCTCAATCATGGAAACAGTCATTTCAAGATTTTTTTTAAAACATAAGTCATTAGAAAAAAAATACACCACGTGTTTTGTGTTCAAGCAGAAATGTACCTTTTCATGTTGTCTCACGTGTCTGGATATAAAAAGCAGAAAACTCCAAATGTCACATTTCTATTGACTGGTTTACTGCTTGGGAGAAAAATGTTCTACGCAATCTTAGATACATTAAAAAAAAATTAACTTGCTGATCAAAATTATTCAGAAGAACTGAACTTTATAGTTAGTCTCATGGTTTCAGGTTAAGCAGTTTTAAGTGGATTTAAATGTTACCAATAGGACATTTCTCTTGTAAAATCCTCAAACTGTTCTCTGTTTTTGTCTTTTTAGGATATAAAAGACGGTTGCGCAGTCTTACCCTTTGGGCAACATGAACAGGTAATGAATACAGATTTTTTAATGACGTGAATGTAATGCAGAGGTTAAGTTTTTTTTTTTTTTACTGCCTGGAAAAGCTGCGTGGGGGGCGTTTGTCACATTCAAAATGAGATGGTTAGATTTAAGACTAAGATAAGTTAGGAAATATGCCCCATGTCTCATCACTTTAAATCTATTATGCAACCCACAAAAGCAATAAACGAAAGTTGGGCAAACAAAATTGGGACAGCTCCGATATACCGATGGGCCTAAATTACTTCTATCTGTTTACCAGATGTGCTCAGGTTGGAGACTAGCACCGTTGCTCGTCTTTTGTAAAAGTAGACGGTTTCACCACTGATAATCTTGGTGATAACGACAAGAAATGGCCTGGAGGGATAAAGCAGCGGTAGGAGGAATGATGCAAAACATCAGGATACCAATGCCCCTAATTTACAAGATGGCCTCAGAATGAGAAGGCTTAAATGACATCTTATCGTGAGTTTTCAAAAGCTAGCCAAACTTTTCCACCGCTCAAAGGAAGAATGTGAATTTAGTTTTCACCTAACAATAGTTCTGGTTTGAAAACATCCCATATACATTATATTATTAAAGAAAATATGGGTCACTTTTATGCAGCTAAGTCATGTGATGATGCTGCATTCAAGAGCACTGATTGGTCCTATGACAGGTAATGACTTGTTTTAGCAACTCATCCTTTTTCTTTTCTTTTTTTCTTATTTAATGCAATAGTTTTACTATACGATAAGAAGCAGTTCAACTTCAGAGACAAACATTTCTTTAACTTTTTCTTTTTAATGATGAACTTGACTTACCTTAAACGCAGCAGTTGCAGCTTCTAAGCAACAACTCAGTCATGAGTCAAACGAATGGCCAGTCATTTTGATAGCAATCCTAAAAAAAACAAGCTTATTTGGCAACATTATCCTTTCTAAACAGATTTATTATGGCTCCATTTCAACAGTACTGCTATTATCTGTTTACTTTAATGAAAACCAGGAAAGTATACACAGAAGTTATCATTGCTTGCGTGTAGGCTCATATTACAAAGGTGATTTGCCTCGTAAGGCAAACACTTATGCGTGGGAATCTATAAGTTTACTCTGCCTTGCCTGTACTTTGATCTGTCTAGACATTACGATGCGACAGGAAGAGAGGTTGTAGTTTCAGGTTTTGGCTTGATTATGCTAAATAATGCTCAGAAAATAACGCTGCCAATGCCGAGACTCGATTTGGAAAAAGGGATGGGGTGATGGGGGGGGATAGAAAAATGATTAAATTCATGCTTGTCCAAGACTTTTATAAAAGCACTTTCTTTTTGCACAATAGCTGGCATGTTTTCAATGAAAACCTCCAAATGTGTGACAGTAAACCACGCATCTGAAGGCTTTCTGGAGAAAGGATGATTCAGCCATGACAAGTTCAAAAATATTCCTCGTGTCACATGAAAATATTTGCTTTGTAACAAACAGGTTTTGTTAAAATGCGTTTACTCCTACTAGCAGTTTTGTCATCGGTGACGAGCAGAGGAACGCCACTTTTTTTTTTTTTTTTGTAACATCCCGTAAATGTGACTACTGAAAGTTTAATGAGAGGTCACTTAGCAGGACGGGGCTGCCTGTGGACGATATACAGAGCTATTCCTGGCCTGGCTGAGTGTGTGTGGAGAACCACACATCTAAAGTTAAAGCTGAAATGATTTTCCATGGAAATGCATATGCAGGAACATGGGGAAAAAAAACTGTCACCTTTCCAAAATTCCACAAACGAAGCGCCAAACTGAGCGCATTTGAAAAAACCTCTAAACATTCTTGGCTTTTGGGGAACCTTTCAGCACTGTGGCCACCATCATCCAAATACATCCACCAAAAGTGTGACATAAGCATTTAGCAAATATGAAACTCTCCTCTGTCAAACTTTACCTGTAGAGTTGTGAAGACATTTTTAGGGTATTTGGTTTGTGTTTCTGGGTACGTTTCTCTGTCTCTGTCTGATTTCTGTTCTTGCCCTTTACCATTCCCACTCAATCTTTCCAGTGGATTTCTAGTTTATTTATCAGCTCCACTACCCTCACTTTCAAATCCAGATAAAGTCCACACCAAAATCTTTTTCTTTTTTCTCCTAACAGAAACATTTGAAATGTATAAATTGTAGAAAAAACATTAGTTTTTAGATGATTTCTAACTGCCATATTCAAACTGAATATGAAGAATAATTATTTATTGTATCATTATTACTTAAACAGATTGATTTCTGTTAGCAGCAAAAAATGAACCAATGTTTATAAGACCCAATGATTTGGTCAATCAATTGTGATTTAAGTGTCAGTTATTTCAAAATATATCTCATCCTTTTTCTGTGTTTATGCATTTTATAGGAAATTTGTGAGGAGAAAACAAACTACACCATCATGCTCGACCTGTGATGGTTGTGACTTTAAATGGCAGACACATGCACTTGCCTGCACGGGGATAAAATAATGAAATGGATCAACGTGAGCTGTGAATGGCAAAGCGCAATTATGGACCAATCCGAAGTAATTTAGTGTAATTATTTTCTCCGCAGCCCAGAGGATTTCCTTTGTGTGTCGACTCTGCTCCCGTGCAAGCCCATAAAGACCAGCCGGGCTCACATTTACATCTTTTATCAGGATGCTTGTATTATTCCCTCCTCTCATGACACTATTCATGCTCCCACCACGGGCTGCGTGAGCACGCCGTGTCCTTTTTGACCATGGAGTGTTTCCATCCGTGGCTCTGTGTGCAGCACAGTGAAGCACCGCCGTTGTTTTTGTACTTGGAGAGTACAAAACTCTCAGAGAAAAATTACAGTTTGACACCTGAATGGATTTTGTCCTTATTGTTATCATCCAGACTGCAGCTGCACATGAGAACATAAAGCATATTTTGTGTTTTTGAAAATTGCCCTGCAAAGGACAAGAGGTCCAATAAGAGTTCTAGCAATAATTCAGCTGTAGCTTAAAATGAGACATACACTGTTTGTGTGAGCCCTTTTGGCTGTTAACATAGTTTTAATGCTTTTTTTTAATTACTATTATTTTTCCGTTTGTTTTTTAGCCACCTCAACAATCAATGTTTTAAATGGCTTTTGGCAGAGAGGATCTCCTGAGTTGACCTGATACAGAAACAGAGCAGCCACTTTGTATCACAGAAATGTTTTTTGAAAAAAAATAGAAAGGAAAACAATATTACACAACAAAAACTTGACTTAATCAGAACTTAGTCTGTGCCCTAATTTCCCGTCCAGCTTTCTAATGACACATCAGGGATGTCGCACAAACGATCCCTGTTAGCATTGAGGCCGATGTCTGAAGGCACCGTCTTTATTCAGCCAGTGGGAACCACAAACTGCCTGTGTGTAAATGTTCAGGTTATTTTTTTCCTCTTTTTTTTGTTTTTTTTTGCAGCTTTTTTAGTCGATAAGCGCTCAAATATGAACAAGAACCTCCAGAGTTTGTAACTGAATGAATTTTTTGCAGCTTAAGATTACAGCGTTCACAAAAAGACATGTATGAGAAAAATTAGAACCTCTTCCACTGACATTAAACCGGCGCAGTTGCAAAAATACGAAGGTCCTCAAAAGCACATTAAATAAAATGGAAATCATTTGAAAAGCATTTTCATCTGGACAGCTTCTTACATATTTATTTATTATCTATAGTGTTTTATAATATATTGATTGACTGGTATTATCTGACATTTCCAACTGAAACATTTAATGTTGTAGATCTTCAGCAAAGTGAAAACCTACTACAGGACTTTTCTGCTTACCAGTAAACAGCCGAACGGCCCACATGAGTTATGGCAGTTCCATGAAAGATGCCTGCGTTGTTGTGTGTTTTTGTCCCCTCTGTGTCAAAGCGTATTTCCATGCAATGCATGAAAAGAATTTGGTTTGATGGCTTAATCGAGTTTTGTGTGATGTTTTTGCGTCTGCGTTTAGTCAAGTCAAGTCAAGTCAAGTCAACTTTATTTATATAGCACATTTAAAATAACCAAGGTTGCCAAAGTGCTGTACATAAAAAGCATATATATGTGATTTTAATGTAAAAAATAAATAAATAAATAAATAAATAAATAAGATACATAAAAAGGTAGAAAAGGTGCCCTACCTCAACCTAAGGTTACAATGTTAAAAGCCAAGTCAAATAAGTGGGTTTTTAGTCAGCCAAACTACGACAAACCTGCAGCGTGCCTCTCATCAACGTCAGTGCGTTAGCGTAAGATAAAAGGTGTGTGCATACTTTTCAGGTCTTCCAGAGAAAATTACGCAAGAGTTTTGATGCATTTCTCCACCTCTGACTGACTAATGGACCTGCGCCCGCTCGCTGAGAGCGAGGAGAAGCCGGTGATGACACTGACAGGAGCCGGTGGCGTAGGAAAGCAGCCGAGGGCGAGCGGAGCGATGAGAGAGAAACGCGAAAGGTGACAGAAAAGGCAGATGAAGGAAGTGAGCCGTTACTCAGGAGGGTGTTGGTTACATTAGTAGAGAACACAAAGTGTCAGGAGGAACGGGGATGGAGAGGTCACTCCAGCCAAAGAGCAGCGTTCCACTGTCACAGGCTGACAGGCGAGAGGGCCTGGGACTCAGAAAAAAGAAGGGTGGAACAGATAAAAGATTACATGTCATTGGGAGGCTAAACACTAACACAACAATGTAAGGTCAGACCCTTCTACGCCATTAAACAAGAAAAACTGATTTTCCCTTTGATTGAAGCTGCCGTATTTCTATTACAGTAAAAAAAAAAAAAAGATAAAACATTCCTGGTGACAGAATTAATAGTTAATAAAATAGTTAGCAGTTTTTGTAAGATTAGTGCAAGTAAAGAGGTCCGTATTGAGGATTATTCTGTACTTATCGTGAGCTCAGCCTGCTAAAATGTGCAGTGATGAAGAGGAGTGTGGTGAAGAGTAGATGGAGCCCCTCCAGGTGAAGGCTTCTGCTGGGGTTCCTGATCTCTGAACTGAAATGTTAAGTGTCACAGGTGTTTTGTTTTTTTGTAAAATACAGTAAAATTGTGAAAACAGACATTTTTATTATTGCAAAAACAAATACTTAAGAATCACTGGTGCAAACATAGCACTGTCTCAGCAGGGTTTCCCAGTCCACTCCCGTGGATAAAAAAAAAACTTGAATAAAAAAAGAGAAAAAAAGCAGCAATATATCCACTTTTTAACATTAAAGCCCCAATATGTCCCACTCCCCTGCAACAAACTACACAAAAGGTTCCAGACGTGAACAGATATGATACGACTACATTTTTTTCTTTATTTTGTTTTACTCTCAAAATTCTGTACTAGACAAATAGAACAGATGAGTGATGTTGACTGCAGGATGAATGTATTTTCAGTGAGCTTGAATGTGTTTGTTAGTCGTAGTATTTTTTCAGAAGCCAATGAGCAACAGAGCGGGTGTACATAATGAACTCTTTCTCACGGTCCTGAAAACTAACCAGGCCTGGTTAACCTGTCTTTCTTGTCATATTCAGGCAGTGCTTAAGCCTCTCGTGCCTTCTCGTGTCTTAGCAGCCACATTTCTGTTTGGGTTGTGTTGACGGGTGGAAGTTTAATATTCACAACACACAGAAAAGGAAAAAAAAAGTTTGAACAAAATACATCTGTTAATTATTTTCTTTTTTTTCTTATTTCTAGTGGCAGAGAAGGCCGCATCTCACATATATCTTTCATTTTCCCAGCATGCATTTTGCAGATCCATCTTTCTATCGCTCCAAGCCACATTTAAGAGAGAATACCTCGCACTAAGGTCAACATAACCTCGTTCTTAATGCTGTTGTCACCACTGTGATCCAGTTGGTCCTTTCCCAGAGTAGGAAAACATCATGTCAAAGGTAAAAACCACC
Source organism: Menidia menidia (assembly GCA_907169785.1). Taxonomy (NCBI): domain Eukaryota; kingdom Metazoa; phylum Chordata; class Actinopteri; order Atheriniformes; family Atherinopsidae; genus Menidia; species Menidia menidia. Next base: position 16,413,080 of record CAJRST010007779.1, on the reverse strand, counting down.
ACAATATTTTCTGTGCATCAACAAACAACAAGTGGTGTGACATCATTCAGTGGTTCATATGAAATAAACCACATTATTATCTTTATTGTCAAACGATCATTAAAATCCGGACCTGTGTTTCTGTCACCGGTTTGCATATCTGCACAGCGTATCTGTGATGTGGTTGCTTATATTTATTTACTCTGAGCCAATGAAAACTGCGTCAGTCAACCCGTTCTTTGGAATAGTGGCACAGGAATGCATTCAATGGCATCTCAGTTCCTCAAAACCACGCATGGCTTTTAACTTTTTGTTTTTCTTTAAGGTCAGTGTTTGTGAATGTGCCCTCCTCCCATCAGCCATGAGTGGGAAAAAAAATCAAACTCACAGTCAGGTTTCAAATGAACACAAGGCACGAGTCTCGCTGCTGCTATCATTGTAAAAATAGCTTATTTTTCCACTGGTGCAGTCATCCATGAACATCTACGCTTTCAAATTCAGGGACAGGTTTCATTTATTCGCTAAGTAAATATTAAGCAAAGGGCACGCTTTGTTTTTCTAGTCAGAAGACGTCAATGAAAAAAAAAAAGACACAATGAGAGTAAAGAGAAACATTTCCCCAAACAACATTTAGCACCTTTGTGTAGTTCCCACAGGTCAAAGGAGGGTTGATGCTCAGGCTGAAAGGCAGATCATGACATCATCCCATCACGGGATGATTCTCATTGTTTCTCTCTTTTGAACTGGCTGTGACGTTGTTCCAGCATCGGCGTGCTTCAAAGCCCACGTGTGCTTCAATTAGTTCAATTGTACCGTTTCAGTGTGGGCTGAAAGGAAGACCAGGTGGAGAAAGGTGTTTCTCTGATTCTCATTTGGGACACATATTTCACAGTCTGGCTTCTGGTCATATAAACATTAATTGAAAGACTGAATCTAATGATGAATTCACAAATTATTTGAAAAGTTTTTGCTTCCCAGGTCAAATCTGATGGATTAATTCAGTAAAACAAGTTTAAATGTGTTGTAAACAGCCACAAACCTTCTAGCCCAAACTGCCCAAAAAGCAATGGGATTACATCAAAAATAATTGTCTTTACCTCAGTCTGTTCTTCTGAGTTCACGTCCATCGTGAGCTGTCTTAAACAATGCAATTTCATAATTTCATAGACACGAAGGAAAGTTTAAATAACATGCAGGCAGCCAAACAAAGGAACTCTACACAACATATATTCTCTTTATTTCTTAGGAGCGTCATTTCTTATGATCAAATTCAGCAACACTCGTTTTGTTGTTTTGTTTCTGTGACAAAATTCCCTTCTTAACAACAGGTCAGAATAGATCACCAGAAATAAAAAAAAAGTAGCTGCATTGTAGGAGAATTAAAAAGAAATCAATAATAAGAGCATTGATTCTGAGCAGGTTTTCTAACGGCCTGCTGGATTGTACCACAATGTTCATGGCCTACTTTCTCTTTAATCCAGTTTGTGCTTCATTTTGCAGTTTTCTGTGTAGTCCTCAGAGCCAGAAACACGTGTTCGTTTGTCTTAAGCTCCGGGACACTGCATTAGTTGCCTGCAGTGTCAACGGCTCTTTCCTAATGTAATTGTGATGCTGTGCCAGCTCCCAAGAAAAGCATGTAGGCCTGTGAAAATCTTTGCCATCAGATCAGTGTGTGTGTGTGTGTGTGTGTGTGTGTGTGTGTTTATCCCACTCTTCATCGTTACTAATAGTATAATTGACAGGCGTTTTTTTTTTTTTCTCCTTATGTGGCTGCAGAGAGTGATGCTATCTGTAAACCACCGGCGCCAAACCAATTGAAAGGAAGAAAAACAAAACAGAATACGACTGCTCTGCTTTCTGCTGCTTAGCAAACAGCTAACCGAGTCAGATGATGTCAGGTGGTGTAAAGGGAAACAATCGTACTTTTCCTGAAGGAGTAATTAAAAAAGAATGAATCCTGTTGAAGGAGGGAAATATTATTTTCCTGCCGTGTATAATGTCAATAAGCCCCCTCACAGCAGCACACCTGTAAAGAGTCATGTAAAAGTGTGAAATGATGGGATTCTAATCTTTTTTTGAATACCACATTGAATAAGAATGTTCACATTTTGCTCTTATATGCAGCATAATAGCATGTTAGCACCTGGGTGAAGGGGGTTCTGGGAAAATCTGAGCTGATGATGTTGTTGCATTTTGTGATGTGGTTGATTAGTAACCAAGCACAGCAGTGGAAGTCAGAATGGAAAAATGTCAAGCCTTTTTTTTTCCCCAAGGTACTTCCGTACCGATTTCCGTCATAATCTGCTGTTTGAGTTGAGTCATCTCGATGCAGCCAAGACTGTAAACACATCAAAGCGCGGCGTAATTATCCTGAGACATTCAGAACATACTGAACTTGAACATTTGACTCGAGGACAAACAAATGAGGCCAAAATAATTACGGCTGTCAAAGCAAATAAAAGAATTAAAAGAATGATCTGCAGTTCCCTTCACAGTGACAGGGAGATTTACATGATAACTGAAACACATAAAGGTATGGCACGATCAGAAGTGTAGACCGAATGGTTCTGTCGGTTGGTTTTCAGAGGAAACATCGTGAGGACATGTTTGCTCACCTCAGTCAGTAGGTCACACGCAGGCCCAGTCGCCTGTATTTAAGTTTTTCAAAACTTGTTTTCCATTATGTCAGTGGTTAGAACAAACGGAGCCAAGAGACGACAAGCAAATCACAGGCGGTGTGCATTTATGTGGCCACACATGCAACGGGAGGCCTGGAACAGGCCGCTGCCTTCATTCTGGATGCCTTTTATTCTGTAACTTTTTCTCAGTTGATTGATTTCTCATTCTCAACATGCAGGTGTGACCTCCTCAGGATTGTACTGTACTGTACTTTTTTCTAGGGCTCAAAGCCAAGTGGAAGCTCAGAGAGCATCTGGCTTTCTCTTTCTCAGCACTCAACTCCGCAGAGTTATTAAAGCTCTCTTGAAAGCTTATGTTTTGCATTTGGCTTATAAGACAGTGTAGTTTGATTTATTTGATTTCGGTATGCTTGTGACCTAATTGTTTTAATCTAAACACTGTCTCCTGTCTACGTGCTTCATGAAGAATTTAGCCTGGATTTCATTTACTATTCTCAACTCCCCCTCAAGCTATAAATGTTTTTTTCAAAACCACCTGGAGGTATGACACTCCCTGCCGTGTTTGTCCCTCCTAGCTGCTTTGGTTTCATACATTGTAAGGTTAAACGAGGACACGCATGCATAACACACAGTGTGTACATCTATTAAAACAAACTCAGTCTCATTTTGGGCTCATTTTTCCAAAAGTCGTCAATCAAGTTTTTGACAGCTGAAATCAACATCTGGGAGGTTTGACATTTGCAACATATAATTTAATTATCTTAAAGAGGAGATCCCATTTTCTTTTCCCTTTTTTCCCTTGAATTTTGCTTTTCACTTCAATAGATGCCTTCACGTGGGGCAGGATTCAGGTACTTTTCCTCCTTCTCATAGGTTTATGCTGTCAGGTGAAAATACATTTTTAAAAAGTCTTTAGACTATGTAGATATAGCCTTGGATTAACATTGTTACCTAAGATGAGTAACACCTCACCTTTTGTTAAACTAAAATAGAAGGAAGCCAATTCACAATTGTTTCCCCCAACACGGAACTGAACACTATCAGGAAGATTCTGTGAAATTTCAGTTTCAACACTTTCTCTTCCTACAGAAAGTCTTTTCAAATGGGTGAGGACTGGAAAAACAAGCATAGATCAAGGAGATAGAGGAAAAACGAATAATAGACCTGTGTAAATGTAAAAGAGGAGGAGCTGAAAAAAGGAGCTGGATGCAAACTAAACCCAGCAAGATGAGCACTTCCTGCAGAGGTAGACTCCCCGAAATGCCGTTTCCACTAATCTGCAGTGGACAGGCTGGACAGCGTAGAGGGAAAGGTGAGATAGCGCCTTCTCTAACGGAAATACCAGAGGCCAGAGTCTGATAAGAGCCTGTGAGGAACTGTCCAGTCCTCTGTGAGCATGATGGGGACACCATGATAAACAGATCAGCTCCTGGGATTCTTAGAAACCATGACAGATGACACAGATGACATTTAGATCACATTTCAGAATAAATTAATAGAAGAAAGCATCATTACAAATTTTGTGTTCTGATTAATTATCTATGCTTTTTATTTTACTTTTCCAGAGTGGATCATTCAGAATGATGAACCTAGCTCCACCAGGTGTTTTCACCTCCTAAATATGGTCCTCTAAAACAATTACAAGCATGTTCTAGATGTATCACTTGTTTCATAAGTGAGAATCTTTACTTTCTCCTTTAATAATATTTCTTTTTTTTTTGTTTTGTCCTTTAATGATAGCATCCACACAGTGGAAGGTAAATGCTGTGCTATACTAGCCATGTGTGTTTAAAAAAAAAGAAAAGAGTACTCCTACTGCGACATGATTTGGTACAGCTAAAGATCCATGTGGAATGTCAGAACAATAGAAAGTCATCTTGGGGAAGTTTGTGTTTGAGTTAGTTGTGTGAAAATGAGATAATACTGTCTAGATTTGGTCTTTGTGGCGGGCTGCCTGTTGGGACAAAGGTTGGAGGCAGGCTTGGTCAAACAGCGGTTATCTCAAGTGGACCCCATTAGCCCTCTAAATGTGACAGGAGAGTGGAGGCAGGTAGTTTAACAAAGTCAGTGAGCACATATGATGACAAATTAGTGGGGAGAAAACTTGTCAGCCCGATTTGAAAAGCGCAAAGATGAATGTATGGGAGCTAAGCCCTGTGCAAAACACCCGGAGACCACCTCACCGTTCTCGGAGACGTTCAAACAGGCAGAGAGGAATTAGCCTGTCAGTGCTGTACTCTGTGGAAAATGACACCATTAACTATGTATAATGGCACATTAAGACCATAAACATGAGCTTTTATGAGAAGAACAAACATATAAATGAGCTAAGAGGCCTGAATGTGCAAAGTTGGTCTCCTTTTCTTTGAGAAGTCATGGCTTTAGCTTTATGATGCTGTGGGGAAAAAGTTACTGTCAAATTCAGGCATAGTGTCAATTTTATTGCAAAAAATGAGTGTTTAAACTGCCTCAAAGGGCTGAGGTGTCCCCAAAATGATGTTCCTATCTAAATGATTTTCTCTCAAATGTTGCCTGTATTTATTTGATATTTGTCACTGGTCACATTAACATCATTGTATCCTTTCTTTGATGCTCAGGATCCTTGTAACAATCTGCTGTGGTATTTCTGTTTCTTTGCATCTTTTTGATATTTAAAACGCATTGATAAAGCCAGTTTCTGACACTTCTGTTATGATGCATATCCATGCTGACAGCAAAGTTGTTTGCATGCTGGTTCGGCTGGTTGAGCCCTGAAAAGCCCAGTAATCCAGGGAATAAGAGCCCATTTACAGCCAAGAGAGAAATGAGACAGAGGAGGGAATGTTTGATCTGTTTGTTCATTATTCGGTTATTATGGAAAATGGAAGACTTATCTTAGAGCCCTTTTGCCAGGCTTTTTTTTTCTCCGTTTTTTCAGCAAGCGCCTCTAACACCTCTCCGTTCAGCTCAGGCCACATGTGCTGAAAGGTTACAGGAAAATGAAAAAGGTGAGCCGAGCTTGATAACAAAAATCCTGGACATGTTTCCTGGAAAGAGCGACTCAATTGCCCAGAGATTTACCTGTTGGCCTTCACACTTTCAAAGTGTCTGCACCCATCAGAGTTTAGCCGATTTTTCTTGTGTGTGATATGTCCTCAGCCAGGTGGTTGCTATAGGCAACAGAGAACAAAATCCCTGTTTTATCAAGGTTATCAGAGTAGAGCCATATCTCTCTGTTTCTCAACTATTATTTTAATCTTAATAGTTGCTATTCACAAGAAAGTATTGGATTAAAGTGATGTGAAAAGGGATTGTTGGAAACTATGTGCCGTGCTGTTCGTCGTACTCGGTGCACTGACCAACACAAAGGAAGGACAAACGCTTTTGGACTGACGATACTGGACAGAGAAACCCGGGTAGGATTTGCATGAATGGCTCATTGGAGGTGCACCAAGGCTCTGGGGCAGCAGGTCCTGTTCTCCTTGTTGTAATCGCTGCCTCCTTCTCTTCTGCCGCATAAAATATGCAGAGGCAAGTACGGACACGTTTACAATTAAAGGAAAACCCTGGGAGAAATCATTAAATGCTCTCATGCAGGATTCGCTGACTGAATTTGCAACAATGGTGCTGCCACTGAAGTCCAGGGCAGTTAAAAAGTTCAAAGGACAGGCGTTTTAAAGGGAATCAAATGTTAAATGGCATTGCATTTTAAGCTTGAGATGATGCACAACACACCTCACAGCTTCAAAAGTGTTGCGCCCCTAAAAAGAAAATTGTGTGTTGTGGAGACCCAACCGAAGCTTTCTGGTGGATGGTGCAGTTGCAGGAATGTAGGCGCATTAAAATCCAGATTTGTTTGTGCGATTGCGTGTGCGCTTTATTGAATCTTTGCTATGAGAGGTGAACACGGTGTTCTCTCCCTCTTTGAAGGACGCCCTGCGGCTGTTCAGGCTTTAATCCCATAATGAGTTCAATAACAGCAACCTTATCTGCTTGACAGCAATTTCAACGATCTGGCAGTTTAATTTACTGTACTCTGCAATGCACGCTGACGGCACGGGCAGAAGGGAGTAAATATGAATGCTTTCCGTCGCAGGAAGAAGCAAGAAATGTAGGAAATGACAATGGAAACTGGTGCTTTTGAAAAATTAGGGATCTGTCAGTCACAAAACTCTAACTGTACCACGTCACTCAGATCAGAAATACCAGTGTTAGTAATGATAATATATTTAAAGTATTTCCATTTTGTCCTATATTTATCAACCTATATCTTTACATAGATGCATATGCAACAATTATGTAGCCTGTATATGGGCACAATCTTTCATCACATCTTAAATACAAAGAAAACTGTAAGTTTGTGTTTTTCTATCAAGAATTCTTATGCATGTAACTGTTGATTCAGCTAAATAGTTTTTGTTTTTGCATCATTTTTCAGATAGTGACAACCCAGCATGCTAAATTCTTACCAAACACACACACACACACACACACACACACACACACACACACACACACACACACACACACACACACACACACACACACACACACACACTTGTGTTTGGCAAGAAGGTTTGCAAAAAGAACTCATATATTCACATGAAACATGCTTCATGGTTTAAACTTCCCATTTAGCATGCTGGGTTGTCACTATCTGAAAAATGATGCAAACATTCTTACCAAACACACACACACACACACACACAGTTGTGTTTGGCAAGAATGTTTAAAATGAACCTATGAGTATATCTTCCCAGAATATGTGCTTTTGCCCATGCCTGAACCTGTTCACGCACACTCAGGCACAGTCAACCCAGCGCTCAGCCCACAGGACGTGGGCAGATCGGACCCAAAACGGGTCCATTTTTTTTGGGAACACCATATCACCTGAACGTAGACTTTTTCCCTCTCTTTACCTTCAGGTTCTGTCCTCACCCCCTCCTCCGTGACAGAACAGGCTCCCAGCCTGGTCCCAGTCAATCATCCCGCTCGGCTCCCCTTTGTCTCCGTTAGGAGGGGGGGGGGGGGTAGGATTGGAGAGTGTAATTGGCCGTGGCTGCTCAGGTGAAAGCAGACCTGTTGTCTGGGGACACAAAACCGTCTCTCTGTGTTTGTCTGCAGCGCCGTATAGGGTCAAAAGGACAGGCCACGTTGGGGGTCACACTCACTCACACACACAGACACACACATGCACATTCAGCCTCCCACAATCTCTTCAGCTACCTGGGAAAAAAGAATTATTTGCTCTCGTGTCTGTCGGAGATGCGGCTGAAAGTTTGCGCCTCCCTCTCACTTCTATCTTAGATTCATCTAACTTCTCGAAAAGGTTTTCACTCGTTTGTGTTGGTGCACAGCTCACACACACACACAATCCAACCGTCACCACAAGGCCCTTCCGAGCAGGGTGGTGGGGGGGGGGATCAGCTTTCCCCGCACTCTTTATCATGGAGCTTCACATGGAACTGGCTCAGTTAGACAGAACCAGTTCTGATTCCGCTTACAAAGCCTATGCCAGTATGCATGTGACATTCCATTATTATTTACATCGCAATCATTTTGAGACGTGGCCAGGCCACTGTTCCAGAGAAAACGTACGACCCAATAAAACCAAGAAAATATCACACCCATGATGAGCAGCCACACACTGATCAGGTGATCCGTGTTTGCGTGTGAGGATAGCCACATCTTAGAGCTCAGAGGGCTTGAGAAAGATGTTGGAAAGCAAAGACGATTGTCAGGAATATGACTGACGCACCCGGTGAATCATGTCTTTGTGGAGGTTTGGTTTGGTTTGGTTTGGTTTCAGTCGTCGCTGTTATTCATCACCACCAATAAAGTCAGCCCAGTCCAGAGAAAGTGTCCCTGCCTGTGTGAGTGCCAGCAGCAAACACAGAACTGGTCATGTTTTAGAATCTCGCCGTGGGTAAAACGGGCTTCTCATGGATTTATGGTCAGCATGGGTGGCCTCTCTGACTCACACACTCTGCATCTTCCCATGGAACACCCAGCTGAGGTTGAATAGACAATGTTGTACTCAATGCATCACCTTCTGGCCTCTCACTCACCCAAATCCTGCGCTGACAGAGGGCAAAGACGCGAGGTGTTTCAGGAGCCAATACGTCATTTGACAGATATTTGGATTTCTGGTGGCCCCTTACGGTTGTGACTTTCTTAAAGTTAAATGACGGGTGAATAAAGGCCAGTGAAATTAGAGGTTTGCAATCGTGTTGTGATCTTAGCACTTGGCTTTTGACACTACGATGCCTTCACGCACAGAAATGTTTGTTCTCGACTTGACATAACAGTTTGTTCTCCCTTCTGGATCCAAAGATAAAAAACCTGCAGCGGGACCCGACGCGTGTAAGTCGACACGCTCGCATGCGTAAATGAAAACCATTATGTGTGAAACGATAACCAGAAATATCAAACATTATATGTTTTCTTTATGCCTTTTACAAAAGCCACAACAATGGAGATGATTTTACCCCTTTTGTGATGCAACAGGCTAAAGTATCAGGAAAGTAATTTAGCTCAGGCAGTGAAAGGGGAGCTAAGTGGGGCAGTGAAAATGGCTGCCCAGGAGCAGAAATAATACTTTAGATATCATATATGTTGATACACATCAATTGGTGACTGTTTAATGCACAGAGGTGGTCTAAATCTTCACTATTGTTTTTTGTTTTTTACCAGGCGTCATGTTTCCATTGGCTACATATTTAGTGATTTTTTTTTGGTTGAAAAAGTTGTTTTCCCTCTTGCTTTTTCTTTTTTCCCCTCGAAACAGGACTGGCCTGACAAGCATGTGCATGTGGACACACACACAAATACACACAACAAAATCTCAATCGGTGGAAAATGTAAATAGACCTCAGTGTATCCAGTGAAGTGGCAGCCGTCGGGATGTTTAGACCCTCTGCTCCCGCAGGCCAGCAGTAGTGTGAAGCTGATACTGAGACAGGGAGGTGAGACCGGTTTCCCGAGTGTCGAAATAGCGAAAATGAATAATAGAAATCAGGTTAAAATGACAAAAGCTCGACTTTAAACTAGCAGTTTTCTGACCCTCTTGACAGACACAAAATACAGCTGAATAGCTTTAAAAAAAAGGGTCTCCATTTGACAAAGAAGAATACGACGACTCCATCATCCATGGATATGGATCATTAACACCATTTAGAAGCTTTTTTTTAAATGCAGTGGATCATCATTACTATAAAACGTCCTAGTTACATGTGATCCTGCTCACACATCCAGTAGTCTGCTAAATACTGTTACATGTGTTTCACCCTGATCTCATTAGGCTAACAGCTAGCTACTAATGGCATCATTAGTGGTGAATGCTACTAAACCATTTAACCACCATGAGCTTGAATAAACCTTTTAACACCATCAGTAGCTATAGCAGAGTAATCATCTTTTGTTTGATAGGAGTGACTCAATTAGCATATGGGATCATGCTGTCTCTGGCATGCGATTGCATTTGAACCTGCAGCTTTTTGCAAATCTTAGATATTTTCCTTCCTTCCCAGATTTGAAAATTAAATGCAGTGTGCAGTTGATTAAAAGTTAAAAGTGGTCCTGGGTGTTTGGCCGATGCTATTTCTGTTCCTCCTTCCTGTCATTTGTCTTGTTTTTTTCTTATTTCCGCTCTTTCTCTCCTCCTCTCTCTCTCTCCCTCTGGAAGCTAACTAGCCTGTCTCCTTGCTGTCGTTTGGCTTTCCTTTCTTTCTCCCTAATCACTCTGTTGCTTTTTCATGTCATGCACCGTAGCATATTTATCCAAGATAACAACTGGGTTTCCCCTGTCTTTCTGGGTCAGGGGGAATAATTGCTGCTGGTGTTTGTGTTTGTCTGTGTGTGTCCCCACATTTTGTTAGGCAGATTGCTTTTGACTGATCTAAGCACAGCTCATATTAAACCAGAGATACACAATTAAGTGTAGCCAGTTCACAAGCTCCAGATTCTTGTTGTATAATGATACCTGCTGTTAAAATGCTGCAAAAAAACAAAGCTATCTGATATGTCCCCTATGTATTTTTTATTGCGAAACTTATTTTTTATTATGCAATAGCTTTTTTCAGGAATTGATAATGGTTTGTTTAAAAAAGTGTTGTTTTTTTTTACAATTGAGTCAATGTTTCCTTATTGCTATTAGCTTTTTTAATTTAAGGATGTTGCTACCAAATCCGCCATTTACATTTAGCTAGGTTACGTATTCATAACTGATACTGAAGAGCTTCCATTGTTCCTTTGTTTAAGTCACATGTCATCATTTTTTACCTACATTTAAAAAAAATAGCTGGTGCATTATTTCTATTTCAAACATGTATCCATTATTTTATTTCATAGTAAACCATTTATCTTTAACAGCAAGCTGTTGTTTCCATTAAGGCATTTTATTTTCTGCTTGAAATCAGTTATCAGTTAGGCTACGCTTGCCTTTTTGACATGTCAGTTTGTCTTTTTCATCTTCAATAATTTATCTTCCACCTACAGCAAGCTATTTTGAAAATCCATCTGTGAGTCCCTTTAAGCTAACAGACTTAGTAAAGAATTTTTCTGTATAAAGGACAGCTATTCGGGTATTATAGCTAAATGGTCTTTTCATTCCAAGAAAAGAAGTGGTAAGGCTTGTCACGAGAGACAAAAACAGCCACAGATAAATCAGCTCGCTTCGTTAGCATCTTTATTGTGTCCAGGCTGGGATGCTTTGGTTCTCTCTGTCTGCTCAACTGTAGTCTTAAATAATTGTGTTTAGCAAACACTTCAGCTGGAAGACTTCCTTCTGTTGAAGCGAGACAAAAGAGAAACCTGAGCCCACGGTGACTCTTCCTCCGCCTGTCTCTTTAGTCTTGGCTGCTGGCTTTTGATGAGACAAGATGGATGAAAGTTATCTTTACATTGTATCTTATGTAAGGACTTCGACCTCAACTTTGTGTCAAGAATGTTGTGAAAAGAGGAGACATGATGTACCCACATGTTAATTATTAATTGTAGATTAAGGCAGATACAGTCAATAGTTTCATAAAAAAGAAAAGGAACTTGAAGGCAGAGCATTGAAAATAAACAGAACCCAGAAATAGTGTTTCAAGCTTAACTGTAATTGATTCTTATTTCAACTTGGTAATGTTATTACCTATCCTACCAGGAAGTGATTCCAGTGTTTTAGTAAAGCATTAGTAAGTTATTGGTTGAATGTATGCCGGTATCATTCTCTCACAAAGGCAGATGGCAGAAAGTGCCCCATCTCACTAAGATCTATTCTCCTGAAGAAGAGTTTGTGGCTTTTTAAGCTGTAGATGTTAGAAAGATGGCTGGCTTTTCCCTTCTGCTGCTTCTATGAGCATTTCTTTACAGGATGGAATGAGATTACAGTGAACACAGAGTTTTCTGCTTTACGATGGGGCACCGTTTGCACAAAAGGCCAAGAGTACATCTGCATCCTCCTCAGAGCTGGAGGCGGCCTGCAGAGTGAAAGTACAGGAAGCGAGCCTGGAGTTTTTCCTCAGGAAACGGAGTCCATTTCCACTTGGCTGCTAGACTGAACCGGAATTTGTTTTACGTAAGCATGGTCAAAAATATCGGAGTATAAAAGCAGAGAGCTGCTGGACGTTGCGTTCCAAAACACCTGCACGGGCAGAGGGAGACGCTCGTGGCTTTGTTTGGATTCTCTCTAAACCAAATACATCAAATCACATTAATGGCTAAGGGAAATTCTTACATTTTTTAATGTTAAACTGTGACAAATATCGCCTTAGACAATCTTTATTTTCAAGCAAAGATGAGCTTTACAAAATTCTTTTTCAAATTTAGATGAATAATTTGGGATATGAAGTCTTCCAAACTAACTTGTTGAATTTTTCTGATAATATCAGCTTTCCCATATTACAAATCATAAGCCTAAATCTGTTCATTTGATGAAATGAGAAGCTTTTCAAATGAGGACATATAGGATATATAGGGATGTGTGCTTCTTATGAGCCAGAGTAGTATAACATTCTGTCTCTTATAATGTATCTATGCGTTTTTATGGTCTGTATTCCTCAGCTGTCTTCCCTTTACTCTCATCCACTTGGACATTTCCATAGGAATGACTGCAGGGTAGATTGGTGTCTGTTGGGGGGGGGGTGTCATTAAGAAACGCGTCCCTTTGTTTACCCCCGGATTAACAGGTTATCTCGATGGGCCGCTTCACACCTCTGTGTTTGTGCCGGACAGGCAGGCACGATTTCGGGTCAAAGTGACGATTAGTTTGTGTTCCGAGTGGCTCAGACGAAACTGTGGGAGACATTTGAATAGTAAAAAAAATGTGTCTGCAGCCTGCTGCGATCAGCGCGCGCTCCTGTCCGCGACAGTCCCGGTTTTGGAGTTTTTCCCCTCTCATAAGTGGGTCTGGTGTCTTTAACCAGGTTCAGTGTCGCCCCCTGTACCTGCCCAAAGGGAAAGGTCTGCGGTCACGTGGAGCTGAAATCGCCTTTGACTCGTGACGTTAGGAAGTGTAGTTCCGTTTTTTTTTTTCTTACTAATCACTGGCAACACCTTAAAGTTGGCACGTTAAAAGGAAACCGATGAGTGTGACATCTTTATAAGACAATTGATGTCCCTTAGTTTTTTAGCAGGGGGGGCGTGGCTGTGCGTAAGCGAGGCCACGCCCCCCTGGAGGTATAAAAGACTTCCTACACGGCTGGATCCTCACATCCTGAATCCTGGAGGCATAGACACCTCAAGCGATAGGAACAGAAACTATATGGACACAAGGAGCGTCGTCTGTTCGGGCTTGGAGTTTTAGGATTTTTTTTTTGTGCTTTTCCTCACAGAAACTGCCATTATGGCCACGGCTGAGGCCCTGATGCCTGCCATGACGACGTTTTCCTGCGTAAAGACGATGGATAACGTAAGTACAGAATCTGTTCCGAAAGTTGTGGATTTCTTCCATTTTAGAGAAAAAAAAAGATATCCTCGTGATTTGAGATTGTTTAGATTTTAACATCTCTTTTTCCTCGCGCGCTCCTCTGCAGCTGCGCAAGTTGGATGCGTGCGTCGGGGCTGGCGCAACAGGTGGCGACCCGCACATCCAGGTGGCGTTCAACATCGTCCAGTCCCCCAGAGAAGAGGACGATCTGGGGAAGTTCCTGGACCTCGAGTTCATTTTGTCCAACACCATCGGCACCGACGTCCCCCCCCAGGGCAGCGGGAGCGTGTCCCCCCCCCAGCAGCAGCAGCAGCAGCAGCTGTGCGCGTACCCGCTGCCGGACTCGCCAGAGAGCTGCGGCTCCGCGCCGGACTGCACTGACCTCTCCTCTCCTCACATGGCCACGCACGGCTTCCACGGCTCCACGAACTTCCCGGGCGCGAGTCCCGTGCGCAGCCTGATGGCGGAGCTGCTCACGCCGGAGATGAGCTACCCGGGGGAGAGCTCGCCCCACGGAAATGGAGGCGCGAGAGACGCGTGCGAGTACACCGAACTACGATCTTTGAACCCAGCCGCGCGTGCGTCGGTTCCTGCTCACCCGCAAGTCGCCACGTCTCCATCCTCGCTCGGCTACAAGATCAAAACCGAGCCCGGGGTCCAGTCTTGTATGATGGCCGATGGGAACTTTCTGGAGCACCCTGTGCGTTCCGTGCACGCGGGGTCCTTTGCGCACCGCCAGCCCGCGGCTCTGCAGGGATTCGGGGTTCATCCCGTCCCACAAACGACGCTCCAGGGACGCACGGACTGCCACTTGGCGCAAATGAACTCAACCATGAGCCCCCACCACCTCCCGAACCAGTACCTGAACGCGCCGTATCAAACGCAATATCACACGCAGTTCCAAGGACAGTACGGCATGCACAGAGAGGCCCCGCGCGCGCACCAGCAGCACCACCCGGCCTCCATGCAGGGCATGATGCTCACCCCCCCGTCGTCGCCTTCCTTGATGGACTTTTACGCGCAGGACGAGGCCGGGGGCATCAAGCAGAAGCGGGGTCGCAGGACGTGGAGTAGGAAACGCGCCGCCACGCACAACTGCGAGTTCCCGGGCTGCGGGAAGACCTACACCAAGAGCTCCCACCTTAAAGCGCACATGAGGACGCACACAGGTGAGAACGATTTACGCTTCTCTTTGATTAGTGCGTAAACGCAACTGTTCCAAATCAGGCGCCGGTAGAATGCACGGCGGTTGATGTTAACGAGCTCTTCCGTTTTCCTCTCAGGTGAGAAGCCCTACCACTGCAACTGGGAGGGCTGCGGCTGGAAATTCGCCAGATCGGACGAGCTCACGCGCCACTTCCGGAAGCACACCGGACACAGGCCCTTCCAGTGCCACCTGTGCGAACGCGCCTTCTCCCGCTCCGACCACCTGGCTCTCCACATGAAGAGGCACATGTAGGCTTCCCCGAGGATGGACTGTTCCCAATGAATGTAAAAAAAAAAAAAAACCTTCTCCTAAGGGCCTTATTCACTGTCAGGTCATGTTGGGAAACCGGTGGTGATATTTAAAGGTTTCCCCAAAAGTGCCTCAAATGCCACAAAGCTATGTGCCTCAGATGGTTTTTGTATATGTGTGTGCATACATGAAAAACACTGGCTAAGTATAGTTTCATATTTAAGACGACCCCCCCTGATGATAATAAGTTATTGATTGTTGGTGAGTGCTTTAACTAGGTGGCTTTTTTGCTCACTGAGGGCAGGACCCAGAATTTTGTACATAAGGATAGTGTATTTTTCTACTGTTTACAGCTCCTTTATCTTTTAGCTATTTTTTTTTGTAGTTTTAAGTCTATTTTTTTCTTATATACAACAGTTTTGTGCCTCTGTGTTAACTTCTCAGACTTTTTACATGAGTTATTCCAGGAAATTCAGGTACTGAAATAAACTTCTATCACTTCACCAGGTCTATACAACATGTCCATTTTGTTTCTGTTTTTTGTATTGTTTGTAGGATTATACAGACGCAACATTAATTTTCTTAAGCAGAGATTGTTTTGAATGATGAAGAAATTTACTGTTATCAGTGGTTCAACTGCTATACTTGAAAAATGAATCGTAAGCTTGTATCATTGTCTCATTCTCCTGGAATGCAAATGTTTTATATGCGCTCAAGGGCTCCGAAATAAAAACAGTATACTTTTACAGTTTATGTGCTGCGTTCATTCCTGCCACCCACTCACGCAATCACTTTAACTCTGTCTGCTTTGGCTTTGTGTTGGTGGTGATGTAAGTGTTGCAAACAGCATCCAGACCAATGAGAGTAGCTGCATTGCTTGTGAAAGGCTGACCCCTGGTGTCCATTTATGAACTATGAAGATGAGACATTCCTCCTGAGAAAGAAAGGCGTCCTCATTGACATATAATAAACAGATCTAACTCCTGTAATCTCATTAGGAGACATTTGATACCGGAAGCCATGTAGGAGGAAACGGGAGAGACAACCTCAGTTCCAAAGTTTGAAAGGCACAACCCAAAGCCTGTAGTTACACAACTATTACAAAAGGTG
>CAJRST010007779.1:16261710-16365401 GCA_907169785.1 Menidia menidia | reverse complement strand
GGGGGGGGGGGGGGGGGGGGGGGGGGGGGGGGGGGGGGGGGCTCTGTTTCAGCCCGCCCCTCCCTCTGTAACACCACTGTTGAATCAGAGAACAGCCTATTTCCGAATTGGATTGGGAGATTACCCACACAATTGTTTGACAGGGGACTGTTATCCAGCGTTTGCGGGAAATGGACGCAGCAGGAGAAACTGATTTAGGCCGCACATGCTATTTTAGAGGTATTACTAAAAATAAATCAGTTTGTTGTGGGCATTTACGTGGCTGGGATACACAGAAAATCCAGTGATGATTTAGAGTCAGTGGTGATCTCAGGTAATCTCTCCTGGAACAAAACCTGCGGATAAGCTCACCCGCACATATTTATCCACTCAGGGATATTTGTTTAGTAAATGAGCATTCAAATACAACCAGACATTTACAAACGCGCACATTTCCATCTCGGTGTTTGTGTCGCAACTAAGAAAGTTTGAACTTAGCCCTTAACCTTTTCCCCGGCCACGCCCCTTTCCGCCCAGGCCCCCTCCCCATTTTGTGGCAAAGATGTCCACACATGCAGCTCCCTCCCCTTCTCGCCTGAGGAAAAGTATTGTAGGATTCCAGCCTGGTAAGTTTGTTGGTATACGTATCTAAGAGATTCTGAATTAGTTCTGTCCCCGGGCCTGTGGGACCACTCTGAGGGCCGATGCTGCTGGTGCTTTGAGCTTCTCAGCATGAAGGATCCATTAAAGGTAGGGAGCAGAATGGGGCCGGCAGCAGATTATTTTTCTCACTGAAATGCTTCAGGTGAAACAGGTTAAACTCTGAAATGTCGAATTAGAAAGGTGTCCGGCTGTAGTTTGGACGGACTCTTCATTTATTTGTGTGCTGGCTATTGGATGTGATATTACTTCATCTTGTCTGAGGTCTATGTCTAAATAGCTCATTTTTTATGTCTTTTGAGGCAGACTCACGTGTATTTAAACTGAAAACTCAGTCACTTCCGTTTAAACTGAAATCAAATCTTGCAGTTATCTCCAGACCCTCTCTGAGTTTGTGCTGTTTTGTCATTCTTGTTGAACTTTGTCATTTGCCCCTTAATGTCGTCGTTTGTCTGACAATGTGGATGGTTTGTCTTTTTTGGAGGGCATTTGGATGTTTATTAGCTGTGAAATGCATGAAAAAGCATTGCTGAATTAAGCTAAATCAGAGTTCTAAAATGGTTTTCAATAGGGAGCCCAATGTCAGGGTTTTTTATTTACCGACTGACCCTGAATGTGCAGTGATGGTAAAAGGAAAATACACTTTCTGAGCTGTAACATCTCTGACTAAGCTTCGGTTAGTGAGATGTTCATAACAGTGCAAGTACTATTTTCTGCTACGAGAAGAGGTGCTGTGCTCCTTTGGAGGTGTTAGTTTCCTGTAAGCGCCTCCTGTAAACGTTCCACTCTTTATCTGACAGCACCGGACTTTCCCTCATCGTCCTCCTCCTCTCATCCTCCTGACACCCCAGCTATTGGATTCAATTAATCAGCCGTGGAGAGGGATTTATTCAATCCCTGCCCAATGGGATTCTTTGGTATGTGGCCCCAGTGGTAGCAGGTTGAGAAGCCACGGTTTACACTGTCTTTAGGCCAATTACTCTCACCTCACAGCCCACTCATAAAGAACGCTTTGAGCTGCCGGGTTCTGGGGGGATCCGGTGGGCTTTATGTGCCATAATAGCTTGGTGGATTCAGTCACTGCAGACAGACATGTTTACCAAACTCTGTTTAGGTGGAGCAAGAGAGATTACGTGTGCCATTTTGAGTGACCAGGGGCCTGATTATTGGATGGGAAACCTCAACCAAATGACAACATGTTGTTCTCCTGGAAAGACCACCTTGGACTGGCTCTAATACAGTATTAAGCACGAATGTTTACTCTCAGAACACTGACAGGAGTTAATCACATTAAAGACAGATTCAAAGAGCTTATTACGGTATCTTTCTGTTCACTTTTGCAATTTAGATGTAAATGATATTTCTAATTATTTAATGGAATAAATGGCTTTGATAAGAATCACTGACCTGAATTTACTGCAACAAAAACTAATCAGAAGTGCTAATAAACGGCATGTAACAGCATCTTCTAATGGCTGTTTACACACGGGCCGGCCATCTTTATAATTCAACTCGGAGTAAATTGGGTTTATCAAGAAGGAGAATCCAAATTCCGGTGGTGTTCCTGTTAAAAAATATTCTGACTATATACTTGGAAATTTCGACTATTAAGTACAAATTAACTGCAGCATGAGCCCCTCGATTCCACTCCGGCCCCATCTGCTGCAAGGTTGTCTCCTTCTGAGATTGGTAGTACTCAATAACTCCAGCTCATTACCACAGTATTAGTACTCACAGTAGCTGCTCTGGGATCTAACACTAGCTCACACTAGAGACCAGCTCAGACCAGCACACACTAAATATTCTTCTGGAGGTTTTATTCTTAGACTATGTCTTCTTTTGTCTGCCGTTAGGCCTTGAACAGATGGCACAAATCCCACTTTTATTCAAAACCACAAGAGTATTTTTTTAAGATTGATCTACTTTGTTAAAAAAGTTCATCACAGAACATATTCTCCAGATAAAACAAACCGCTTGTTTTTCTGCCTTGAGTCCACTTATGGGCTCCACAAACCTCTGACTTCATCAGTGCTCTGGTTCTCAGTCTGTTGATTTTTCAGAACTGCTTAAATAGACGACTGCAGCCCGGTTTTAGCATGTTTGTCAGGTTTTTTTAGTCATGATCAGCATAACTAAATACAGTTGCGTGAGGGTACCCTTAGGGTAAATTGAATGATCACCTTCCAACTAGAGCCAAAAAAGTCAGATATTCTCTTTGGATTATGAATCATTAAATAAAGGAGAGGTAGAGCACTGATACTACATCTATCTCCTCATTTAAGATGACCATATAAATGATTCAACTATTTTAATAGTAAAAAGGCATGCTAGCAACAAAAAAAAAAGTTAAACTTCATCTGACGTACAGAAAATACGCCTTAACTTAAAGTTGAAATTGGGGCAGGAGATGAAAATGAGTGAGCTGCGTATTTCCTGGGAATAGTATGTAGAAATCCCCATAAAACCTGAACCACTCACTGAGTGAGACATTTTCAGACCAAAGCTGCTTTAAACAAAATGCCAGGGTTGTGATTTTCTTAATTTGGCAGGAACCTCAGACACATAAATATGTGCTCTCTCTTAGAAAAAAAAAAAAAAAAGATAACAAAGCCATTTTGGGGCATTATGAGAGACTTGTAAGTGGATTTCTTATTTGAAGGTATGAGGCACCCACAGTGAGCCGCTAGTGAGCACTCCGTGTGGTGTGAAGAAGAACATGCATGTCTTGTCTTTGTGTTTTAGACACAGTCTTGTTACACTGTTTGCACTAGATCACATGCACAGACTGGTTTGACCTTTTCCCTTTTCAGTGTTTAGACAGATGTCTGCACCGACAAGACATTTCCTGCATCTCATCTCCGCGTAACCTCTTCTTTCCCACTCTCTGCAGCTCCACCGCGGTTCACCAACACAGCATGGCGGCACTTCTTAAAGCTAACTGGAGTAGTATTTCTGTCATCTCATTTCCTTTTATCTAGGATCCCAGCCTTTCCTTATAAAAGCTGCTTTTTGACCGAATGCCAAAAGGTGACATCTTACATAACGCAATGTTGATCCAAGAGAATCCATGTATTGGATCCGGGGGTAGATCTTGATCTCACTTTGATTTACAGTTCCCACAACATGTCGCAAGCGTGTGAACAAATTTCTTTAACTATCCAACATCAGGATGAATGAAAAACGAAGCGGAAAGACAACAGACGTGAAAACATTGGTGGTTTTAGACTTCAGGGCATCGTGTCACTGTCGGTCAAAGTGGAGCTGGATGCTGGATCATTGCCTAATGGAGTTGTTTTCTCAGCAGTCTAGACTATACTAATGTTTTTCTTCAGTAAGCATTTAATTAAAAAAAAAAAAACTTCTAATATTTCCCAGCATAGGTCATATTTTCAACTATGTGTAATTGCAGTACGGTTATGGGGATTTCCTGTCAGTCTGTGTGAACATGTGATGAAACTGTTTCTGTTTACCAGTGAGAGGCTCAGATGAGATGATCTAAAGGGCACTTCCACCCAGTCTGGGACCAAATATCTGCTTTTTTTCTGGAACTACTCCAAGTTTAAGGTATCTCTTAGTTTTTCTGGGTATTCAGAACCTCTGTTCCTAACCGGTGGGATGCTGGACGAGGTGTAAAAACAGAAGGCAGCGACTTTAAAATCTACCCAACCAGTATTTAACTTGCAGGAGAATTGATCTGACGTTTAATCAGATTACATTTTCATAGAAAACAAATCAAATGTTGAGTCAGACACACTTCATGGAAACCTTACCCCGTTCTTGAATTTGAAAAAAAAAAAATTGGAATAAGATAAGCAAAAAAGAAACTGAAAGCTGATGGGAGCACCTGAGAATAGAGCTAGACACTAGACAGGTTGGCACAGAAGGACAGCATCCCCTGAGAGAGGAGGGGGGGCTGTAAGCTGTCAGCAAAATACCAGCGCTCCACTGGAGGTGCCTTTAAATCAAATTCTTTCAGACAGAAAATGAGACTCGCAGTAAGCAGTCGCACGATATTAACAAATCGCCTTCTGTTGGAGAGATTATCAGACCTTTGCAGAGCTGTGCACTTCACCGACTGACTGCTTCCTTGTTGCATTTGCAGGAGGAGCTGTGGCTAATGAGGCAGGCTAGAGATGGAAATAACACGAGGAATTGTCACCGTACACTCAAATCTGTCACCGCTTTTGTGCGTGAAAAACAGCATCTACTCTGTGTATGTGTGTGTTTTGAAATTTTTTTTAGTTATTCTTATTTCACTCAAGCAGAGACAGATTTTCCTTGCACTTTGCAATTTTGGCTGCACGTTTTCCAGAGAGTTGTAAGAGCCTTTTGGATTTTCCAATTTCTGTTTATAGACAAATTAAAGACATATCTACGAATAGATTCACTTCATTTTTTGTCTCAACCATTAGACACTTGAATCTCTACCATGAGGCCGGTTCGATACGCATGTGGATACGTTTCCGGTGATGGATCCAGTAAAGCCCGCTGCTGATAATCGATGTAAGCGTGTGTTTTGCAGATTCAGACAGACACGTAGCCACCAGTCGTATTGGATGCAGGCTGTCGTTCACAGTTGTTTAGGAATGTTACAAATGAGCGCATGGTGCTCCCTGCCGTCAGTGCTGGAGAAGACTTTGGAACCTGACTGGAGTCCAGCTGTGCCTAACAGATGTTAATGGACATCATTCAAAAGGCGGCCGACACTCTGTACCTGTCTCACTCGTTATAGAGAGAGAATGAACGGCAAGCTGTCGCCGTGCTGTTCAGTTGCTGGCTCTGCATAGTTCATCGGGCTTTCTGACGGAGATTTTTTATTTGGTTTTGGACATTGGCTGCTCTTCCAGTTAGAATTTCCGAGGAATGAGCTTGTTTTCTTCGTTAAGCTGCTTAACCCTGACCTATGAATCATTCAAGCATCAAAGCACCTCATTCAGAGGATAATCAAGCGTTGTATCATGTTTAAAGAAATCACTGCAATTACTCTCCATTTTCCAGTCACTTCAGGGTGACTTAAGACTTTAGCTCTGTACAGTTCATACAACAGAGCTTTGAGAGAGCATGGTGTCACAGAAAGAATCAAAAAGTGGGGTCAGACTCATCTATTTGGGTCTCTATACTAGGGTGGGCAGAAGCTACTGGTAAGCAAAAGTTGGTAGAAATAATTTAATACGTATGAGTCCTCTGAATTTTGATATTCATCATTTTTTATGTTTTCTTTTTGGAAGCTTGTTAGGATGGATCAGGCATGTCTATACATGCGTGTTTTGTGAGAATTTACCTTTCATTCTCCTCATATTTCTGTTTGGACTTTGGCACCATGCAGCTTTTCATATACACGGTTGGTTTTAACAGGGAAGAAGCAGCAACGTGAATAGCTTTTATCTTTCTCCTCCTCACGTGTTTGCTTGGTAAAATTAAATAGTTGTGACTCATGCGTATAGACAACATAAAAAAGTCAGTGGGTAGCAATGTGCGTTCTTATGTAAAGGCCAGATGGTCCTGAAGAGTCATGGGACAGTGAGAGGGGAGGAAGGAGGGCGTGGAGGGTCTGTCAGGCTGACAGACTGAGTGATTGACTTGGGGGAGCCAACGCTCCAGGCCACAGGGCCTGGACAGAGGGAGGCGCTGCGGTCATTCAAGGATATGATGAAAAACATGGAATTAGGCTTTATCTGCAGAAGTTCAGCTTGTTGGTTTTGCTCTTGTTTTAGTTGCTGTTTTAAGCTGATGATCAGTGGTTTCAGGACGGACCCCTGAACTCAGCATGTGTGCTTTTAGTATTGCAGAACATCATGCAAAAAATGATGGTTTTCATTGATTTAGAATACAATTCGAATTTGAATTGATTTAGATTTGCTGAACTTGAGTGGTAAAATTCTTATTTTTATTCAGAACACATCATAGATAATAAAAGATAAGGATTACCTCTGCCCAAAGGCATTTTTAAATACCAAATTCTTAAATATGCAAAATGAAATATGTGGTCGTTTTTGTGTTTTTGATGGTGAAAGTGGTGAAGATGGTGTCTTGGAAGTCTGCCGAACGGTTGACAGGGTGAGTGTGCACCTGTCCTGAAAGCATCCAGCTGGGATTCGGAGAAGGCACGCCGAAGACTTAAAAAGGTCTTTGCTATTCCAAGTGTTTCCTCTTGGTTTGGTTGTCGACCTGTCAGCCTGTCTGTGTGAGAAGTCCCATCAACCAAACACCAACACCCAAACAGCTGCACTCCTTCTCGGACGCTTTTTGTCCTTCCAAAATCAACTCCGGGTAGAGCCGGAGTGGCCTGCTGAGATCCCACCTCCTCTGTGGCCCTGGACTCTCTTGAGGTTTCCCGTGTCCGCGCACGGCTTGTGTTTGCTGTGCGGTGCACCTGCAGCCCAAAGTCCTGCATCCTGCCGGAGGAAAGGTCAGTAGGGCCGGAGAAATTCTGCTGGCCGCCTCCTCTTAACAGCCAGATTCAAAGACAAACTCCAGAGCGTCGGAGACAATAACACAGCTGTTTGTTGCTCTTTCTGTGAATGAAAACATGTCTCGATCCGTTTTTCTCTGTGTCTCTGTGCGGCATTCTCCACAGGACTTCTGTTGCTAATGGCAACATAATTAAATATACAAATAGCATTTCCAGGAATGTTTGGAAATTCTGTGTTTGATAGTTTTTTCTAAGTTTTAAACTTTATTTCAGGGCCAGAAATCCAAAAGAGCAAAAGTAAATGTCTTTCCCAAAATGTATGTCAAACATAAATTAGTAGGATTAGAGAAAAGTTGGCAAAAATGAATTTGGAAATGCATTTAATTTAAAAATACCAGCAAACTTTAGATGGCATGTTGGAGTGAATGTGTGTGTGTGGTTGTTTGTCTCTGTGTGGCTGTGATGGACTGGACTGGTTCCTTCAATGATAGCCCCCCCCCCCCCCGACCCTACCAGGAATAGACGGCGTACACACGTTGAATAAGATTGTCAGAAACTGTCTTTAAGTAAAACCCAGAGAATGTGGGGGAAAAAAAGCCACTGTATAAGTTCAGATCACTCATAAAGTTTTTAAGTAAGTTCGTTTTTAATTATCTATGAGCCGACAGCAATCTGTGAGTTTTGAAGTTCATATTTGCAGTTTGGAACTCTTTGGTTCTTGAAGAAACACGCTGATGTTTATTCGAGGCAGCCTCTCCTGCGCACAGATAACAGGCAGAGTTTGTCTGATGAAACACCGGGAGTGGGCGAGTATGGGTGTGTGTGTGTGTGTGTGTGTGTGTTCTGTGTGGGGGAAGACGCAGAGAAAAGGTGAGACAGTCTGTACTGCAGGGTTTGGTCTTCTCCCTGTTTTTTGTCAGCAGCATGTCGCCATTAGGTCACTTTTCCCATTTAAACTGAACTAGTATAATTTTTCTCTGCTTTAGTCCTGAAATTTAGATTGGTGTTGGTGATTGGTGTTTTACATTCTGAGCTGCTTTGTGCTTAGAATTTTTAAGATGGTAATAATGTGCATGGAGCTGGACAGTTGCACTGGTGAAACTACAGAAATTACCAATGTGTTCTGCTCACGTGAGGTTACACTAAACAAACTAATTAATCAAATTAACATTTATAAAAGACTGGCTGCTTTTTTAAGAATAAAAGCTTTTCAAGAAGGACTTTCCACAATATTTCTCCTTTTGCATAAAACTGAAGAATAGTCAGTTTTTGTTAATATCTTGATACAAAAAAACACAAGAATGTTGGGGTAAAGTCTGCTTAAAAAGTTCTCCTTCATTTTCTGCTTTCGTTTATAAGATTTTTCAGGTCGGGGAAGCATTTCTGGTAAAGGGAAATCATTCATCTGGATTTTGTCAAGCTGTTGTTTTCAACTTGACTTTCTTCAAAATGTGAAGATGGATAAGAATTCTACTGCGTTTTCATATTAGAAGAAAAATCCTGGGATTCCTTCTGTGTTGGCTCTCTAATGCTCATTTTGTCTTCTGGCATCTTCATTAAAAGACGCCGCTGTTTGGTAATTTCATTATTGTCGCGTTCAACAACTAAACAGCCTGAGCTGAAGTGCCACTAAGTTGAAGTGTTGGATTTGCCTCAGTAAATAGTAATATTTAATTTTCAGCAGACGCTCAAACGTCGTGTCCCCTCACACACACACACAAACACATCCACACACAGACATACATATAACAGGATGGACAGACACAGCTGGGGGTATGGAGGAGGTCAGGAGAGAGGGCCATCTGATGCCAGCAGATGGAGTGAAGGAGGGAGGAGAGGAGAAGAGAGGCTGGAAATCAGGTCGACAACACCAAATGCTTATGGGCTCGTCTGAAGGCTCCGAGTTCACTTTGCATCCCGTCTGCTCCAGTGAGCTCTCCTTATGCTAAACTTTGGGACAGAGGGATCTTTCTTAACAGTCCATAAGTGGTAACTGAGATTACAAGCATCATTCAGGGGTAATGCAACATCACGGTCACCGGAGGGATGTTCTCAGTGTATCAGTCTGCATTATTCTGAGTAACAGAACTTCTAAAATGCTCTTTCGGTATACTTTGTCTCTATTTTTTTTATCTTGTGCAGCCATTTGTTACTTTTTTTAAAAATCATAAAGTCTGAAACACAAGACAAATACTCTTTAACATGCATTAGTTAACTAACTCACTGTGCATGGGAAAGCAGCTGGATTTCATATTACAGATGGACGCGTTCACTCCTTTCATTTCTGTGCAGCCGGTCAGCCCCCCCGCAGCCGCACTTTCCCAGAAACTTCCCGGTCACCTGAGGTCACCGGTGTCCGTGTCTCTGTTTCCTTGCAGAATGGAGCAGTTCCGGGAGAGCCAGTGAAAAAGGATGAAAACTCCCGGAGGGGGAACTGGGGCAACCAGATCGAGTTTGTCCTCACCAGCGTGGGCTATGCGGTGGGCCTGGGCAATGTCTGGAGGTTTCCCTACCTCTGCTACAGGAACGGAGGAGGTATGAGCCAGCTTTGATAAAGAGAGAAGAGAATCCAATAAGTCAGATTTTAGACATTATATTGCAGTTCCAATGAAGAATGACAGTCTGTTCAGAGGTCCTTTAAACTCATGCATCGTACTAATAAAAGTAGTTTACCTAATGAATGTGGTAATAAATAAACATGCTGGAATAAAGGAAGCTTGTCATGTAGGGTGGGTTTTGAAGGGAGGACTCAGGTGCGGAGATGACGGAAACAAGGTTTATTGTACAAAAGGGTGAACGTCCAGACAAAGTACAAATCAAAGCTGTGGAAAACTGTGAGCAAAGTAACAAAGTAAAGAATAACAAGACTGAGGCAAAAACTACGACTGTGACAAACTAACAAAATAACGATTAACAGAACTGTGGCAAAACTGTGACTATGACAAAAACAAACCTGGCGTGGGGTGACGAAGGACGACGAAACAAGACGGACAAGAACACACTCGCACAAGACAAGGGGAAACGAGGACTATTTAAACACATGAGGGAGGGGAACCCCAGGTGTACACAATAGGTAATCAAGACAAGACGAGACACCAGACGTGACAAAGCTATTGTTCAGCACTTATGAGAAACAATCGAAAGCATCCTAAAATACCAGTTAGGACACCAATTGATCTTAGAGGCAGCGTTTATATTGCTCACCGTAACTGAAAAAGCAACCGCACTCAGTTAGAGCAATAATTCTGCTGACTCATGCCAGGTTGCCACCATAGTAGAGTCAGTGGTTGTATCTCATATAAGCAAAGCAACATCAGGAGTTCAGCATATTCTGACTCCAGCAGGCGCTGCCCCAAATCCCATCCCCAGAGAGGTTATTAGATTTAGAGATCTGCCACCCATTCACACTGTTTCATCCAGTAGGCTGCAGGAACTCTGGATGGAACTAGAGGCCCAGTTTATTTGGCTGTTAAGTCCTGGCCATTGCACACAGCATCAGCAGAGCAGTGGATGAATTACACATCTGCTTCTTTTTTCCCTTTGAAGCGCATGTAGGTGTCGCTTCTGTCTTGGTAAGAAGTTCGTGTTGCCCACTTTAAATGACATTGTGTATCTTTCCCGTCGTCTTTAACAAGTCCAGAAGTGGGATCTGTCTTCGTTGTGCACATGTTCACAGCAGCTGTCCTCACGAGACGCACACAAATCCCCGTCTCTGTGCCCAGCCCCGCATCTAAAGCATCCGTTAATGCTCATTTTGCATAAATACGTTATTGTTCACTGAGATGTGAGCGGTATCAAAACGTGTCTGAGCACACAGAAGAATCCAGGTGTTGCTGCTGCTGTGCTCCTGACATGTGGCTCTAAACCACGGAGCAGCTGTGTTTACCGCACAGGAGCGTGATGACAAAAGGGAAAAATTCAAGCCCCGTCTTTTTTGTTTAGTCCCTATTTTTTCTTTTTCCTCCCTGAAGCAGATGCCCCCCCCGTCCCCCAAAAGCTCTGAATTCAGCACAACAAAAATATGTTTCACGTTTCTCTATTTCACATTGAAAATCCTCTGGAAAAGCACCAAAGTACTGTAAAGGGCAGCCCGTTTGTTCGGGGTCCGCTCTTTCACTGATTGGGGTTATTTCCATGGAGCTGCTCCCACTTTGGTTCACATGTTTACGCTGCAAATATTTGGATTAGCGTTATGAACGTAGTAGACTGCATTCCCGTGCACTCACTCACTGCGTGTGTGTGTGTGTGTGTGTGTGTGTGTGTGTGAGAGAGGGAAGGGGAGCTGAAGTTTAGCAGTGATAAGGTTTCACTGTTGTCCAGTGACATGGGTACGATACAAAAACACACAGGTTTCTTTTAGATATCTGGTTTACATTTCTAATAGCAGGCAGTGACCTCTGTGCTCACGCAACAGGAGGTTCCCATGACAGCTCAGGATCATGTTTTTTGTATTTTTTTTTTTTGCTCTACTCATTTCTGGTTTCATGTATTTCCTGGGTTTTATAAGTATAGCCCTCAGAATGGTGGAAATGTAACTAAGAAACCTGTTTTCTTTGAGATCAGATATTTGCTAATTTTGGATTTGATTGCAAATAATAATAATTAAAAAAAGCT
Organism: Menidia menidia; assembly: GCA_907169785.1. Lineage (NCBI taxonomy): Eukaryota > Metazoa > Chordata > Actinopteri > Atheriniformes > Atherinopsidae > Menidia > Menidia menidia. The sequence continues at coordinate 16,353,736 of CAJRST010007779.1, read as the reverse complement.
CCTAAAAAATTCCAATAACTGGAGGTCAGGAATAGAAATGCTGGTGTAAAGGCACCATTGATGCTCGGTGTTATTTACATGTTTTGAAGTAACCGTGAGTTCCTGCTTTGTTGCTCCTTTCTATCAGGTGCCTTCATGCTTCCATACTTCATCATGTTGGTATTCTGTGGCATTCCCCTCTTCTTCCTCGAGCTTTCCTTTGGCCAGTTTGCCAGCCAGGGGTGCCTGGGAGTTTGGAAGATTAGCCCCATGTTCAAAGGTCAGTGTCTTTTGCCTATTTTTGTACTTTATTCTAATCTTGAAACCAAATGTAAATCTGTGTTTTTGCTGTCCAAACTCATCTGTACAGACATTTCATCTTCCTGTGCTCTCCCGTCTTTTTTTTGCTCTTCAGGCGTCGGCTACGGCATGATGGTGGTGTCCACCTACATCGGGATCTATTACAACGTTGTCATCTGCATCGCCTTCTACTACTTCTTCACGTCCATGACCAACCTGCTGCCGTGGACCTACTGCAACAACCCCTGGAACACGCCGGCCTGCAGCGGGGTGGTCAGCAGCAGCGGCCACCTCAACGGCACTCTGGCCAACGCCACCACCAGCCTGGTGGCAGGTGTGTCCGAGGTGGTCAACCGCTCAAAGAGGACCAGCCCCAGTGAGGAGTACTGGAAGTAAGAGCCAGATGGGCCTCATGGGCCCCTCAGAAACACTGTATTTGTCTGAAAAGAAAAAAAAAATAGGTTGGTTTAGCTTTCGTAGAAAGAACAGGTGACAGCGATATTGTGGTGTTTTTGATGTAAGGAGGGGAAAAAAATCGTCATTGGTCAGGCTGTGACTCCCAGTTACACAAGAGACCTGTTTGGACTCTCTGGAACCCTGCAGGGATGCTGTGCGTGGTCCACAGGACTTACACACATTAGATAAGCTCACCTCAAACATGCTCCGTGTTTGTACGGAGCTCTCAAATATTTGCAGTAGATTTGACTGGAGGTGCATCACCTTCTGATTACTGTGTGATTGCATCACGAGAAGGTTTCTGTTGTTACTGTACTGTTTGTAAATGGGACACACACAACCAGCTGAAGCACAGCATTGTGCAGAATTTTCCATCCACTTCTCACATTTGTACAAATACTTCCAGTCCGTCAGGCTTTCTTCTAATCCTTTAAAGTAGTGTTGAATAGTAGAAAGAACTTATTAGCCAGGAACTTTGCGCATGCTTTATGTGCCCTTTTTAATAAAAATAACTAATAAATTGAGGACAAAAGATACAGTGGCATGAAAATAGCATTTGAGGCTGATGAACAGTATCTGAATATAATGTCCTGAAGAAGTGGGGGGGGGGGGCCTCCAACCCAGGTCTTATATAAGGGATGGCATGTCATAGACAGAGCCTGGACCTCAAAATTGTGGAGGCAGTGTGGGGTAATTGTGACAGAGAACAGAACAAAAGGCAGCAAAAATCCAGAGGAGCTTTGGGGTATCCATAAATTCCATATAAGTTTACTCCAATTCAATATTACTTTATTAATCCCTGAAGGCAAAGCGTAATTCTGCCAGATTGATTATTATTAGATAGAGAGAAATAAATCAGCTGAAATGCATAAAATTGAAGCGCATGTATCAAATATTGACTTTCAAACTTGTTAGAAACGTACAAATGTGAAGAATCCATATCAGTATTCGTCATTCCCCTTTTTATTCATTCTCCAGAATGTTTTGTAGGCAGGTGACTTTTTTAAGTGGCATTAAAGGAAAGAAGGCTAAAGCTCTCGGTGCTTACGCCAGGCTCCTCTGGAGTATTTTAATACATTCCATTTCAATAATCCATCCCTATGCAGTCTGGGTCGGCCCTTTGGTGTTTTCTATGTGCAGTTCCAGGGCGGCGCCCCACTTTGCTAAAAACTAATAATACCACATTGCCCAGAGCCAAGACAAACATCCAGTTTGCCTTTATCGACTTGTTTAAAGTTTTGGTGACCTCCGCAAAGTACTGCAGCTTCTATTTGCTTCTTTAATGTGGCCTAAAGTTGGATTGATGTTTTCTTTTTCAGGGTTTTCCCACCATCAAAGAAAACACTTTGGGCCAAATGTAATAGTGTTTTTTTTTCCTTTTGTCCCTCCGTCCATGTAAGGCACTACGTGTTGAACATCTCTGATGATATCGGGAACTTTGGAGAGGTCCGTCTCCCTATCCTGGGCTGCCTGGCTATCTCCTGGTTTGTTGTCTTCCTCTGCCTCATCAGGGGCGTCAAATCTTCCGGAAAGGTCAGCATGGAAAGAGAGATGCACGTGAATTTACAGATTGGCCATATGCTGCTTTATGACTCTGAGAAACGTATATGAAGGTCTTGTCAACTCCTCTGTGACTAACTCTATGGTTGTCTGTGTGTGTTCAGGTGGTGTACTTCACGGCCACATTCCCCTATTTGGTTTTGACCATTCTGTTCATCCGTGGCATCACTCTGGATGGAGCCATAAACGGCATCAAGTATTACCTGACTCCACAGTGGCAGAAGGTTCTCGACGCAAAGGTATGCGAGTATCAGCGGGCAGATGAGCAGCTATTCTGGAATTGGAAATGTGTCCTTTCTTTCTTTGCTCTACATCTGCATTTTGGTTTCGCAGGTGTGGGGGGATGCTGCCTCACAGATCTTTTACTCCCTGGGTTGTGCCTGGGGTGGTCTCATTACCATGGCTTCATATAATAAGTTCCACAACAACTGTTTCAGGTTGGTATTCCACTCTGAGGGGAAACTAGAAGAACTTAACTGCTTTTAGAGTAGCTCCATGCTTTGTATGCATCGATATCTGGAGTGTTTGTCGATTTTTTTCTATTCTTTTTTGTTTACAAAGCCATGTAGGTAAAGCAATTTCAAAGATGCCTCTGAGCATAGAAGTCTGAGAGTCACACGCTACGGCACCATTGTTCACCTGTACACAAGAGAAAAAACTAATGTTTTCCTTTTGGACAGACAGTTGAATAAGGACATGTTTGTTTAAAGCAGTGAGTTAAACATCACCATAAAAAAGAGCATAAGGGTTTCTTAAGATTGCTCATTCAGCATAATATATGTGGTCTCTCTGTTTTTATCCCGGGCTAAGTCTGGCTAACGTGTGGAAAGTTTTTCCCAGTAATATCAAGGCCCTAGAATAAAACAAATAAAAAAAACTTGAAAAATATAAAACAAAAATGTCAGCAAGAGCACAGAAAAAGCTGAATGGCTGTGTGTGTGTATACTCCTGATGTGTCGGAAAAAGACTGATGGGAAAGCGTAGATTAACAATCTAAAACGGACAGGAGCCAACTTCGGCCTTTGACATTTAAAAAAGCAAAACTGTTAGAAGGGACATTTGGCTGCGATAGTTTTATTTTGGACTTGCATTAAGGGGCTGCCCAGTGCGGTTGGTCAACAAGTGAGAGAAGAAAACGTTATGTTGGAAAAAGGAGATAAAGAAAAGAAATGTCATTTCTGTCTTTAGCTTGTCCCCATATCCACAGAGGGCCAAAAAAAGAAGGTTGAAGATCTAATTTGTTCCTGGGCCAGGAGCCTGAGATAGTGCTATCTGTGCACGCAGCTGTGAGAAGGCCTTGTGTTCTGCAGCTCAGTCCCCGTGGAGAAGAACTGTGGAGAGATCTTGTCCTCCACAGTTACACCACCAATTGGCGCACACGGGGAAGTGCAAAATTAAGGAGCCATGAGGCTGAGGGATCAAAGAGCTGCAAAGCGTCGGACTTACCAAAGACCTCCTGTGTGAAAGCCCTCACTGGAAGTCTGTGAAGGGAAAACTGAACCCACAAAATTTGCTTGTTAAGTCTTAACAGAACGCACCACAGAGAGAGAAGGCGGTAAAAGCGGCTCTGCAGGGAGCTGAAATCAGTCAGAGAAAGGACAGCAGTTGCCACATTTCTGACAAATTGGGTGGTTCCAGCAGCTTCTCTAGTCTGACAATATCTTCTTCAGCTGTGGCTCAAATTCTGTTTGCAGAATAAGGTTCGATTTAGTCTCATAGTGTGATGAAGACAGAATGGAATCTCCCAGATACATTGAGCTGTCCAGAAATTATTTCCAGTTTCATATTAACATGGAGCGGTCGTTCTCCAGGCCTTTGTACGAGCCTGTGGGGAAGAGGAAGAGTCCAAATCAATACCAGCAACTTATTAAAGTAAAAATCCCTCCGTCTGATAAAAAGGATAAAAGATCAAAGATGAAAATACTCAGAGTCAGGATCATCTCAAAGGCATCTTTGCCATTGTCACAGTTCCATGATGGCAAAAAAAAACACCAAACCCCAAAGGAATCTTACATAACTGAGAGTTCTTAAAATCTGCATTACATTTTATTCTCTTATTGTGGTGAGGATCAGGTGTTTCATCACATTGCAGAGCCACTTCCTTAGAGGTTATCTGCAAACTTCCATTAGCGTTTCTGACAGCCCTGTTTTTTTTCCCTCACAAACAGAGACAGCATCATCATCAGCATCACCAACTGTGCCACCAGTGTGTACGCCGGCTTTGTCATTTTCTCCATCCTGGGTTTCATGGCGCACCACCTGAATGTCCCCGTGTCGGAGGTGGCCGACCACGGCCCCGGACTGGCCTTCGTGGCCTACCCGGAAGCTCTGACTCTGCTGCCCATCTCACCCCTCTGGTCCCTGCTGTTCTTCTTCATGCTCATCCTTCTGGGGCTTGGAACTCAGGTGAGGACAGAGACTAGATAAAAATGACTCCACTAACATGAAATCATTGTAGATGAGAGAGATTTTCAATAGAAGCACAGTACATATATATTCAAAAGGACTGAGGTCAGGACTTTGAGAATGTCATTCCAAAAGGCTCCACTTCCACAAAGGGCCTAGTTTGGAGTCATTATCTGTTTTTTTTTTTGTTTTTTTTGTTTTTTTGTGTCAAAGTTGTGCCTTGCCAAGCCATAACTAACATGAAAAAAAACTCTTTCTCATTTCTCACTTTAATGTAGCCAATCAAAAACAACCCCAGCGTGATATTAGCACTAGTTGGTTGAAGTGCTTGGGAGGGGATGTGGGGCCTGAGGCGATATTAAGGTGGACGTTTGGCCGTTTGAACAGCACCACTAACACCTAATAGCAGCTGTCAGGCTTGTTCAGCAGCCACAGGACCTGAAAACTGTTCTGTCCATCAGTCCTTTATGAACTCCTCTTTATACCAAAGAGTCAAATGTGAGGCCATCTGTCTGACGACTAGGACTTGGCTGTTTTTTTCGCTGAATATTTAATGGCGGTGTGGTCTACTATTTCATGTTTTGTCCATCTGTGGTTGCTCATCTACCTCGTTTTAAGCCCTGCTCTTTCTTTTCTTTATATTCTAATATGTAAAACCTAAGTAGAACGGTAAAACTTCTCACTTTAATTCAGTTTACAGGGACATTTATGACAGAGACCCTTTAAATGTCAACCTGTGAATTGAATTCCATTCCAAATCTCATTGCCTGATTGGTTAACGCTGGACGTGTTAAATGTCAGCATGGAGGACTGCTCCTAATGCCCCTTAAGACTCCCTCTGCACTTTTCCTATCATGTTTGCAGATATTTGCCAGTTTCAACTCTTTTTTTCAGTTGTATTTCTATCTCGTTCCACTTTCGTAGTTCTGCCTGCTGGAGACGCTTGTGACGGCTATTGTGGACGAGATCGGCACAGACTGGATCATGAGGAACAAGACCGTGGTCACACTGTCCGTAGCCATTGTCGGTTTCCTACTGGGGGTGCCTCTGACCACACAGGTAAGTCCCAAAGGCCTGCGGGCATGTCTTGGAAAGTGAGCCGTTTTCTCTAATGGGGAAACAAACCCCTCGTTTTTGTGTGCAGGCAGGAATCTACTGGCTGTTGCTGATGGACAATTATGCGGCTAGCTTCTCTCTGGTCATCATCTCCTGCATCATGTGTATCTGCGTCATGTATATCTATGGTGAGAAGAGAAAACAGGCTGAACACATTTTTTTTCCTTCTGAAACTCAGTTTATATAGCAAAATGGACTGTGTGCTGACTGTGTGGTATTCCATTTTGAGTTTATTTCTGGTCCAATTACCCCTTTGTCTTATCTCTGAAAATGTCTAGCTGAATGTAGACATCAAGATTCCGCTGGGAGATTATTAGAGAAACAGCAGTTCTAAATGTCAGTCTGAATTAAGCAAGATGTGTAGAAGGAAAAAAGACATGAAATGAAGAAAAAAACCTCTCCACACATTCTCCTTACTTAACTTTAGCAGTGCTGATTGAATTTACCCCTTTCTTTCAGTGAGTTTACTTGTAAGCTCCCAGTTTTATATGTGACAAATGCTCTGTATGGATTAATTCTCTTTAAAGTTTCTTAAAACGCCAATTATTTAATTTGTTTGTTGTTTCCAGATTAGGAATAAAGTGACAGTAAAGTATGTGGCGATTCCAATAAGGACTTATCAGCTGTAGATTAAATAAACTTGCCCCCTTGCTCATTTGTTATTGATATAGATAGTCTTTTATTGAGTTTCCACAAGTATTGCTCATTAAGCCGAATTCTGATCATGTTAAAAATGATGCCAGACGTTGTTTTTACCGCACAAAAAAAAAGAATGTTTTCTGTTTCTCTCAGGTCACACGAACTACTTCAAAGATGTTGAGATGATGCTGGGCTTCCCTCCTCCTCTCTTTTTCAAAGTCTGCTGGAGATTCATCTCTCCCGTCATCATCTCTGTAGGTTCAAACCCCACACACGCTCACAGTCGGCCATGGCCACACATGCACTGCTCCCATTAGGCTGGTGGCAGCTGAACGCGTCATGCGTCACGTCATAAGTTGTCCCCCCGGTGCTGTTGAGACAACAGTCTGACTGGGTTGGATCCGATAGCAAATGGGTTTCACTTCCCACATGGAATAACTGTAAACAGCCAGCCACAGTAATGGTCAGAATTTCATCTGGCGCACGCTCAGCGTTTTAGCAAGAATCCAACAAATTGTGCCATTGAATAAATACCTACCAGCTCTCATTAAAGTTTCCTTCCCATGATTTTAGCCACCTTGATAAACTGCTGCACCATGCAGTCTTCCCACTATTTCAGCCAAATGACCGGAAAGATTCTGGAAGCGTTTCAGCCTCTCTCTGTGTCCAAATATCATTTGTTGTCTTTTCTCCCATCCAGTTCGGTTCTGTTTACCACAGCAATACGTGCTCGGTTGATATGAAATTAATTTGCAAATTCACATGTTACTGACCCCTCGTGGCTACAACATTTCCTGATTCAAAGATACTGATACAGACTGGCAAAACTATCAATGTTGTGTATCTCAAATATTTAAACGGCCCAATCGTCTGCGGCCAGGTATGGCAGCTGAATCTGTCGTTATATTTTCACAGATAATATTTAATTACATCATATTTTAGACCCTGGCCATGTTCGCACTGTGGCTCAACAACTTAAACCATGTTAAGAGGGAAGGTTCTCAACTTTTCCTTTGTTGCTGACCATTTGTTGGGGACCTGACCTACATTTGAGCTGCCATCAGCGTTAATCTCTCTGACTACCGCTGGCTTTATTTCCAGTATAAAGCTCTCAAAGCAAATCTTAGTGAGTGGGAACTGGACGCATGCAGCGGCTGGGAACGGTATTTCCCAAACAGGCGCATTAGTCCACTAAGCTAGGAGGTCAACCAAGACACTCATTGTTGTGGCTAACTGGTCAGAATTCGGGCACTTTTGTTCTCTTTCCTTTCACTGCGCAGAAGAATGCGCTGCTCCTTCTGCTTTCTGCGCCTAAGCTCGCTGCTGTTTGCTACAGAAATGATGTTTTCTTTTAATGAAATGCAGCTTTTAAATCAAAATGCCTGACATGCTTCTCTCTACAGGGGTTTGATCTGTTGATTTTCATCAACTTTTTATTACAAATTGGTGTGAATCTCACAAAAATATGCAAAACCTATTTTAAATACAGTTGTGGGACATGCCATAGTTTCCCTGTTTTAATATAAATGAGTTGATTATTCCACTGAAATGCTTGTGTTTTGTATGCATTGAGATGTTGGATATATTTAAAGGCGGTTAAGCTGCATTCACTTTCTTTCTTGTGTCTCTCTAGTTCATCCTGATCTTCACAGTGATCCAGTACAAGCCCATCACTTACAATGACTACGTGTATCCGGGCTGGTCCTTGGCTATCGGCTTTGCTATGGCTATGTCCTCAGTGGTCTGCATACCCATCTATGCCCTCTACAAGATTTCCAGGTCCCCAGGAGCAACCTTCAGAGAGGTACAGGCCCTGACAAGGGCTCAAAAACATCTCTGCTCTAACGCTCACCTGATAGTAGCGGCGCTGTTTGTGAACATCTACAGAGATTGATGCATCGAGAACTTTTCATTTGCACAGTGACAAATTAGGGTGTCTGAATAATGTCTGACATTTCAAATCCAAAGAGCAGGAAAACTGTAGCGCAGGAGAGAACATGGAGCCTAAATTAAAACTGAACTGGCTCTTGTTCAAAGTTTAATACCCTGAAATTACCAAATGGAAAAAGTTTCCTCTGAAATCTAATTTATGTTCCTTATATTGTACATATTCTGATCACCATCTAAATCAAATTAGGACTCAAGAAGTGCTTTCTGTACGTAGACTGCTTTATGTAATCATTTCCACATCAAATGATAAAGGGCTTTTAGCCTTCAGAGGCCTAATGAAAAATGCATTAATCTCTCAATTAACATTACACTGACATAAGGTAATTTAAGAAGTGAGGGGCAAAAAGTAACCTGAAAAAGCCAAGGTGTAGCTAAATGTCATATGCCTGAAACAAACTAAGAAAACACACTCAAAGCTGGATGATGAAATCTAATATTGGAGCACCGGGGGTCAAACCTATTGTTTGGGATCTGAATCAGGTGTGTAGAAGCAGGGAAACCTCCAAAACCTGCCGGTCAGCGGCCCTCAAGGCCCAGGGTTGAGGTTGATAATGGCTTGTCCCGGCTGGGAATTGAACCCACAGTCTGGACCAAAGGCAGCAATGTTACCACTACGGCAAGATCGTACATAACATGAGAACCTGCCACAGAGCTCCACTGAAACGATGAAGATTTTTCCTCCTCAGAAGCCCCTGAAGCCGATGCCGGCCTGCTAGAAGGCTATGCTAATTTAAGCTGCATCAGTTCAAACCATCATCAGAGAGGCCTAGAGCTAGAGCTCCTGAAAATGAGGCGAAAAGAGAGTCCCTGAGCACTGGGTGAAGAAATTAGAATATACAGTATCTACCAATACAGAATGGTGGCATAAAGTACATTTATGGTTGCACAACCTCTAACTTAGTGGAAATACAAAAGAGGAATTGTATGAAAAAACAAACTGCACTGATTATTACCCTTTTAGGAAAATAAACCATAAAGTAAAAAGACAAAAAATGAAGAACAAACAGTGAATGAATACTGGTATTAAAGTAAACATGTAAATAAACCCGCTGTAATGCATTACAATCTTAGTTTCCTGTTTTTTTTTTATTTTTATCGCTGGGCCTTTTTGCCTCTTTAAATAGCGTATCCTTCTTTTCAGGAAATGAAGGAAATTCTGTCTTCAGGTGATCTAATTTTAAATCTTGTTCAAATAACCGCAGCCTTTGACGGATGTCCAATCTCCACCTTTCTCTCTCAGCGTTTGAAGTTTGCCTGCCGAGCGCATCCCAAGTGGGGCCCCGCCCTGCAGGAGCACAGGACAGGCCGCTACGCCCCCGCGGCCTCCGAAGACACTGTGGAGGCGCGTCCCCTAAAGGAGAAGGAGGAGCTGAAGGAGGAGCAGAAGGAGGAGGAGAAGGAGAAGGAGAGGAAGGATGAGATCAGCCTCACCATCCAGGGCAGCAACGGCTCCACCAACGCACACAACAACCCCACCCCCAGCGCATAGACGCCCGCCCCCTCCGTCAGCACCACAGGGCACGCGGCCCACCGTCTCCTCCTCCTCCTCCTCCTCCCTTTACCTCCCCCTTCTCCTCCATCCTCACCCCGCTTTCCCACAGTCCTCTGTGGGGGAGATCCCATTCGCTCGAGACCTTTACATATTGTAAGGGCTTATTATTTCTATCCTAACCTCTTCTATCTGCCTGTGTTGTCTCTAGATATATGCAGAAAAAAAAAAAACGAGAGGAAGAAGAAATTGGGTCATCGTCCAAAAGATTCGTGTGCATGTCGGCGTGCGAGTGTGCGTAAATGTGCGTGGGTGAGCTGTTAATTTGTTCCTCATTAATTTAATAATGCAGTTTGTTTTTCCTTTCTTTTTTTTTTTTGTAGAAGTTGTAAATGTCATCTTCATCCGCGGTTAGAGGTACGGTAGATTGTGAAGCTGCATGCGTTTGTTTTTGTGCATGCGGCAGCATAGAGACACACACTGTTCTCCTGCACTGGGTTGGCTGGGGCTGTTTGGGATAGGTGGCTTTGTGATCGGACAGCTGGAGACTTGTTGTGGTGCTGTGACTGTAGAGGAGGAGGGCAGAACTGTGTCCGGACGGGCCATTCTCAGTCTTAATGATGCTGAAAAAAAAAAGGATATGGGCTCTACTGTATAGCCAGAAAGGAGTCATGTTCATACACTTTTTATATTTCACAGCACACAGTGACCTCAAACACAGTCCATCTCAGCTTAAGACTAAGCCAGTTGTTTAGTGTGCTGCTTTTTCTTTAAGTTTAGACGAAAGGTCTGACAGAGCACAAACACATAAAAAGATATGTGACGCTCAAAGCTGATTTTCTCTCTCCGCCAATAGTATTATTTTTCGTAATAAAGCTGCTTAGATTTTGAGTACTAGGCAGAGAAATGCCAGTGAAATGTACTGTAACTCTGCATTCACACATATACACACCGAGCATTTGATGTTTTTGACAGAAGAGGTCCCGTTGCAAATTTCTCAGGGTCCAAGTAAAGGTAAACTTTGTGGTTCCTTCCTGTGGAAACTGTTAGAGGGACCGAAACCACCGAACTGTAAGCACTGTCAAAAAAAGAAAAAAAAACACACACACACACACACACAAAACAGATGGATTCAGCTCTGCATTATACAGAAGGGCCATCTCTTCTTTAGTCTTCCAGGCATTGTTTTTTGGTAAAAATGCATCTCGGGATGTGGTCTTTGAAGGAGAATCCATGTGTCATAGTTGGTGTCTCTTATGGGTTGAAGTAGTCTGCCCCATTCAGGCATGTTACCAAAAACATTACCTAAGTTCCATGAGTGTTGCACATGTTTTTGGTAACATATATATCTCAGATACTGATGTGCTGTCAGTCTTACTGTCAGTGGAACCTTTAATGTATAAAAGCTCTGAGCCATGCTGTGCTGTGACTGATGGGGAGACAGAAAGCAGGGAGATGCTGCTTGTTTCCAGAAAACAGAATATAACTAAGGAATTATGTAGATTTAAATGTTGCTGCATAGTAATGTCCTCTCAGTAGATGTCTCCTTTTACCTCTCATTGTAAAGTAACTTAGTAAATAATGATAAATACAGCATATGTTTATTTTGTACAAAGGATAAAACCAACTACAGAGTCATGACTAACATTGTTTGCTGTTCCTCATCTGTGACTTTGTTTTTGTTGCGGTTTTGTTGGAGGTCTGATACAATAGAGAGGGCCTCTTTAACATAAGGTGTGTTCGATCAGTCGTGGTCCGGAAACGGCGTTGTGGGTAGAGCTCTGTGTCGGGCTTTGGCTGTACAGAGGTGGTCTTAGCTTCACAAACCTTTCCATCTGTGGCCGTTCTTATTTGCATTACGTCTGTGGTTTAATACGGTTTGGTTGGGATACCAGCAGGGGCACTTAAATGAATCAAGCACACAAAATGATACATCACACAAAGCACTTTTACACACAGATATGCTCTTTGCTTCCTGTTGAGAGCAGCTTCCGTTAGCTTAGCTTAGCATGAAGCTGCTTGGCGTTGTCTGAAATGGTCACTGTTTACTTCCCATCTCGTCAGATGTTTATCAACTGAATGCTGATAGTCTTTAAGAAAAACAGACAAATAAGCACCAACAAGTCAGCAGGTCTTAAGAGACAGTCTGGCCCTCACCACCATGAAGGCCATATTTTGTGAACATGTTTCTTGTCTCTGATGGGCCAGGCAGTGAATTCTGGACAGCTTCTGGTTGTACACCTGTTTGTAATATGTATACTAAGCTAAGATAACCTGATACAGCCTGTAGCTTCATATGAAGCGAACGGTAAAGAGGATGTTGGTGTTCTTGCAGCCTTAGCAGGACATTAAATAAGCACATTAACACCCCTTTTTAGAAGTACTTAATGTCTGTCCGTTGCTGACAGATTTTTAAAAGGACATCTTTGGAAAGAATTTGCACATAATAATTTGCATTTACACCGTTATGACAAAATTCTGAGGATAAAAGTGGAGTAGTGCTGAGAAGTGAATTTGTAATAAATCATTGAGCAATGAAATATTAAAGCCCATCAGACACATGGCTGAGAAAATGTTTAATGAAATTAAGTTAAAAATACTTCCATTATCCCAAAGCGAAGTAATATAAAACTGTTTTTTTTATTGTTAATGATGATATTTTGGAAGCAACAATAGGGAAATCACTGTTAAGAGCAGGATTTCATATAATATTGAACCACAACAAGCACAGTGAGCGTCCTGTAACAAGCACACATTTTATAACAAGCTTAACTTTTGTACAGGAATGATCATAGAGATATGTTCAGGCTAATTCCCCTAGAAGCGTACATTTGCTTTTTCATTAGTTTCTAGTTACTTAAGGGGAGCAATTTTCTTTTAGCAGTCATAATCCAATTTGCGGAATCACATTTTTAAAAAGAATGATATCATCTTTCTTTAGTTAGCAAATTCCAGCGAAACCAGGTGCTTTTTACGACAAGCCAGTACATCTCTTTCGTGTAATCTAAATGTACGGTTTTGCTTTATATTACACACTCAGACTTCCACTTTGTGGGTGAGGCTTGACTTGTTGACAGTTTGATCAGGAACAGCATGTAGCTCAGACCGTGTCCTGCTTGCGATTGCCTGTCCTGTATGCTCATGTTGTAATACGTTAACGTAACCCCATAAATCCCATCTCTCATCTCCTCAGAAGGCCCTGGATCTCTTCCTCCTGTACAGCAATGTAAAAAAAAATACAAACACACAAAAAATGAAATATTCTGTGTTATGTGGTTGTTTCTCATCGTTTTTATGGGTTGGGAGCTTGTTTCTGTGGGTCAGGAATGAGCAACAGTTGATTTTAGTTTCTATTTTTCATATTTCTGGTAGCGTAATGTAGATTTTGTCAGTTGTACTGTGTATTATGTATGTACTAGATTAGCAATTACATCGGAACCTGCATGTAAAGCAGGTTTAGTGCCAGTATTGATGTCCATGTACCTCTAATCTACCAGAACTAGCCCTATTCTATTCTGCTAATCACATACAATAAGTATTTTAAAAAGGAAACTTTTTGTACTAAAAGTAAGAAAGAAGACCACGATCTTCAGAATATAATTATGATTAATCCATGTTCAGTTACAATGCTTTTTGTTTTTGACATTGCATCCATATGCGTTCATATAAGATTCAGCTGAAATTAAAAGCATTGCCAAACAAAAAGCTTTGGATCGAAACTTGAACTACAAAAGATGGTTAGTTTTTACAGAAGTTGCAGCTATATGACTATGCTTTTGTTTGTTGTTGTTTTTTTAACAGTAGAACATCTTCTATTTGTTCCATGCAGTGCAGTGCCAGCAGTCTTACATCGCTGTTTACCTTTAATAGCCCTTGGCCCTAAATGCGAGCAGTTTGGCTGTTCCCGTTGTTGTAAAATGAGCAGAACCAGAACACTGAAATGACTGTAACCGGTATAGAATCCGCATGTGGAACTCCCATTGTCATTCTTCTGAAAATATTGTTTTGTGATGACATTTTAGACTAATAATGTGGCTCATGTATGAAATAACGATCCACGTACTATCTGAAACTGATATTTTCTCTTGTTGGTAATATGAACCGTACTTTGTGTGGCCGTGAAACCTTCAATTTGTTTCTGCAGAAAAACACAACTGACAGTAATTGACCAGATCTTCAAAATGTTATATACTATTTCATTTTCATCACAGTGCAGAAGGCTGTTAATGCTGAAAAAAATGTAAACTTAGCAAAGGTTTGGACCATTTTGCACATTTATACAAAGCACAAGTAACTGTTAAACTGTGACTTTACCTTTTATTTCTGCAGTTCTCTGCCGAGGACAGACCATTACCTCTTGAATCTCTTACTACTGCTCATGTAAGCATAATCTAATGCAGCACTTTAGAGAAATAAGCTGTTTTTGTTTTTCTTTCCTTTTTTTCTTTTTTTTTTTACAAGCAGCAGGAGATAAAGGTGCGAATAACAAGTCACGCTTCCATTTAAATCAACTTGAGTAAATGAAATAACGTCTTTTTCAGTTGCATGGCTGAAAGATTTTGCAGTGTTGTCCTTATTGTTCCATGGAGGGAGTGGAGAGGTAAAGCACAAGAGAGAAACGAGAACACAGCTCTTCTGGTACCTTCTATCATATATACGTGTCTATCTATCTAACCATATCTGTTCTTGTTCTTCAACCTTTAGGGCCAAAATTCATTGAAATGTCTTAGTCCTGTCAGCTGTATATCGTAAGCTGTTGAATTACAAAATGGTAAATAAAATCTATTTTAAAGATCAGTTCCTGTGTTTCCTTAAGACTTAATTCCACTTCTTTTATATGGGGTTGTATTGCTTTGGATAATGAATTTATTTAGTTTCTCAACAATATGTTGCTGATAAGAGGTTTCTTTTCTTAAAAATCAATATGTGTGGTGCTTTAAAAAAACACTTTACTATTAGATATAGAGTCTGAAGAGTTAGAATTGTTACGTGACAACATGCATTTCACACGGGAAAACAAAAACATTTTCTCACCATTTTAAGAGCTGATACATAAGAGATGTTTAAAGAAAATCACTGTTTTAAATTTGTCATGACACACATATATTTTATTAATTGCTCAGCCAAACAAAAGGGAAAAAGATCCAGTAAACCAAATTTGGTCAAAGAATTTTAACCAAAGCAACTGTTTAGATGCAAAGTCGCAAATACATTGCAAACATGTTGGATTTCACCTTTGAAAGTAGTTTGATGTCACATCACATTCTCATTGTGGCGATCCAGTCAAAAATTCCCTGCGAGGTGCAGCGTGAGGATGGGAAAATGCCAGAGATGTAATCCAGCATCTGCTGCAGGCTGCAGAATTAGTTAAGTCCCTGCTGTTTTGGGTAAAAGTTTGTAAAATGAGCAGGTGTTAAATAGGTTGGGGTTTGGTAGTCACCCTGGACTGTCTGTTTCTGTGGCTTTGCATGAAATCCATCTACTGACTGTGAACTGATGGTGCCTAGTTTGGAATCTTTCATTCTTTTTATGATAGTCTGTTGTTCGGAGTGGGTACTTGCCCCCTTTTTTTTTTTTTTACTAAATGCATTTACATTAGGATCCAGAAAAGAGGGTCAACGTGTGAAAACCTGTTCTCAGCCTTTTAAGCATCTACTGTTTAACAAATTGAACATGATTGTGGATAAATATCTTAATTAAACAATTAAATGGGGGGAAAAAAGCATTTTGTGAATACATTTTGAAGCAGAAGTCTGATATATACATGGACTGTCTGGTTTAAATGTGTCCGGGTCTAAAAAAGTATCATAAATTGATCAAATTGATGCCAGCATGTGCTGTAGTATTGTTAAATAAGACAGTCAGAAATACTAACCAGGCCTGGAAAAACAGGTAAGATCATTCAGAAGTATAGTCACATAGATGAAACAAAGTGGATTTAGTCTAAAACTGAGATGGTAGGCATCACTGTATCCGCCACACTGCTCCTTAAACACTACTGACACGAGAAAATCTCAAGGGATGACGGGAAAAATGTAGACAATTTACACCTCAGTCATTAAAGTGATTTACGCTGCTCGGCAACCACATCTAAAGAATACCTGACAACCCCGTGTAGACTGCAGACACTAATAATCTGCAGCTCACATACTAAGCAACTACTAAAGGTAAAACTACCCACTTTTTCACAACAGAAGCTGGTAGAGGAAGAAGAAGACACCGTGCACAGACCTCTGTGGGCTGTGGAGATGCGAGCGTGATAAAAATCTAACCACCCGCAGTGAGCAGAGCGCCGTGCTCATCTGCCCTGTTTGGGATTCAGTGCTGACTTAGCCCCAGGCAAAGGACTACAGAAGACAGGTGGAGAGCCACGTTATTACTTTCCCATTAGATGGAGTTGGAGAGGCTATTACCTTAAGTGTGAAATTCGTTGTGCTCTTTCTTTTCGCATCAGTGTGGAGCGGTGTCCATAATGAACCAGCCCACTGTGGTTCATCATTAGATTTAAAAACAGTGAGAGGAACAAAACCCCTCAATGGCTTTTTTTTTTCTTTCACTCAGAATAACAAAAGATTAATCAAGGAAACATCTTCTACAAGAGTGCAGTGATTGTGTTTTCGAAATAAGAATAAAGTCTAAAAAATGAAAAAAGGCACATAAGCTTGTCTACATCTGCTTATTCAAGAACAGTACCAGGTGGAGTCAGAGGAGGGCAGCATGGCTGTAAGTATAAAAAGTCATTAACATTCAGGCAGCTTCTCAACAGGAAGCCTGCATTGGCATGAGGAGGATTTAAAGCCCCAGTTGGGATTGTGTGCGGCCACATACGACTATGAGGAAATCACATTGCAACACTGACCTCCATTTTTCTTTTTGTTCAGTCTTTTAGTTGCTCATGTGAAGTGATGGGATGTGATTATTCCAGTTAAAAAACATTACGGGTATGATAAAAACCAGAAAAGAAAGAAAAACATTTACTTTTTTAAGCTATTTTCCTTGATATTGATGGAAAACTGGATGAGTAAGTAAAGTAGAAGTAAGTAAAGAAGCCCTGTAGCCCTGATACTACAGATGTTCAACTCTTTTTCTCAAACAAGAGCATCCCAATGGCACAAAAATCTTGCACCATTATAGCTTATGTTTAATGCTTAAACATAAGCTATAATTCTGCCTGTTGATATGAAATGAAATCAAGCATCAATTGTGGGACAGAATTCTCTCTTCATGTTCATGGAAGGCTATAAATTTCTCTCTATGCCAAAGGAAGTAACGGGGGGGGAATCGATACCTCTCTCATAACCATTTAAAGGATTTGAACAGCCATTGTCACGGCTCCTTCTGGGACTCTTCTGGGTCATTTCACTCAGTGAGGAG
Organism: Menidia menidia; assembly: GCA_907169785.1. Classification (NCBI taxonomy): domain Eukaryota; kingdom Metazoa; phylum Chordata; class Actinopteri; order Atheriniformes; family Atherinopsidae; genus Menidia; species Menidia menidia. The sequence continues at coordinate 16,336,467 of CAJRST010007779.1, read as the reverse complement.
CTCTCCAAAGCAGAGATGGCTCTTCGGTCAAACACAAAGAAATGCTTGTGGCACCTGAAAAGAGACATGGTTCAGTTTAGAAAAGAGCCTCAGATTATGGATGTTTTGCTCTAATGTCCTGCCTTTGTGTTTGAGCTCCTGGGTTTCGGGTTCGATGGTTCTGTTGTACTTCTCTGACAGAATTTCCCTCATCTGTCAGTCATGTGGTCCAGAGACTCTAATGACCACACCTGCTCTGTGTTAGTCATTAGCTACCTACATTCTGTGTACACCACCAGGGCTTTCTTGGTTTCTTGCCAGCTCTTTGTTCATTTTGTTTATTTCCCCTCATGACAGATGTGGCTTTGCCCCTATAGAGCTTTGTGTTTTGTGGAATAAAAATCACTGTCATGTTCTTCACTCCTAACATTAGATCTGGGCTCAGATTATCCTCACTCCATGACAACTGAAGGCCCAGAGGTATGAATAACCAAACCTAACCTGAGCCCTGCTTACCGATATGTATGGGTATATATGTTTGTGTGTTTGTGTTATTTCTCACATGTGACTGTTGTGGGGTATTTCTTATACAATTTGTGATAAACTGATCATGGCAACATGCTAAACGTCTCTCAAAGTGACAAGATTCTTTGAAGTGGCATGGTGCTGGTGGTGTTGGGGGAGTGTGTGGTGGCCAGTGTAACTTTCTGCACCAGACAACATTCTGCTTGCACAAAAGCCTGAGGGCAGTCAACAAAAAAACCCTCTCCACCTTAGACAACATGTCTCTGCACAACACCAACTGTGGGAACATGTACAGCCAGAATCTCCTTTTTCTGCTACTCAACAGTTGTTTTTGCAGTCTTGTCCAGATGCTACAAAGCAAGCTACCAATGAAGCACGAGGTGGAAGGCTTTGTGTTTTACTTCCTAAGTTTTCAAAGAAATCAGTCGGAAAGTTTTCAGTGCACTTAATGATACAGTAAAAAGGAAGCTGTCTCTGATTTTGTGCACATCACAATTTCCTTTTTGCTTCCCTGAGTAATTGATGGGTGAAAGCTTTCCCCAGAATTATGGGCTTTGATTTTGTCTCGCATGATTGGCTGTCCCACAGTAACCACAAAGGCCGTATTATAGATGTGTGGGTCCTTGAATCTGATTGAATTAGTCATTTTTAAAGCATCTTGTCATGGACTGGCATGTTTGTTTGTTTGTTTTTGAAAATCATCAAACCATTGCAGCACTAAAATACAAATTCATTGCATGTGATAGATTTGTTTGCTTCATACGATCCATCTATTTTAGTATCTTTCTTTGCCTTTGACCTGTATTTGTTGAGCCTGTGCATTTAGTTTTGTAGGACTTTGATCATTTGATCATATTGACCATAGGATTGAGATTTGATCCCTTTTTTCTTTTCCCTTTAGGTCCTAAGCATTCTGTGGTTCAGTATTTTATTTGAGAAAACAAAACAAGAAAAAGCCTTTTTCATAAAGAAAAGCCTTGACCCACAATTTCTTCATTTATTATTACTTTGTTTTTTTTAAGCCAGTCAAAGTGTTCCTTTCAAACATCCTGGAGGAAGTTATTTTTACAGTTACATTTATATCTGAATAAAAACAGTGTTTCTGAGTTATTTCAGTCTGGTTTTTAAACTTTAGTAGCACAGAATCTGCCCTGTTAAGGTTTTTTAATATTTCTGGCTGCTGATGCTGGTAATGTTGTCATTTTAGACCTTAGTTTTGCCTTTAACACTGCCTAATTTCTAATCTTTAGCACGGTCTGTTAAAAAAGTGCATCCTTGGGGTAGTTTTGTTCTTACCTGGCTGGCAGAAGTTTGTTAATGATTTTTGTATTGTCTGCAGTGGCTTTTGGCTTTGAATATACACATAGATTCTCATGATGTATGGACTCAATACTGTTCCCACTCGCAGTTTGGATAAGTTTTTTCTTCAGAATACACATTTATACGTTTACAAGTGCAGTCCTTTAAGATTTGTGATGTGGAATCGGAACCGTGTCACTGAGGCTGTCAACACGTTTGGACTCCTTGACAAATATCGCTCCATTTTATCACACGGGCGATGACAACCGTTATGAATGAAACCAGGTCAGCGGGACACCTCACAGAAGGAACACACCACAGCAACATGTCCATTAACTGCCAGCCGACACAAGAGGTCTGGTTCTGATTGCAGATGAGTCTCAATCTGCTTCAGATTTACTGTCTCACCGACTGCTGTCGTCCTCCAGATGAAAAACAACACGACCGCAACAACAAAGAACGGCAGCAGACCTTTTCTGGACATTCAGACGCTTAGAGCTGGATGATTGTAATCATTGTGCGATCACCATACTGAGCAGTAAAGTGCTGCAGTCTGCGCGGAGTAGACATTTGGTGTACTTTAAATGAGACTCTTGTCCTGGAAACCCGAGAATCCTCTTTACCAGAACTGAAATATCCACCATCAAGGCTCAGTGATTTTTGTCAGCATGAAAAGCTTTGCACTCTTCAGCCTTTCTCAGACATTAATTTACCTAATCTTGAACTTGTATTTCATTGTGATGATAGAGGTAAACGGGAAAACAAAGTAAAACTAGATTCCACATTGCATTTATAATATATGCACCAGTGTGAGGTAGTCCGAGTCCTACTAAAAATGTAAAATTACGCTAAAAAAAAGCCGACAAAATTCCTCATTGCTTGAGGCTACTGTAGTTTTATTTATCATACTTCATTGCTGCCACATGCTGTGCTGATGTCTTACAGTAGAACCTGTTTGCAATGATGACTTGATCATTTTTGGAACAGAGACTTAAAAAAAAGCTTGGCGCAGCTCTCATTTGAAAGCCACCACTTTCCCTCTTAGCGGATTTGCTGAAGCTTAACCAGGTTGGTTGTCGGCACACACCATTTTCGGGGTCTTCACAGAAATGCTCCACTGGGCTTGGGCACAGACTGTAGCTGAACTATCGGAGTTTAATTCCTTTTTTGCGAAGCCTCCACCATGATTACCAGGGCATTCCAGGGTGAAATGTGCTGCCCTGTGTAGGAGGTCTTGATTTGCAGAAGAGCTTTTAGATCTCCAGGGAGAATAACCATTTCCAGCATGTAGCACAAAATGGCTTTAAGAGAATGAATGGAGGTTCTATAAAATGTAAACGCAAATCATTTATTCACTGGATCTCTGTGAATAGGTCTTTATTTTCCCTCCTTCTTATCATATCCTTGAATTGACAGAATAATGCGTTGAGGGTATAGCATATATTAGATTAGAATGTTGAGTCTGTAGTGGTTCCCCTCTGATCAGACTAATCGGTATCTCTCTGCAGCACAATGTAAACTGGCTGTATGCTGCAGTTTCTTTTAAAGCCTACCAAACATGGCAGATCTCCACTGGGCACCCCAAGGACAAGCAGAACAATAACGGCTACCTGTGGATCAGATGTACATTAACGGTGTATGTGGGATTCTGTATCCTTTTTTTTTTTCCTTGCATTGTTCTGTCTCCATATCTGTTGTCTTGTCATGTGGTCAATTGTTAGGATCTTTGCCATTCCATCTTTGATGTTTACTCATGCTTTGTGTATATTGTTTTGGGGGCTTGCTTTAGTTAGTTAGTTAGTTAGTCCCACTGTCTGACCCTTGGTTTTTTCTCAGTTCTCTCCTGTTCTGGTCAGAATCCCCACTAACACACCTGTGACCTGCTTATCCTCCTTTGCTGCAATCATTCTCCAATTAGTTCTCCCACAGCATTCCAGCTCTCTGGTTTCTCCCTTTTTCTTTAGATCCTTGCTGTTGCTGAGTTTTGTTTGATGCCGTTTCTGGTTTGGCCCAGTTTAGTGCTTCAGTCTAAAACAAAATCTACCTTTGCAAGCTTTAGGTTCACACTTTAATGCTCATCTTTACAGATACAACCTATAATCATGTGCAAAGGATATAGAACCAAAGCGATTATTAGAGAAAATGCAAAAAAATTTATCTTATCCCCTTTTGTGATTTTCCAACCTTATCCTGTGTCTTTTCCTATTTATCTATTTGGAATGCATCACTGCTCAAAGTTAACTAGGAAATAAAGAGGATTATGTTATAAAGAGTATTCTAACTTTAGTCAAGATTGTTGTTTAACCCTAGCCAGGTGATTGTTTGTCTAAACGGAATCAATAAGTGCTTTAAGAACTCAAAATTACCATCTCTTGGTGCCTAAAAAAGATCATTGACCAGCATAAACCAAAACTTGTGAAGGCAAAGGAGAAATAACTTCCTCTTTCCTGCTGATCTCCTTATTTTGTGTTTGAGTCATTGCCAGCAGCAAAACTACCACAAATGAGCCTTAAAAACACTAAGTCTAAATCAGCTATACAAGCAAATATTATACTGATTTAATTGTTTATACATATGTATGGCACTCACCAGCAATGCTCATGTCAACCCACCCTGTCACAGACATTTGAACTTTGTTCTAGCATTAAGCAGAATTAGCTTTGTTGGCTGGGCAGAGCGTTTGACCGGGAGCCTGTCAGTCTCACGGTAATTGCCTTGCCACTATGCGTTCCTCTTTGGATTGCCAAAAGATAGAACACCTCAGCTGTTAAATTGCGGGAGAGCGGTTTTTTGGAGCAAGCGAACAACTCAGACTTTATTAAATCAAAAACTGCTGTCTCGGCCAAGGTTTTCACAGCATTTCCATCTCTGGCAAAAATGACTTAACTAATTCCTGTTTCCTGAGGGGGTGACTTTGCATCCCTCGCGGGAATTAAAATAATGGTGGGTGTTTTGTCAGTTTTAGCCACAATGTTTGCAGAGAAATATGGGGAAATGCATTTTCTTGGCTTTGTGCTGGCTTTTTGAATTTGCACAGGTGCCAAGTTGGTTTACATATCATATTTTTCCTGCTAGAATAGGCTGAATGTTAACAACCCCCACAGCTTTCATTTTCTAAAACGACATATTTCATTGGAGAGGAAAAAACATTTGTACACCGCAAATCACTTCAAATCAAATCTCATCATACTGACACCTGGGTATTCTGTTATTTGCCAATATGGAAATTCCAATTGACTTTTATCACAAAGTGTCATGTGCCCATTCATTCACGTAAAGTTATTTAAAAACAAGCACTCGATGTCAATTTAAATAATGTTATGCCCCGTTATCAAGGTGTCAAACTAGGTTGAAAAGAACCTCGGAGGTTTGACATATAAAAAAATCTTTACCCGTTCCAGGTGGGAGAAATGAATGGCGGGGCCTGATTTGAGTGCTCGGCTAAAGGATGGATGTTTTTTTTATTCCGCAGCGGACGTCCAACCGAGCAGATTGTGGCAGTTGGTCAGACTTCCACATTCAGTCATCCTCGTTACCCTTCACATCGCCCGGGTGTTGTGCTGTCATGCTGACACTGACTGATTCGGATCAGTGGGTCCTGAGAATTTGTCTTGACTGCAGACGGTAGGGGAAACGGACCGTTCATCACCTTAATGGAAGAGTATTGATTGTGGTGGAGGAGCACGATACCCCTCTGCAATAGTAATGGACTCCTGAAATCACACATGTATGGGCATCAATGGGGGGGTCCAGAAAGAAAGAAAATACCTATTCCCTGATTGTTAGCACCTTGTTATCTGTTTGGATGGGCCTGTCAGTGTTTTATACAACTTTTTTTTTTAATCTAAAACGCGTAGATGACAAATTTCTGAAAGGATCCATTCACAAAGCTGTGACATGAACTTTTTAAAAGATTTTAATAGACCTCTTTTGATATCAGTGTGGTACTTTCACATTTTTAGACGTTGCAGTAATCATACTGACTCAGTGGAGGTGAGTGGAATATTAGCCGTCATGCTCATAGCACAGTCTTGTTGTATTATGTTTATTCACAATCCAAGAGGCGTTACCTTTAACTGGAAGAGACCACCAGCAGAACCAGACTCGGGGAAGTGATTTTGGGTTATTTAACTTGGCATTTTTATATGGCTTTTTGGATTGGAGAACATAACAGTGCAAAGCTTGCAATGAGAAAAATTAGGAAACACACCTCATGAGATATGCACCTTAAAATGTTCAAAATGTTTAGGGGTTAGAATCTGCTTCACCAGAGAATATCGCATGTCATTCTGCCTCCTTATTCCAAAACAAGCACCACCCGATGTTGCAGCAAAGCTTGAGACCTACAATGCAACCCCACTTTTAAGCCCTACTCAACACCCATTATCTCAGTACAAAAATCAATTATTCATTCATTTTTCCACACGGACTTTATCCCTTCAGGGTTAAAAGGGTCTGGAGTGTATCACAGCTGTCGCCAGGTAATTGTTTAGGTCAGGTAAGGCTAACGGTCCATCACAGTGCCACAAAAAAAACGGCCATGCAAATAAGTATAATTGTTTTGTATCCTGTTGCATGGCAAACTCACAGATCTGTAGTAGTGTGTTACAAACTAAACCCAGCCTGAGTAAAAGATTTGGCAAAATTGTGATGCTAATTTTGAATTTTTTATCCACCTTTCAAAATCTCTTGAATGTGATGATCATCGATCAGTGGCTGTCTTTCTTTGTATTCTTCCATTGGGATTCTGTTGATATTTCACCTTACTTTATCTGGTTATGAATCCCTTTCCTTTAGATGGTCAGTTCGGTTGCAAACACTGAGTTCATTTTCTGTCCATGTGTCCCCCAACATCTCAGAGTGTGTGTGTGTGTGTGTGTGTGTGTCACTGTTGCAGGGCCAAATAACACAATTCTGTGGTCGCCTCGATTCGTCTGCTTTTAACAATTTAACAGCTCAGGGATTAGTGGAACAAATGTCTGCCTGTCGCATTAAAGCTGTTGTTTTGCTGACCGTTTGTAAAGCCTTCGTGTCCAGCATGTTTTCCACTGAAAGATCATCTCATTACGCAGCGTGCACGTGTGGGTGGGAGTGTTTTGCATTAAATCACTATCTCCCCGGCATCTGCCCGCGCATGTTATTGATTCTAACCCATGTAGACCAAATCCCAAACAAATAAGGTGATTTACTCACCTGGATATTTTCACTCGTCCCCAGCATTTATATGGAAATTGTGCTCATTTATTTTGCGCCGTAAAATATGCAAATGGTTACTGCCGTGTTGGTAATTTGGTTTGGTCTCTATTGCTTCATCTATATCTGTCTGTCTGACTGCGAGTTAACTCCTCAAAGTTTATCTTTTCCTGCCCTTTTGAAGATTGCTTGAACATGCCAATTTTAGTAACAAAGGGATCAATTTGAATGATGTTTCTCCCAGAGACAAACAGCCTTTGCTTCTGTTTAAACTCGTCTGTCAAATCAAAGTCTCATAAGCTGAGAGAAAATAGTTTTTTTTTCCCTTTTCAATTTTTTCTGGACTGTAAAGGAACAAAATGGCAACAAAGAGGCGGCATTTAAAAAATCACAGGTGGCGACGCGCCTGTGGAACGGATGGACCCAGCGTGGTATTTTTGAATTAGAAGTGTTTTCATTTACAAGGCAAGTTGAGAGGGAGAACACTCCTAATGACAGCCAAATCCCTATGGAAGTATCTGCAAAGGGATGAAGGTTTTTTTTTATCTAAACACATTCACAAAGGTGCACATTCTCTCTCTCTCTCTCTCTCTCACTCCCTCAAACAAACACACACACCTGGAAGCGTTCCAAAGATCTCTGGTGTTCTACAGTCAGTCTCAGAGCAGCACTAATGGAACTGGGACAAGTTCAAGTGCACTTAGATAGTTGGGCAGTGGTGTGTGTGTGTGTTTGTGATGGAGGTATTTTATCTGCAGATGTGGACCGTCAGATTGTCAGTTATGGCATTAGGAGCCAAACTGTTTAACTCTGAGGCTGTTTAATAGGGCACTTTTGGTTTGTAAGGTTGGAAAAAACAACTTGTTAACAAAGTTTATAGACCAGTTAATGTGCAAGTAAAAACTTAATTGGACTCTGCAGCATACTAATTACCCATGCATTACGATCTAACATTTGTTGCTTCTCCTGCGAGCCAAAAAGGGCGAGATGAGAGCAGGGAACTGTGAGGAAAGACGGTGAAAATACGCTGTTCTCTTCCAGACATTTGAGTGTGATATTAATTATACTGATGTGGGTCGAAATTAGGGATGGGACGGTTTCTGAAAACCGTCTGAACCGTTCGGTTCGACTGTCTCGGTTCGGTTCGCGTGTGTACCGCACGGTTCATGCACTGCTCCTTTTTCTCAGAGGGAAGCGTTTACACTCCAGAGCAGAAGGGGGCGCTACTGCACCCAAAGCCAACCAGCAGTAGGAAACAAGAAGAAGAAGAAGCAGCGTAGTCGATAAAAAATCAGACCGCCAGCAGCAGTTTCTAGGTCTGCTGTATGGACCACTTTGCATTTAGAGGGAAGCACATGTTGGAATTAGCACTGTTTCCTCTCTTGCAATGCCAGAATCTTACCTACGTTTAACCTAAGACTGTCACAATAATGTGTCAAATGTCAGACTGCTTTTTTCTTTCAGTTTTAACTAGGGATGGGGATCGAAACCCGGTTCTATCAAGGACCCGGTTCCACTTTTTTCAAAACCCGAAAATCAATAACGTTTGGGCTTATCGATACCTCTATCGAGTCTGGTCGTTTTTTTTATTATTACAATAGTAATTGTGAAATCTGTGTTGTAATCGGCAGCATACAAGCTAGTTAGCTTGAAAAGTAAATAAAGTTTCAGACGTGCTGCGTGATGATGTGTTCAGATTGGCTCAGTAAAACGACAATTAGGTTATCATGATGCGTTTAAGTGTAACGTAAAGAAAAGGGATATTTAGTTTTTGGCGAGAAACATGAGTAATACAGTTGTATATTGCTCTAATTACTTTAGAATATATATTTAAACTACCGATGCCAACATTTATTAAAAATTACATTTAATTTAAAATACAATTATTTATTTGTTAAATATTGTCACATCGTCTTTCCACCAAATAACAGAAAATTATCGATAGTGGTATCGATAAAGACTCGGATCGATAAGGAGTATCGATAAAAGTATCGATATCAATAAATATTAACGATCCCCATCCCTAGTTTTAACCTGACTATACAAGACATAATAGATTTTCCTAACAATCAACACATACCGAACCGAACCGAAAACCGTGACCACGAAACCGTGAAACGAACCGAACCGTGGATTTTGTGAACCGTCCCACCCCTAGTCGAAATAGGTGCTGGCCCAGAGGGGTTTGGGAAGAGATCATTAAAACCAGCACACAGATACACACAGCCACACGCACAGCCTCTCAATGGCACACAATTAGACACAAACTAATGTTCCTGCTCAGACACCATGCTCTCACACATGCAGCTATACACTGTGTGCACGCACGCACGCTCTCTCACACACACACACACACACACATACAAAGACAGCTGTTAATCAAGCTGAGCTAAATGTGGGTCAGTGTGGTTTTAACTGCTGTGGTGTGTGATTAGTGATTACCCATCATCAAAGAGGACATGCACATAGAAAGGAGTGCACACATCCCTCCTGTGATCCTAATCCCACCCTCGCTAGTAGACATTAGCGGCTCTAAAGGGGTGTGTGTGTGCATGTATATACATATATATGTGTGTGTGTATCTATGTGTGCGTGTTTCATTGTCTACAAAGGCCACTACCGTCAGCATGTTTCGTGTTTTGTTGGGATGCAACATGTGATTCAAATTGGTGCTCATTCTCACCTACTTGTTCTGCTGTTTTTCAAAGTGAATCACAGGTGGAAGATGGTGACTGTTTTGAAAAATCTGTGCTGCTATGAACTGTGGGAAAGAATGATCTTTTTCCTTAAACTTTATTAAGGAACCACTTGAGCTTTTCTCTTCAACATGTAAATGTAATTGATTGGATACTAAAGCTTTCCTCATTTAGGAACAGTTCTTTTTAAATTTGGGCTCTAGTTCAGCCAATTACATTCAGGTGCCACAGAGTAAGTTTACCCTGAAAAATTCCATCTGCACATTCCAAATGTCACATGATCTCGTGATCTCAGGATACTCTGATCAATTTTCCCTTTCGGACTCTGACAGCTGAAGTAACCCTCTTCATCTTGCTATAATAGAATTTTCTACTGGGAAAAAAAATCTGTATCCTGGAATTCAATTGGACTCTCCTAATGTTAATGGACTGCATTCATACAAAGCTCTGTTGATTTGAAACTCATACAGACGCATTTATACATGCATATATATGTTTGCCCGGTTAAGTGAGTCTCTTTAGGTGTTGTCTTAATCTGCTCAGTATTTTTGTGACAGGGCACAAACTGGGACCCCGACTCCTTGTCTGACAGCTTATACACAGTTTACCAAGGCATTTAGATACAATCAGCAATAAATGTCCCAGTATTAAATGAAAAAGAGAAAGCCACCTCTGGCCGGGACTCGGTGGCCTTGCTGTGGGCCGTTGGGTTTTTCCAGGATATTGAAAGGTTGCAGTTCAGCTTGAATTCATTTGCCCTTGGCCTGCCAGAAATGACACTTTTCCGGCCAAGTCTTTCCACGGGTTTCCACTCTTATTTCTTGCACCCCGTCACAGCCGGCACCATAACTCCACGCGTCTGTCTTTCAGCTTCAGAGCACGGAGGATCGCGTTTGGCATGCCCCCAGCCTCTCATAATAAAAAAGACAGGGCAGCTGTCCATGGTGCTGAAATCACTCTCTCCACAGGCAACGTGTTGTTCCACCGTGAAGTGACATCCCATCTATTCAGCTCAAAGTGGACTGTGACGGTGGCTTTGAGGAGGCGAGGAGACCTCTCGGCTAATGTTTTCCAAATGAAGAGACGAAATTAAGGTGTACAAAGACCCCCCCCCCCTCCCACTCCTCACCCGCTTTTCTCTCGCACACTGAGTGGAAGAGAGAAAGTGGAAAGGGGGAGGGAATCCAATGAAGCGGGGATAATTACAAGAGTGGGTCACTATTGGTGGATGGCATCCAACGGAGGCAGAGAAAAAAGGGGGAAACGAATCAAAGCCGCATAACAATATCAGAGTCGAGCATCATCCGTTCAGCCTTTCCGCGCAGAGTCCAGAACCGGGACCGGCTCAGCCTGCGGACTCTGAGCCCCTCTGTCTGGATCTGGATCCGGGGACGACAGGAGAACCTTCCCTCGGTGATCTGAAGTGGGGCTCGTCATCCTTAATCGTTGCTGTTGTCCTTTGGAGCAAGTGTGGGGGGACCGCTGCGGAGATCAAGTTCGCGCACGCCCGGAAAGCAGGTACGTGGTGGTTGTGGAAACGCGGGGGAACGCGTGCGCTCCGGATGGTTTCTCAAACAAAAACCCGAGACCCCGTTTGACAGCTGATAAGGCTTAATCCCACAATGCTGGAGGGGGATGTTTATTGTTTGATGTATTTTGAAGCGTTAAAACTGAGCTGCGGGCACTTTAGGAGAGAGGACTGAAACAAAGGGATGAGTTCTTTTTGTCACTGGAACAGTCCAAGTTGAAGTGAAATGAAAGACCACATTTTTTATTTAGACTGTCATACTACAGTGGAAACCAGGTGGACACCTTTGTTTTCTTTTGTCTGGTAAGAAAATTATATATCAATGCTCATGTGACTATTTTTGTCAACAAGAAGACTAAATACTGCAATAGCAGTCCTACGTCACAGTGATCCAACTGTCTGGTAAACAATTGGGAAATTTCAAAAGAATGACATTAAATAGATTTTAGTTGCACCTAATTACAAGTGAGGTCAACTATTATCTTTCAGTATACCTGCACAGATCTCTTAGCGAAGTCCACTTGTCTGTAATGGGATGTCATAATGGATGTAAATGGATAAACAAGAGGTTTAAGTAAGCTTTTAGACAGAGCAGGGTTGTTTTTCTTCATAACTTGTGCTGATACGCCTAATAAATGAGCCTCCAGTTGTATTTATTTGACTGTTTAAAACATTTATTGAGCACAACAGAAGAAGCCTATCAGAATAGGTTTTAAAATGGCTTCAGTGAACATGATCACCATCAGTGATCAGCAGCAGGGCTATTTTCTAAGACTGCACCAGGCTTGGCAAAGTTTACCCAATATATTGACCACGGGGACGGCCACTTGGCCTCACTTTCGTGATGTCTTGCAAAAGGTATTTCCTGCTTCTCCCTTAAAGGCATGAATCACAGGTTATTTATGTTCTTTGTTTTTTTTTTGCTAAGCAAGCAGGGCCACTCAGAACTTTAGTTTCGAGCCATCACGCTGCAGCACTGAAATGCTCCAACTGCTACCTCCATGTCTGGGAGACATTTCAGTCACAGATTAAACATATTTCACAACAAAGCTGTTGGGTAACCAAACAAAGCTCACATGGAATATGAAAGTGATACTGTTGTCATGGAGAAAATCATGTGTGACAGGATTTACACTGGGCACAGCACACACCCCGTAGGAATCTGCCAGCAATATCACAGTGACACTACAGTTGCCAGGAGCGATGTGCTATGATTAGGTAAGCACAAGCTCAGTAGTAAATATTATGTCCTTTCAGGAAGACCACCATATCTCCGGGCTTGCTGTTTCTTCCTTAATGTCACAGTTGTAGTGTGCGTACCGCTGGTTAATTGCTATTCAGCAGAGGAATGAGTGTGGAGCCAAGCAGCGGGCCAATAGATAGGAGCTCGTTTGTTTAACTCGGAGGGTGGGGAATCTGTCTTGCATTGACAGATCCACTTGGACAGGTTGAATTTCTTAGGCCTGTGGCGATTTTTAATTTTTCATTGGCTACTGTCAGCCAGACAATCATGGCTGGATTCCCCCCATAAGCTGTAATTGTATTGCGGCCTCAATTCTTGTCCGACTCTGAGGAGATGGCAAAGATCACAAATGAGAAATGGATGAGAAGAAGTAGAAAAAACGGATTCTTTCTCAGCCTCATTATTTGTTGTTTACATGAGCCTGCACAGATATCCACAATGCAGACCTCATGCATGAGGGTAATTTGACATCTGTCTGACATGTACTGACTCTAAGTGATAGAAGCTGTCACCAGATACAGATAATTTATGAGGATTCAGTGAGTCTTACTACAGACCTCACTGCTCACCCAGTGCCACAGAAATTCTATGGAGTGGAATGATAATCACTTTGATCATTGTTTGAGTAATATCCTCACGTTCCGCTGAACTACCATGAAAAAAAAGTATACAAGCAACATTTACATTCAGAGTCCGGAACATCAGGAGTAAAACATGGCTGGAAATATAGAAATCCAAAGCTTAAATGAAAGGTGTGGATTGAAAAAAACATGAACATGAATACTTTTTCATGTAAAATTGAAGGGTGCTTCTGAGTGAAGGAGTATGTTCCTCCTTGGCCAACCAGTCTGATCTCATTCATCCCTTATAATGTGAAACGTGATTGATGGATATGTGTGTGTGTGTGTGTGTGACAGGGTTATGTAGGGATGGGCAAAAACAAATAAAAAAAAATAGAGAAAAACAAAACCTAAAAATCAAACCACCCGGTTTGATCAGACATAATCCACTCCGGCCCCGTGCTGTGAGCCCTCCGTGAATGAAATTGCGCTGATCGATTGCATCAACCAACCTTGACTTGTTCGAACGACGGTGTGCGGGAAACAGAGGCTGGAGAAAATTGGCATTTGAAAAGGGGGGGACACAAGAGATTACAAGGTAACACCGGAGAAAGTGTCAGACAAGTGGTATTGACTGGGAAGAGTAATAAATGCTGACAGTTCTATATACAAAGGTGACATGGTTATGAAAATGCTGTCAGTTTTTTCGCCACAGATTAGAAAAACGAGGATGATGTCCAACTCAATTTACTTCATATTTCCAAAATGTTTATTGTTATTGCTTTCAAACAACTGAAGAAATTTGCCCTTTGGCTCGCATGCCATGAGTCAGTAAATCAACTCCATATTCCTATTTGCTATAAATATGTTACTAACAGTTGCATCTAGCTTGGCTTAGTAGAAATGCTAGCAGTAGAAACCATTTTGCTTTGTTTCTATCAGCCCATTCAGTTCACCTCTGTGATAACACTTCATCTATTTTTATATGGTTTAATTTCTACTAGGATGAACTGAAGACTGTTTTGATAGAACCTCGCAAACTGATCTTCTGCCATTGAGCTAAGCTACAACACCATTATCCTCTAAAATTGTGTTATTATTCTCATTTAATTTAACCCATAAAGGTGAAATATTAACCTATCAAATATAGCCAGATTCTCTCATACTATGAGGCTGACTCCCTAAATGTACGTTTAAGGGGAATAAACAGATATTAGCCACATATTTAGCCTCTTGGAAGTGTTTATCTCATCCAAAATCAGCAAGATATGCCTAATATCAAACTACATATCTGATCATTTCTGATATGTTATGATTCTTTGTTGAAAATATAGACTGGTTTGACTTGGTTTGGTACTAGTACATGGGAAAATCTGTAAATGTGCTGGCATTTCACAATATAATCCATTATATTTATTTTCTTTAAATGTATAAGTAATATTTCACAATTGATCAGACCTGTTACCTATCAATGCCATTTACAAATCTTTATTTTTTTAAGTCAATGGAGCCAAAAAGGAGCTGAAAATAGTTTATTTACTGTTATGATATATACCTATCAATGCCATTTACAAATCTTTATTTTTTTAAGTCAATGGAGCCAAAAAGGAGCTGAAAATAGTTTATTTACTGTTATGATATATAATATATCATAAATGGTAGTCTCAAATGGTTGGTGTTGCTTTGCCCCATGGGGACAAGGTTAAGTTTTTCCTTATGCTAACAGTTGTAATTCTGTGGAATGTTAAACAACCTATATGTTTGTGTTTATTCTACCCATTTATTTAGCAGGATGCATTGCAGCAGTTTGGAAAATTCTGTTCTTGTATGGAAGCCAGTTTATTTGAAAGTAGAATATTTTTTTATTGTGCATTAATTTAACATGGATAGATTAGTTTGCTTCTGAAAGCAATGTGATTTCTTTTTTTTTCTGCTTCGTGCTTTTTTTTGTTGTTTGGAAGTCATACATTTTTCACAAAGCTTTTGTTTTGTTGCCTCTGTTTCATCATGCAGATGAAGGACTGGATTTAGAAGAAAGGGACGCACAGAGTTCAAGAAAAAAAAACCAGAGGGCTTAAATGAGGTTTCAAATCTCCCTTTAAGCTCTGAGCAATCACAATGGTGATGTTACAGTCGCCCCTGTTGGAGGGGTGAGAGCAGAAAAATGAATCTGGTGTGGAGAATGGACATTGATTATGCAGCCATGCGGCTACCATTGTGCTTATAGCTCTCAATTATCAGTCAAATCAAATTGACTTTTTCAGAATTTCCACAGAAATATTTGGAGCGTGTGTGTGGGGCTGTGAGGCATGTTCATTTTCCTATTCCATTCCTATTAAAGTAGCAGCTACTGTACAGCCGCTGCCACAAAAGCTGTACAGCATCACACCAGGGCTGCAGTTTGTCTGAGTCCATGTGCATTCACATCAATAACCTTTGAGCTTAATTTCTTCAGTGGCCAGTATGCACCGGCAACAATAGTCTCCATTCGTCACCGCAGTTTATCATGTGGGAGGGGGTGTGTGTGTGGAGGAGGGGGAGAATCATCAACTTTTTCCTGAGCATGTGGAGGCGGGCGGAGGGTTTTGGTCTAAATGTTCCTCTGGGAGCAGCGGCAGAGTGCTGCTGCTGCTCAGAGGGTGATTCTGCTTGAGGCGGTCTGACAGGGAGCTGGAGACACACATGCACTCTCACGAAGAAAGACACAACGCACACACACAAAAGTACTCCAGCAATAACAAAAAGGCGCTCATTTGCTCGGTGTCTCCTCAACATAGACGTTAACAAATGCCAGCCGTCCTCCATCCTCCTATTTGCTTTCATGCTTAAAATCAATGGCTGCGGATACCAAACTGGGCTCTCGAATTTACGGAAAAATAAAGAAATCAATGCAGACTTATTAACTGAGCAGGGCTTCCTTTGCTGTCGACACAAAATTGTGTGTGAGGGCTTGTGTCTGACTTAGATGTACTTATAAAGGATGGTGGCTGCTGTGTGTGTTTAAAATGGGATGTACAAGTGTTTAAGCATCTTCCTGTCTGTGTGTGTGTTTGTATGTGTGTGTGCTCTTGACTGCTGGTGGCCTGTGTTTGTGCCAAACTGCTACTTTTGTAGGTGTGCTCTGCATAAGAATGAGCGAGTGTATGTGCGCTGTTTTGTGACAACCTCTCGGAGGTGAGTTGCTCTCGGGTTAGCGCCTCGGCCTCGGTGGACAAAAGGATGCTCTAAGACAAATGATTTAGCACCTGTCAGTCAGAGCAGAAGGACAAGAGATGAAAAAGCAAGAGGTCGGAGACTGGGGGAAACAAAAATTCAAATTGAGTCTTACAGAGCAGGAGAAGAAGAGAACGGAAAGGCAAACAGTAAAAGAGAATTTGCTATTTAGCTGTGGGTCATCAGATAGCTAAAGTGCCTGTGAGCGCTTTTCTCTGGTAAATGGCAGATCCCGTTTCTGCATGTTTTTTCTCCTAACACCAGCTTACGGGAGCTGTGACTGGCCTTCGGTGCCCCTGCGAGCAGACCTTCCCTCATCACAGGAGTTACCATAACAACAGATGAGGTCGACCTGCACCGGTGGCAGCACGGGGAGGTGAACTTTGTCTTTGCCCGCAGCTCTTCAGCTGTCGGCTGCTCCTTCACCACGTCAACACCCTGGAAAATCTTCACAGCACAGATTGTTTGTGGTTACGATCGAGATTTGTTTGGTCTGTGACAATAAGTCACTCTGTCTGGAATAAAAGAGACATATGTCACCTCAGAAATGACCAAATCAACACAGTCCAGTGATCCGGAGGGAGGTGCAGAGTCATGTTTGTGGGGATATTTGCAGATGCGTTGTGAGGATTTAGACGCAGGAGCTGAATGCTGAAGCGGCTTTGACTGACTCGTTGGTTTTATTAGATTCTCTTTGGCATTTACTGACTGACATCTGCCGTGTGGGGCTCGTGCATCGGCTCTCCTTTGACAGTCGTGTGTACACATTGTTGACACATTCTTTACAGTCAAAGATGCTTTGTTGACCTTGTTTTTTTCTGATTTTTTTGTCTGTGTGTGTGTCAAATCCTGAACAAAGCAGCTCGCTCTGTGAAAATGTTGACAGCGCCAAGAGCAGCTTAGCTAACAAGCATCTGATTGTGCAGATTATCTATGTTCCGCAGAGGATTACTCGGGCTGAAATGAACAAATTGACCTCTCACGACTAAAATCGCACATCAGCACGACAAAGAGGCAAGTGGGGGCTTTTGAGGGGCTGAGGATTTGTGCTGTCATTTAAAACGGTCTTGGGTTCCTTTTTTTTTTTTTTTCATTGTTTCCTTTCCAATTGAGAGACCTGGATATAGTCTTCTCCCGCCTCACCAGGCTCTCCATACAAGGTTTTCACAGCTGTATTGTCAGTCAGGGACATTTAAAAAAATCTTTTAAAGAGAGAAGCTCCATAATGTGCAGATGAATGTTGGTTTCTCTACCCGACAGGGTGTCATTTGTGTTGATAGGCTCATACCCTCACAGCAAATATCAGACTGTGCATCTTGTTCTGTGTGTATTCTTAGCCAAGGGCAGACCAGCGTCTCCACTCGGCTTCCCATTTTGACATATTTTTGACCGATTCAAAGCTATTTGGACCTCATTTCACAGTGAAAGGAAACAAAAGCTCAATGACAAACCAAGGCCTTATTAGAAATTCAATTTTTGTGCTTCCTGTCTCCTAACAATGGAAACGCATGATTCCCTCCATGCGGGCGAGCTCTGGAGAGGACATGTCATACTTTTGTTAATAAAGTGTCCCTTTTTTTCTTCTTTTTCTGAAAGCCCGTGATTGAAAAGCTTATGTAGGTCACATATTAATCTGGTTGGCTATCCTCATGTGCTCTAAACCATATGTACAATATTAAAATCTAGTTCATTGCTCATTGGCTTAATAATGTGGTGTGGCTGCACTGGGAATTACTTCTCAGCTCCCAAAAAAAAGTGATTCATACGCTTTTCCCACTTGGCTATTAAATTACGAGTTTGGATTAAAACATTACAAATGGGACATGCTTAATAAGTCAATGAGAGCAGCCTATATACTAAATATTTATCAGTCAGTTTATTTCAAGCCCGGGGCCTTTTCATCACTCTCTATTTTAATGAGATCTGCACGCATCTCCGTAATTAAGAAACGAGATGATTGCCGACTCATTCAGACGTCGTTGGAAAAGCTATCAGTGTTCTTTGTGGGTGACTCCACAGTCAAAAGCAAATTTCATGTGTGAGACGGGCTAAATGGGATGGAGGTACAAGGCCCGGGAGAACATGAATGTTTTATGACGACGCAAGGCTTTCGATTGAATCAATGAGGTGCCTGCTTCTCCAAAAGAAAGACCCTTTTATAGGCAGGTGGAGCAGGATATCTGCCCCCCCGTCAGTGGAGCAGAATGACTGACCCGGTGTGACATTTCAACATGTATAATATCCCCAGCTGAGCTGTATCTTCATGCGATCTGCTGCTTAGGAGGGGTTGTGAAAGCTGTCGGGCTACATGGTATCGGGCGAGTATGAGGCTGTTTTGACGTGTGCAGTCAGGCGGAACGATAAATCCCTTCCGGGCAGCGTAGAACTAAAGAAAAAGTGCATGGATGAGTCGCTCAGTGATGGGTGTGTATCAAAGACAGATATTGCTGCTAGGTGCTGATGGTTTTCATCAGATCATTAGAGTTGTTGCCACTTGAGGTTTGCTTTTAGGAGGTAAAGGTGGTTTCGAAGACTCCTCGCTTCAAAACTCAACCTCTCTCGCCGAGCTGCACATTTGTGTGTGTGTGTGTGTGTGTTTGTGTGTGCGTGGGTTTGTAAGACAATGACGGAGACAGAGCCACAGAGAGAGTGCGAGTGTGTTTGTGCATGCATTAAACAGACGAGAGAGACGGCCCTTTAGGCAACCTGCACATCTTTTATCACATCTTTAATTAATTGAAACGCATAATAGAAGCTGCTGCAGTTCCACTGAATAGACACAGCTGAATAGTAATCAGCTCGGAATGAAGAGATATGCTTGTGTTTTCTTGCTTTTTCTTTTCTTTTTTTTTCCGGCGACCCTACTTTTGTTATTTCACAATCATCTGCTTATTCGACAGATATGCAGCTAATGCCAGCTTCTGCTTAGAGGATTAAAATACAGTACAGGGGAGGAAAAAAAATCTGTGCTGCGCAACCGAGTGGAGGAACTGATGCTTGCCTTTCTCCTCTCCTTCACCTTCTCCCCCTAAAGGTTCTGCCTCCAAAAGCCTTCTGCGGGGCCAACATGGGCCTCCTGTGGTTGGCCAGACTCGTCCCGCTGGTCCTGGCTCTGGTCCCGCAGCGGTCAGCGGCCTGTCCCTCCGGATGTCGCTGCTACAGCCTGACGGTGGAGTGCGGATCGCTTGGGATCAAAGAAATCCCCGACGGCGTCCCTTCCATCACCGAGGTCAGTCGGCCGATCGACAAAAAAGTCGGGGCACTTGCTGTCGGTGCACCGCACTGACCCGTCCTCCCTGCATCAGCGGTTTCCAGTCGACTTCCCCTGTGATCCATTCTTATTACCCTGAAATGATTGTAGCTAATCAATTCGCTGTGACCCTCTTTGATGTGAGCCTGAGGGAGGGGCTGCGCTGTTGGCTGTGTAATTATTCATTCTTCTTTACGGAGCGACTCCCTCACAACCCCTGATCGTCTGTTGAGAAGATGTTCGACATTACACCTCCGTTCCCTCTCGGGTTCAGGCCCCTCCAACATTACCGCAGCTCATGAATATTAATGAAAAGCAAGTCCCGCATAAATCGTTCCATTAACCTCAATCAGCAGGTCTAGCTCGTCGATCACACCTCACCTCAATTCAGGATGAAGGCACATTAGCACCGAGCAGGCAGCCGGCGTTCATCACGGACCACAAACATAAAGCACTTGTCCAACAAGTCCAATCAATCACATTTTTTGACAGTGTTGGAAAAATGTTTGGGAAGACATCCACAAAACTTATAGAATAGAGTTGATTTTGTTTGGACCGCTATTTTAAAATGGGCCTCTTTCAAGCGTAATCCCCATTTACGCTGAACTTATTATTCTTTTTCCACATTAAGTTTAAAGCAGCAACAGGCAATACTTGCCCCCATTTGCAGCCTTTTTCTTGTCTCTCTAATGCAAATCTTTTTCGTGATGGTCCTCCTAATTTTTCTTAAATCTTGTCCCCCACAAAGACTGTCTTTCTCCAGGACAATGCCATCGTACAGATCCGTCTCCAGGACTTCACTCTCCTCAGAAGCCTGCATTATCTGTACCTCCAAAACAACAGCATCTCTGCCCTCGAGCCCGGGGCTTTCCTCAACCAGGGCCAGCTGCTGGAGCTCGCCCTGAATGGCAACCTCATCCACCTGGTGACTGCTGACATGTTTCGGGGTCTGGAGCACCTTCGGATTCTTTATCTAGCCAGCAACCAGATCACCCGGGTCCAGGATCACACCTTCAGGGGACTGCAGGTTGGTTTATGCTTTCTATTAAAAGCCCCTGACTAAATATTGAATAATGTTTGATGCCATGCAGATCTGCAGGTTCAGACGGACCTCCTCCCAAATACCACCAAATGGGATTCCTACTCACATTGGCCTAAATAACATTACTTTCAGTGGTCATTTCCAACTTTTTTGTAGCATTTTGCATATAACTGACGTAAAACTAGCTTCCATAAAGATCATATAAAAGAGTATGAATAGAGAAACATTTTGATCGGAGAACATGTGTCTGCAGCGCTTGCAGGAGCTTCACCTGCAGGAAAACAGCATAGAGCTGCTGGCGGAACACGCTCTGTCCGGCCTGTCGTCTTTAGCCCTGCTGGACCTCAGCCGGAATCACCTCCGCACACTGGGAGCCTCGTTCCTCAAACCACTTGTTAGCCTGCAGGTGCTCCGTGTCACAGGTGGGTAGAATTTATGGATCAAATCATTTTCGAGGTGAAAGGAGGAAACCCTCCTTTGGTCAGTTGGTCCCATCGAAATATTCACAGTTAGTTACACCAGAAGGACTTCAAGTACCCTAAGACACAGATGACACATTAAATAGTTTCACCCAACCAAAGACCTAATAAGAAAGAAAGGATTCAAAGTGTATGGTGAAGAAACAGCCAATTAAGATCCCAGTGTATGCTTGTCTTTTGTAACATTCCCTATCTGAAACAAGAAATGTGACATTTGCATGCGCTCCTTCCAGTAATTGGGCGGCCATGCCAGTGTAACACCCAGGACTGAAGCTTTCTTTGCTAATATCTGCCACATCTTTGCACAACTAGCTATGACTGTGATCTCTTGGCAGCTGTCTAAGAGTCTTCTTTTTTAAATGACTGTTTTAATATCCAACGTGATTGATCAACATGGCCAAGAAGTTGTGAAAGAATATTTTTGTGGCAGGCACAAGCCCCCCGTTGTTCGTTTAAATTTAGCATAAAAACAGCTGGGATTGGATGTCATTTTTTTCTTTAGAAGAGTTCTCATGGCTGAAAATCTTTGCCATTATTCAAGGGAAGTGCTCAAAATGCTCATTCATTCATTTTCAGTCCAGTTGTTGTTCCTGACCCTTCGTGTTTGTGAAAACCCACAAACTCTCGTTGAGTGATTTGAGCATCTTTCCAGCCACATTCCGTGTCCGTACTGCCTGCTCTCTTCGACCTCGACTCCTGAGTCATGGCCTTATTTTCTTTCTCCCATTCATTTTGCTGGCCCGATGAACATGAAAATAATGTGTTGTCAGCTGTGCTGAACAGCATGCATCTTCCATCAACCCTTGCCTCAAAGGAGAGAATGTTAACACAGTGGAAAAAGTCAGTACATCGGAGAGTAATATTCTAGTATGAGATTTTTGATGTTTTTCTAAACTAAGGCCATATCAATGTGTGACTTGAAGGCATAAAATCATATATATATAGGCCATTATAACCACTATCGCACACAGTTTGTGGCATTTGTAGTTTACTGGTGCACTTTAATAAAGACTGAGGTCTTCATTACAATTATGCACTTACAGTGACAAATAAAAAATGAAAAAAAAAGTCTAAATGCAGTGACAAATGGTGCACAGCCTGGCTAATTATGAGTTATGCTGTGCACATCTTCTGCTTGGTCCATTGCTGTTAATGAGAAAGCCTTGATTGCTGGTGTGATAACTCACACTGATGCAGTGACAAACATATTTCCCAAACTGGAACAGTCAGATAATACTGTGTAGTACACTTTGCATCGTATACCGTATCTGGAGAGATAAAGTTTAGATGGGACAGTTCATGAACACCAAGTTTGTGTGTGTTTTTTAAATTGGCTGATAACATCAATATCATTCAGGCTGTCGTCCAACTAACTACAAGATATGTCAAATGTGGTCTAATACGCCCGTTCAGTTACTTGTTATCAAACCTCAGGCTCTGCTGCACAATGAGGCAATAAATGCAGACATAATGAAGTTATTCTTTCAGTTACACTGATAAGTGCTCAAGCCTTGCAGCTGAATTGTTTTTTTCTTTTTTTTTTGCCAAAGCATGTGTCATACATTTAAACAGGGCTTCATGAATTGTACTAAGTTGTGAAAAAAGACACAAGCAGTCTGTGTTAAGGACACATGCTTGCTTTGATTTCTTTGACTGTATTTACACAAAAAATGGAAGATAAAACTGTCCAATAGAGATTTAACTGATTCCCAAAGAACTATCACCACAGTTATTGGGAATGAAGGGGTCATTGTTTGGCACATTACTGAACTCTGGAACAGGTTCTTTGGAATTCAGTTTAGTTAAAAAAGGGCCATCCATGAATGGTTCAACCATTTTTTTCCCTTTTGGCTTGTACCCGTCTCTTGTAGAGAATCCATGGCGCTGTGACTGTGCCCTCGGCTGGCTCAGAACCTGGATCAGTGAAGATGGACAGCGACTGCTGAGTTCCGCAGAGCAGCGTCGCCTGATGTGCTCAGAGCCCCCCCGCCTTTCCCACCTCAGCCTGGTGGAGGTGGCTCCCAACAGCCTGGTCTGCATCCCTCCTGTGGTGCAACTGGAACCTAGCCACCTGACTGTTCGCCTGGGAGAGAGCCTCAGAGTCTCCTGCCAGGCCTCGGGATACCCACAGCCCCAGGTGACGTGGAAGAAAGCCTCCCATGGTAAGACCCAGTTATCGCCCCGAGGTCTGTTCCAAGAGCTGGGACCCAACGGGGAGTTATTCAAACCTGGAGCTGGAGGAGTTGTGACAGCTTTGCCCAGCAGTGGAAGCGTCAAAGTGAGAGGCGTCGGGGGGGTCCACGGGCTCGTGCGTGGGGCTGAGGAGGGTGGCGAGAGGGACAGCTTTGATCCGGACATGGGCAGCGGGATGCTTTTCCTCAGTAACGTGACCGTGGCACACGCCGGGCGTTACGAATGCGAGGCCTGGAACCCTGGAGGCGTGGCCAGAGTCACTTTTCACCTGGCTGTCAACATGTCTTCTTCTTCATACTCACCCCAGTCATGGCCTCGTCTGAATACGAACTCTTACATCTCTGCTTCGTCCAGCTCCTTCTATCAGCCGGAAGTTCTGGACGTCAGCCAGGAACCTTTGTATGAGCAGGAGAGCATGGACTTCAATGCCTTGGGCCCGGCCACGCAGACCGCTATAGCTATTGGTATCTCTTTGCTGGCGCTCACCGCCGTTCTCCTCCTGATTATGATCTACACTCGCCACCAGCAGTACCAGAAAGAGGACAATGGCTCCTATTGCACCAGCAAAGAAGAGAGCATTCTGTATGTGAACGATTACTCCGATGGACCCACCACTTTTGCTCAGCTGGAGGAGTATCGTGATGATCACGGCCATGAGATGTACGTACTCAACCGGGCCAAACCCGTTATGGGCTCTGGTTCCAGGTGTCCCATGATGAGTGGGTTTGTCCAACAAAAGGGCATGAAGGAAGCTCTCCTCAATCATGAAGTTGTTCAGACGCTGACGAGATCGGGGGGGATGGGGCTTCTCAGGAACCCGGCAGAAGGTGGAGAGGGACCCCTAACAACAGATCCAGAGGAGCTCTTCCTCAGCCAGAGTCTCCTGTTTGGATCACAAGTTGCCTATGAGATTCACTGCTAAGGCATTTCCATTGTGTTGTCATGTAAAACATTGAGACTTCTTTGAAAGTATCAAAGAAATCAGAGATGCAATGATTTAATGCATCATTTTATTCTATGGTGTTCTAAAAAAAGAGCATGTCAATTCATTTTTAGCAAACCGATGTCACATGTGACACAAGATGGATCAAAAGGGCCGAAAAGTGATAAATACAGAAAAAATTTACAAATTAATCATATTGTTCTGTCTCTAGATCAACCCTTTAAAAATGATTATAAGTGGCTGACCTCGTTAAAAAAGTAGTTACCATGACAATTCAACTAAATTCTCAAATAAGCAGATTCATTTGGTAGTGAGTGAATAATATTTTGTACAAATGTATTTCCTACGTAAGATTTTCAGTGTTTTGTCGGTGCTTGTGTAAATACAATTAAGCTACATCTCACTGTGAAGTCCAGCTATTTTGTGGGTCCTGTTGCAGATTAGAATTAGAGCTCCAGCAATCCTCTCACTGACGCTGAATTACCATGTTCATTAGTGTGAGTGGGTGTGAGTGGGAGGACTTGATTAAGAAGGTTAAATCTAAATGTGGCAACAACTCCCCCCCTTTTTTTTATGCTTGTTCCATACCACTGTAGTAATTCTAATCATTATCCAATGCATTTTCTACACTGATTGCAACACCAGAACAGACAGTTGACATTTCCGATGTCGAACAGTTTTGAAGGGCTCGTGGTGAAAAACACAACAACAACAAGGCCAAAGACAACAGTTCTGAACCTGCAACAAAAGAGACAATAAGGAAGTCGCACAACAATAAAATTCAGAAAACCCAACACTATAACAAAAGAAAACATTTAACGTAAACACAAAAGAAAACGAGCAAAATAAACACAGTACAATGAAAAATGTGATTTTGAAATAAACACTATGTTTAGTCCTTGCAGCTTTTGTTGTACATTTCAGTTTTCTTTTTCAAATGTTTCAATTGGTGATTTTCTTTGGTTGTTGTGTTTTGCACCTCAGGGCCACAATAGAAACATTAAAACATCATTCTACCAATAGAAGACTATAATAATTAGAATGTGAATATTGTACATTATGTCTTCAGTTTCTACACAATAAAATGTATTTTAAATTGGTCCGTGTCTGTTTTCTTACAAGGTTGTTTGGATGAGACTGTCATTTTCTGTTGTGTTGCCTCGGGAGTCTATAGAATTACTTTCCTTTCAAATCTTGCAATGTAGCAGGTCTGAGAGAGAAAACATCTTTTCATAGAGAGTCTAGCTTTCAATAATTGTGTATGTCAGTCTTTTTGAAAGTTCCACAGTTCAGAACCCTTTTATTATTCTCCTTTGCCGCTTCTATGAGAGCTTTCAGAGCTACTTGTGGACCAAGATAAAGACGTGCAACTAAAAATGTGCCCTGCAAAGTCAAATAATCTGTGTTCGCACAAACACTGAGAGCCATATCGACTGCGAGTCAAAAGCTAGTCAATATTTTTCTCAAAAAGTCCACTTTGTCAATATCTTACCATAAACACTGTCAGACACTAAGTATGTATTGAGGAGTAGAACATTGAACTTATTTGTACAGACTGTCAATTGAATAGTATTATAAATCAATGGTTCTGTCTCCTGCAAAAGTTTCTTTAACTATGGTTCTTTTTATAAGTTTAGATTCAAGTTTTACTTCTTTTTTTTTGCCTTGCCTTGAGTTTAGTTCTGCTGCAAGCTAGCCTTTTTTTCATAAATTGAACTAAGTATTAGAATAGTAGAGTTTCCCTCAGATGGAAATCATTACCAACACACTGAACATGCAAATACATTATTCACCCAATATACTCACCTAAGAGAAATAACATTCTGTCTTTTTAAAATGGCAATACATTTTCCAAAGTAAACCTTTTCATCCTGTAAAGACAAAGGCTTGTCAAAAGTAAATCACCTTTATTTGTAGCATCCAAAACGTTTCAGTGTATAACCGTTCAAATATATTTGGATTGCCTTCTCTTATCAAATGATTGTACAAATAATGGGGATCTGGCAAGTCCCACCAACAGTAGTTAGTGTTAGATAGTAAATACCCATTGGCTGTTTGGAAAATGAATCATATTTTTACATGTGATATTTCTAATGAGAATTTGTCCTTTGCCAAACTGGCCCTTGGCTAAGACTGGCTTACTGGTTCAGGAGAAAGAAACCATTTGAGTGCCTGGCCCATTAAACAGAGCAGAAGGTGTTTGTTAGATCCCTTTAGACCATACATAGAGGAAAAAATGCATTGATTATTTGATTATAACCATGTAATCAGAAATGTAAATGCTGTGTATTAATACAGGGATATAGGGGAAAATTCTAACAAGCTGGAATGTCTACATTTTTCAGCCATTTTTTCTTTTCTCAGCACAGCCTGAACCCTGTGAGACAAATTTTCTTGTTATTTCTTCAAGTAGTCTGCTGGAATAGTTATCCAGGGTTCTTGAAGGACATTCCAGTCTATTTCTCTGGATGTTGTCTGCCTTTGTTGAGTATTCTATCAAGATTACACTGGTTTTCAACTAAATTCCTCTGTCATTTTGTATACATCAGACTTTTCTTCTCCTTCCCTCCTTTAAGAATGGCTCATTCACATTGTCCCTTTCATGAAGATGCTTTTTGATGAGGGTCCAATAATGAACTATTCAATTATTGAATGCATTTCTAAAGTTCTATGTCAGAGAGATTTGTATCCTATTTCTTAAACAAATAACTCTCAAATACTGATAATTTGCTAAACCACACACTTTTTTATTTATTTCCTCCATGCTCAGCTTCACTGAGGTATGCATTCACATGAACACCAGGATTCACATTTTCCTCCCAGAGCTTTGAGCTGTATAATGACTCTGCCTATCAGTGGTTTAAATGTTACAGCTGAAGCCACAGTTTACTAGATTGCAATCGTTAGGTATTGATAAACGGGAGATTAGAAGTAGCTGGATAAACTGACAATATAAAGCAAGCTGGTAAGATGGGTGAAAGACAGGACAAAACAAAGTCCAGAGAAAAAAAATGGGAGGATAGTTGCTACAGTAACACATCTTCCCGTTATTTTACTTTTTTCCTTCGACTTTTTTTCTTCTGCATTCAGATCCGTACTTTAACATCTCAATGACATGTTTGGGAAGGCGTTCACATCCCCTGCTGCTGACAATTTTCCCTCTTTCAACAGTTATATGGAAGTAACCAGACTAATAGGCTTTCTGAAGGATCTTCATGTAAAATCTACACGCAGACCCAATAGATATAGGAAGATACAGCTTGACTAATTGATCAGGGGTGTGCTCCTAATGTCCCCGTCAGACATTTCTGTGTAGCTAGCCCTGGCCTCATTACAGGCAGGCGAGCGAACACATGGGGACAAAAATACAACACTACCCATATTAAAAAAGAAGATAACCTGAAAGAGCGACGCCACTATCTCAGATCTCATCACAATATGTCCTTATCAGTCCACCGTCCCGATAAGGCATTATGCAGCTTATCTGACACAATGAATTTGAAATACTCTAATTCTAGTTGTCCCACAAAGCAAATTGATTTCTTTTGTGTCCGCTGTAATACGATTCTGCGAGTGTGTCATTACATGCCCAGCTCACAATGGTTGTCATGGGCACAATTGATTCGATACATGGATGTAAGCAGACTAGTGCCACCGTCTCCGGCTGAATCTCAACGTCTTTTTTGTCTCCGTTTTGTCTCTGAGCAAAAGAGACTCAGAGCCAGAGCTGCATACAAGAATGTACAGTAATCCAATAGTTTGAACAAGAATGTAATAGCTGCCTTGTCACCTGAAGCTGTGTCTCACTCCGACGCTGAGTACATACTGCAGGCACTTTTGTAATCATTTCCTGAAATTCAAACTGGAGCACCTACAGGCTTGTGCTGTTGATTAAAGACATCCAGAATTCATTCATGGGCAAAAAGAGAAAAAAAAAAACACCAATAATGGCTCTGATATGGAAATGGGGTTGTAAAATAAGAACATTCAGACTAAGCAGAGGAGTGCATGATTTGCCTCTTCCAAAAATCAATCAAGACCCAGATTGTTGTACGTGTAGATGTAAGACCAACTCAGAATGCTCATAGCAGAGGAGCTAAATATGTGAGAAGCTAAATGTCTCCCCCAGGATTACAGTTTGTGTCAGTGACAGCCTTAAATGGTAAAATCTGATTTCATGATTAGTTAAAAGAGAAAATGCAAAAAAATGTCCAAACACTCTTCCATTAAAATGTGCATTCTGAGAGACGTTATGGGATGTTTTTCTATTAGAATTTGATTTCTGCCTTTTTAGCTGGGGCCAACTATCATCCCATCAATCATCATGTGGAGTAAGAAAGCATCAAACCAGAGAGAGCTCATGGTTTTCATACTGATGATGCTCCCCCTTTCCCCCCCCACTTTCTTTCAGCTATCGGTTCCCATCTCTATCAGAACTCAGTCCAACACAAGGGAATGAATTTTGATCCATGAGGTCAAATGTGAGATATCTGGGACTGAATTATTGATGTGGTTCCGTATGGCCTTGACAATGGCTTTTTCCCAGGTGATGGATTTCTACAAAAATCTTTCATGTTTGGTGTCAGTTACTTTGTGCTCATACATAACCTTTGGGTTTTTTTGTGATCACTTTAGCTTTAATATTTCATTACCTTTCAAAATTAGCACTGAGTATCAGTCAGATATATTCATATTTAATATTATTGAGTAAAGGCAGGAAAGGGACTGTGTGCCCCTACAGATGTACAGCATATATCTTTCAGAAGCAGAGTTTGATTATGAATCCCAGAGAATTGTATCATAAGTCATCTTTTATTCAAAGCATGAATTAACAGAACTTCAGAGTCTGGACTGTATGATTGAAAGCTGGAAAATCAATTCAGGTAATAACTGTTTTTTTTCTCTGTCGAACAGGCCTCTGACATAAAAATAAAAAAGGACATTTATCTTCCTCTTTATATGCTTCAGAAAACCTGCAGGACCAATGCAGAGCAGAATAGATGCTGAGTCTTACGTACATTGTTTGCAAATCCATTTCCTTCAGTTCTGCTGTTTTTTTCATAAGGAATGAAGCACACTAGCATTATAAGCGCTGGTGACAAGGATAAAATGCTGATTTAAAATGCAAAGTGCAAACCTAATTGAACAGAATAGAATGACGCGGAATGAAAAATGATTCCCCCATTAGAAGGAACCATATTCTTGCAGTTCAAATAAACCCATACGTGTCGTCATAAAATGTGTGTAATATGGGAGTCAAAAGGGAGGCGGTACTCAAACCAAACACCAAGATATTTGGTCAGAGTAAGATGTCTTGTCCAGAATTGGATATGGCACTGATGGGGATGGCTGAAATTGATGTGAAGTGCCAACCAATATAGCATCAGTTTTAAAGCTGTTGAGCTGAGGAAAATTCTGATTCATGCCAATATTAAAGAGCTTTTGTCACAAAGCTAGATGCTATGGGGAAGACAATTGAAAAGGATGTTTGGTTGCTGGTTTTGAAGCAAACACATGGTTTGGTTTTAGATGACTTTATAGTTAGGTGGCAACAAAGGAGATTTGCTTTTGGTTTGTATTTTGTGAGGATTGTGTAGGTTGAAAGTGGGTGCTTTTTTTTGTGATGGCTTTAGTGTGTCAGTACATTCTTGTTTACAAATCCAGCTCCAGAGGAGCCCCAAGTTTAAAAGAGAAACAGGTTTAAAATCT
Source organism: Menidia menidia (assembly GCA_907169785.1). Lineage (NCBI taxonomy): Eukaryota > Metazoa > Chordata > Actinopteri > Atheriniformes > Atherinopsidae > Menidia > Menidia menidia. The sequence continues at coordinate 16,306,615 of CAJRST010007779.1, read as the reverse complement.
GATAAAAACATGTAAAACTGAATAACAGCTCCGATATTAAGTTTGACATACCTTTTATGCAGTACTGTTCTCTCTAGTGAGACATGTAACATGTGCAGCATCAAGTGTATTTTTAGAGTAAAATAAGAGGAAGATGCAGACCACCCATTGTTTCCGTTCAATCTTTTATTTCATATTTTAGCTCATAGTTTTTACCTTTTGAGAGCAGGAGGATCATGACAGAAATTTTTCTTGCTGGGGTTCATTGTTCCCACATGCTTTTTCATTCTGGCTGCACTTATGGTTTCCTTCAAACTGTAAACCACATCCCATCACCCCAATCTTCTCCTCTAACAACTTCCCTTCATACTTGAAAATGGCTAAGAGGGAACTCTACACTCTACCCTCAGGTGATATTCTCCACAATAGGGTAAGTCCCTTTTCCTTTTTGCCACACATACAACCTAACAGTGTGTATATGGTGGGAACACCTCATTTGATAGAAATTTCTAAACACGTAATTGTGAATTTGTTGTCGTACTGAATCTATGAAAGGCATTACTATGAAATACACCAAACATGTAAAGCTTAAAAATGAAAGAGATCAGAAGGTTTTTAATGCTATTCTGGAACAAAGTTAGCTGTTTCTGTTACTTTTGGAAGTTTTGGATTGTGGTATATATGTGAAAAATCCATTGACGTACAATGTGTTTAGACTTTTTGTTTGGCAATTTATCAAGCATCCTATTGAAAATTATTTTTGCTTTTTCACCATCTAGCTTATTAAAAACACTGTATAAAACAGTTACTACTTTAGAAAAGAGAAGGAAAACAACCTCACAGTGTGCTTTAGGCCTTTTTCACGGAGAACAGTCTGACTCAAAAGAAGAAAAACACACCAAACACAATTAAATGTTGGCTTATCCATCAAGTGTCGTCGTAAATCATGTTTGTGCCTCGAATGCTAATTTCGTCACTATGCAGAGAATGAATCTTTTTGTTGTGCTGTTTAGACTCTGAACTGTAAATGTCATCCCATAGTACACAACCCATTTGTCATGTAGCAGCAGAACTGTAGTGTTCACAGCCTGCACGATATATTGATCAACACTGACCATGATGTATTGGGACCTGTCTCTCTCGTGTCATTAACAGCTCAAATGCTCGCTGTGGCTGTTAGATACTGTAATATTCCTTACATTGCATACAGTACTAATCCGATGCTTCGGCTGTGCGCAGGTAGAAGGATTCATTTTCTCCTCTGCCTGAGTAACTGATCACTTCGAAAGGTTCTGCCAATTCAAAGCTTGTAAAGTCTTGCTCTCAGCAAAAGGGTTTTTAGAGTAAGTTGGCCCTTGTGTTTGTAAGGGTTACCTTCTCCTGGAACACAGTCAAGAGTCAGTTTCAGCTCTCTTTAATAGTCATTTGATCGAATCGAGTGAACTTCAATGACAGAAATCCTGCCATTTATTCCTCATGGAATAGAGATAGTGTATTCAGAATGGAGGAGCTGGAGATGCATGACTGTGATGTAAATGATGCTCCGGCTCCGGCGTTTGTCCTTCATCCCTAACCGTCACGGTTGCTGCCTCCTTCCCATCAGCAGACGAATGTCGTATGGTGAAATGCGAGCGGCTGAATGAGATTGCAGACCTTGGCAGCGCGCGTGGTAGCTCCTAAATATGGAGCCACTGAACACTGAGCGGTAACGTAGCCCTTTTCTGCCTCCGTCCGTCCTGTGTTGGCCACCGACACAAGTGGGACACGTACAGGAGAGGTGTAGGGAATAGCGGGTTTGTTTTTGGAGGCTTGGAATGAAATTTTTCTCATGTGTTTTGGCTTTTGAAGGGCACTTTCAACACTTTGCAACAGAGCAGATTTGGGACAGACAGCCTGTAACCTGTACCAGGAGTCTGCACAAACACAGAGAGGAAAAATCTAAACACGAGGAACAAAGCTTTTTCCACAGGTTCGGTCAATAAGATGACATTTCCACTACCCAAAATTGAGAATATTTCTTGGTTAATTTGCTCGTAGATTGAGATGACCGCTCTCTCATTAGCTTTGACTTCAAAAGCTCTCATAACAAACTGCTTTGATGTCGGTGAGCAACCTTTAATAATCTTTAATCCTTTTAAAGAGGCATTAGCATTAGGGAAGTAAACTCTGTGTTTCATAAACAGTTGAAAAAATACAAAAAGAAAAAAAAATTACATTCATACACTAAAATATCAATACCACAGTTTATCTTTAACTCTGTAACGTTTTTCTTCTTGGGTTTTTCACCTGAATGCACCAATGGGTCAGCTGTTGGATCCTTGTATTGGATTTGAACATTTTGATATCTAAGAGTTAAAAAAAAATCTTGAAAGTCTTCTGATCGATATGACCATTTAGGTGGGTAGTTTTGCTCTTGAACATAACTCATAACAGCGTCCTGTAAATTGTGGCTACTATAAACAGTAATCATTAATAACTAGAATTTTTGTTTTGGACGGATGTCATTTAGAGAAGTTTGAGTAAAGGAAAAGTTGTTTTTAATAAGAGGGAGTTCTGTGATGCGTGAGTCAGATTGCTGTCTGTTCGCAGAAGCTGAACGGATAACTGCACAGAGCAAGGACAAAAGAAGAGCAACTATCTCAAACAACTCAAAAAGTTCAAATGCGACAATTGTATTCCATCACCGTCAGATGCCCTGAATGAAGCTTTGTCAGAACTTCACCTCTGTCAGCCAACGCGAATGAACGATAGCACTTCACCTCTATCGAATCATCCACCCTCAACAGTTTTATGCCCTTGTCAGTCCTGTTGTGTTAACAATTAGTCTCAAGTGGTTCTCCCATTACTTCTGGGTCAGGAACAGGGACACTGAGGTCAGTTGTTAGAGCTGTTATTGTATTTTTTAAAATGCATGACAAAGAGGATTTCTTGCGAGCTTTTCTATAGTGATGTTTTTGTATATTTCAAATCTGGTTAAGTGGAACCATCGACAGTAGATGAAAAGTATCTGACTATAATTTCTTGAACAAAACAAGAAATATAAACAAAGATCGGGGGCTGAGACATACATCTGGACCTTTGGCTGATTCCTCTGAAGCTCACTGATGCGTCACTGGGAATGCTCCCCATGGAAGGGGTGGCTGTCAAGGAACCATTCTTAATGAGGAGAAACAGAAGGAAGAGGCTGAGCTATGGCAAATGGCTCAAGACGTGGACTGGAAATCAGTGGCATCGGGTCTTATTGAGGGATGAATCCTCCCCAGAGCCCGGAGCTTGTAATTGTTGAAGCAGTGTGGGATCGTCTGACAGAGAAAAGGAACAAAAAGGAAGCCAACATCCAAAGAGCTTTGGCGTGGAACAGAGCTAAGGTAGCCCAGCTAACTAATATGGACTTCCCGTTCTGTTTGGGGTTATGCAAACTCTACGCTCCGTTCAATTTTGGGCTGCTCAGCACAGTTTTAAATTATGCTATAAATCAAACATGCTGTCATCTGTTGGCGCTCAAGACAACAGATATTCTGATGCATATTGATGATTTACAACAGAGTTGCTGGAGCTTGTGTTAGTCCATTATCACCTGGAATACGCTGTGGTAAAAGATAGGGGGACGACAGGTTTACATTCATTTATCCTGAGGTACTTTGTTGACTTTTGTACCCTAAAATGATAACAATTGGACCCTAAGGCATGGATTTGTGTGTTCAGAGGCAATGTGACGTTCAGTATACTTCTGTTCCCAAGAAGTAAAAGGACAAACAAGGCTACAACTGCAGGACCTTTGATTGTGCAACCCATTGGACCCCCAAAGGCAGAATTTGGTCCTGTCTTTTCTGAGAAAAGACCATAATGTGAATTCTCCAATGGCAAAACAAAGTAAACACTTAGATAAGGTAACACCCATAAATATGCGTGCAGTTTAATCTGGAGTATTTTATCACAAACACCAATCTATAAACCCTAATGGTTCCCATTGCAATAGTTACAACACAAGACCAGAACCTAACCCTGCAACAGAAAATTGCAGCAAGAATACCACAGAGAGTGCTCTGTCCCAGAAAACGTTACAGCCCTGCAGAGCCGGAGCTTTACTCCTGAGAAGCCAGAGCTAAAAATTTCTCAGAGTGGAGCCATGGGCGTCATCAGCCACTGAATTACCAAACTCTTATTGATATCCCTAAATGAGCGGGTCAAAATTGAGTTGTTGCACCAACAAATAGATTGTAAATGGAGCTGGAGAGGCATGAAATGGATATTGATCCCTTCGTGTGCATCTTCAGCAGCTTCTTTCCAGCTAAGGAGGGATCATTTTGATGCAATACTTCTATTTCGGTTTAATATGACAAAAAATACTTGCAGGATACACAATGCATATATAATAAATAAACATATGAGGAAGATGTATCCAGTTAAAAGTTAAACACACATTCTTTTTTATTCCTTTAAAGGATTAACTGGAAGAAATGTAGAGACTTGGACAAACTGACTGATGAGTGTCCTCTCATAGAATTTACATTAGAACCTGTTTTTTTCCTTCTCTTTTTCCAGAACGCAGACATAGTCAACATCTCGTTCCCAATCGGGCTTGTCCCCTCTCTGCGCCCGCTGTTTATCACTATGCATTTCCTGCAGATAATGAGAAAACAATGCTTCCTGACCCACTTAGGCCACACTGTGGAAATGCTGCTCCAGTCTCACATTGACATTTAAAATCACAATGCTCATTCAGAGAGCATGTCATCCATGTCACAGCTCTATAAGTAAATGGGCAAAGTAGTTGTTTTTTGTCCTCCGGCATATCCTGGCGCAGAGGATTCATGCTATTGAGCAAATGTCTACTTTCACATCTAAAGAAAAAAGAAAAGATGTTTCCAATAAACAGGATGAATTTACATGTAATGCACATTGTTTTAAAGTAATGAGATAAAGAAAGCATCTCATCCATCAGCTCTGATATTTAACATGTCACCACATTATCTGGTTTTGGGTTTTGGTTTTGTTGTTTTCAGTGATTTGTCTCTGTTCTGCTTTCCTTCCTATCTGTTATGGAGTCATTTGCTTTATAGGATTACGGCCGTTTGCATTTTTGTCTTTAGTTGTCTCATGTAGTTCCTTTTATAGTTCAATTTGTTTTTTAAGACAGTGAGTCTTGTCTCTGTTTAGTTCCATATTCTCACCCATAGTTTTCCATATTCCCCTCCTGCCTGGTCATTTACTTCACTGCCACATGTATCCATTGCCCTCAACTGCAGCTATGAACTGATAAGCTCCCCCCAGTATACTTGTTTTCTCTTAGTCTTCAACAAAATGATTCTATATTTTATCCTAGTTTTGAATAGATAGTAAACAATCACATTGGCCAAAACAAGAAAGCATGAGTCACTATTTCCCTGAGGATGTTTTTATTTAACTGAAAGAATTGATGCAGACCGGAATTTATTATTTTAAGAGGTACATGTACTTATTAAAAACTCTGGAAATGGACAAGATGTTCTTTCCTTCTTTGTATGACTGTTTTTATTTCAACAGCTCTGTAAAGGTTGAAAAACACTTTTTATTCTCTGTGCGTAGAATTTAGAGAGAACAGTGTTGTAGCACTTTGGCGTCCTCTGTGTCTTATAGGCATCTCAGCAAGATCCCTTACAATTCCTCAAAAACTTCTCTTTTATGACACGCATGTTGGAATTTTCCAAATCAAAGATATTCCGGAGAAGTCAAGCTCAGATCCTTGTAAATGAAAAAAAAGAAACAGCAAGGAGTAAAAAGCAAGAGAAGATACTTAAGAAAGAACGAGCAAAACCATTTAAATCTGTTCGTAGGCTTCAACTTGAGACGAAAATAGATTATTTTTATTCTTCTCAGACAGATTTTCATGGCAAGGCACCCCCACTCTTTGCTCTCTCTTTAGATTTATTGAAGCAGTCTAGGATATTGCTTTGTTTTTGCATCATGAAAGGCTCTACGTTGGAAACTTTGAGCTGAAACACATTAGAAGTCATGACTCATGTTGTCCCCATCATTATGTTCTCAATGAAAAACATACAGCCAAAGACATGGACTGTGTTGTGTCAGGTTGTGTATATTCTGAAAGGTTGTTCAATGAAATACATAAATACACATGCAGTTCTGGAAAATGGATGTGTTTGCAAACATGATAAGCATTACTTTGCTTATTTTACTATAATTTTAAAAAAATCATTGAGTTGAATTTAGCGGAGTCTGATTGTTGGATTAACTGAAAGATACAAATGGAATCTGTATTGTTTTACCACCTCCCTAATCTGTAATCTGGGGCTCATCTTCTCATCTTTTTTTTAAACCATTTACTTCTCTGCCTATATAATGTCTTAAAAATGCCCACCTGAAACCTTTTCCCCTGAGAGGTGTTTAATGATTGAGTTTTGTCCTTATTAGGATCTACTCCTTAATCTTCCTGGGGAACCCTCCTAATTTAAACATTTGTATCTTTTTTTTTTAAATAAGTAGGCGCAACTCCATGCTGAGAATTTGTTTGACTGGAGCCCCTAATCTAAAGCTCAGTTGAGAGATAAGCCTCTTCTATTCAATTACAGTCTTGACAATTTGGTGAATGTCATGGTAGAAAAGAGTGGTGCACGAGGTTGCATTTGCATTTTTGATGTTTGTTTTTGATGTACTGTTACCATAGAAACTCTGGGAAAATGTATTCCAATCAGTCAGGACTACCAAGTGTTGAGGGTAAGGTGTTTACATGCTATGCGAAGATAAACATAAGATATACCATTTTTTTCGTATTCAATTTTTACTTATATACATGCCAACATATATGTATATGGTTTTGCAAAACCAGGTCTAAATAAGTCATTATAAAAACTGGGAGCCTTGTAATATTTCAATAGTCTGAACACATTCGTAGCTGTGTCTTTTTTCAACATGTGGACAACAACAAGATGCACAATTGTATGTCTTCATGTGCCCTATATTCAGAAGATTAATTCTATCCTCATTTCATTGCAGCCCTATTCCCTGGTACACGGGGGTTTTCATAAATAAGTCTTCCAGCATTTATTGTTGACCGTGTGTGCTTGTCCAGCGGTTGGCCTTCAAGCCAATAGCTGCCCAGCATTGGAGTCTCAACCCCCGGCTTGACCCTTCACGTTTCAAACTGATGTCTTATTATCTGCAGCAGCTGTGCACAAGGAGAGTACAAATAAATTGATTGCTGAGAATGACAAACAACAGGCCCAGAGGGAGAGGTTAAAGAAATGCAATTACTAAAACACGTAGGCATGAGCAAGAATTTTGAACTTTTTCAGAACCAGAATAAAAAGTATAGGCATCAGCAAACGTATGAATATTAAGTATATTAAGTGTGTTCCGCCTCATAGAACTCAGTGGGAGGATTGCAAAAGCTGTCTTCAAAATGACAAATACTATTCCAAGCTACCATGCATTTTGCCACGGTGGGGGCGTAAGTAATTACGATGTGTAAACATTACCGTGTTCTTCGAAATTGAATTGACTCCGAACCACGTAGCAATTACAACCATATAAAAGGATGCATGCAAAGAAGGGCTTAATTAGAGTGATACAAAATTCAATTTAAATTAGCAAGAGAATTTAAGAGGAAATCAGATTTGGTCGTTATTTTACATTTCCTAGACGAGGTCCTTCTTAACGAGTTTATTTTTAAAACCGTCTCATTCCAGATATTTTTGGAACATGTAGTTAGGTTAATTGAGTGTGTGTAGTTGTGGTTCTGTGATGTTCTGGTGAGCTGTCCAGCTGTCCAACCTTGCGTTACGTTTTACAGATTCGTTCCATCACTACTTCCTCTAAAAGTAATGAATAACACCCTTGATCAATGCATGCCACCAGCAAGATTCCATGCAAATGGTGTAATCAGTCTAAATGTAGACAGCAGCAGTTAACTTTCAAGTCAAAATCAAATGGGTGCATGGCACATTTTAGATATCTTAAATTCTAGCCAAAACTGTAGTGAATCTATTCTTTTGATCCTCTGTTGCCATCTAAACGCATAAGGTCCCATTTTCTGAAAACTGATTTATTGCCTCAATATTTCTGTAGCAACGCTTACAGCAGGCTCACACTCTGGAGTGTTGGCTACTTCAGAGGCAGACAACAGGCGACATATTCAACCCATTTTACTTGCTCACACAAAGCCAAACCCCTTAAACACTTAAATAATTTTGACTCTACATCATTGGCTTGACATCTGTGTTGGCAGCATCATTAGCCGTTATCTTCTCATTTCAGCACGCTGCTCTCAGTTCAGCAGAAGAACAGCCAGTTCAAGCATGAAATGTAGGACCCATTCCCTCAGAGTTAATTGGTGATCTCTCACCTATATCTTGTCCCTTTTGCAACCCAAAATAAGTGTGAGTCATAGCCATTTTCATAGCCATTTTCCCCAATGTTTTTAAAGCCTAAATGCAATTCATCTTATTAAGATGCCTTTAAATACACAGTCATTGCAAAATAAAAACTGGAAATAAAACTCACACCCCACTCACATGGAACTCGATAAAAATTTGCATTTGACAATTTGATATCTTACCAGGACTTATGGAGTCACATGAGTTTTTACCACATTGCCATTAGTCATCTGATATACAGTAAAAAGGTTCTAAAGGGTCAATCTTGTGCAGAAGGATTTTAATAAGAGATCAATTCTACTGAAAAAAGCCAAAATAAGAAGACTTATAATGTTTTACTTTGATTTTGCAAGATTTTATGTCACAGTGGCAAGGAAAAGATGAAGATCAATATTTTCAATTGTGTTAACATCCTTATAGATCCATAACAGACAAACAAATCCTAATACAAACTACCATCTTAGACTGCAAAGTCCACAAGCAGTTAAGCGTAAAGCTAAACATAACTGGCTTTTGACTATAAGTGTTTGGATTTTTATGAGAACCAGAAATGAAGCTCAAGCTACAAATATTCATATGAGAAGAAAATGGGTAAAAATAGCGAGCACTAGTTAGGGTAAAAAATCAAGCAGAAAATCAAATCTTATCTACAAATAATTAGTAGTTTTCCCTCAGACTCACGTTACAAAACAATCCACAACAGATGGACTTATTTTTTCATAAATGACTCTAATGTTCAAGAAAGCATAACAGAACACTGTTGCAGATCCTATTATCCTGCTGTAGGAGGCCAAAACGATCGAAGACGCAATTATGCAAGGAAGGCATGTTTCCAGGCCGCCCACGCAATACAAAAATAAAGTAATCAATTCACTTCTTAATGGGGAGAAAGCTTTCATCAGACTGGGCCACTTACCATTGGTCCATGGTGTAAATGAAGACTCACAGTCCCATTATTTTTGCCCTCTGACCCAAGTCTGCTGCTGGGAACAATAAGTGATGGATAAAAATCTTAGCTGTCAGCGACACTTTTGAGAGATCTGGAAACACTTTGCAAGACATGTCTTGAGTCTAATTACCTCTTGGAGAAAACCAAAACAGAGAGAAGAGGTAGCATGAATATAGTTTCTACTATTCATTCATTGAAGGTACACAAAGAAAATATGATATGATGTTTGTGGGGGGAAAAAAATAGACTTTAACACTGGAAGGTTTTGAGGTGATGAACTTGGCTGGTTTTATGTAGACAGAGGGTTTTCGGTCCAGGGAATGTTCCTGCAGTCATTTTCTTGCCAGAAACAAGCCTTAAGAAGTCAAAGAAAACTGTGAAAGACATCCATGAGAGGGAAAAGTAGAGCTAGGGGTTCCCATATTCTCTGTAAAGGTATGATTCATGTCTGTGGAGGCACTGTCCAGTCCCATGAGTTTGTTCAGGCTGACTCAGTCAGGGCTCTTTATGCTCATGATCCCTTACAATCCTTTAAAAATATTCATCCATTTATACTCTTATAGCTAATAGGGTTTCAGGGGGGCTGGAGCCCATCCCAGCTGACAGTGGGCACCCCTGGACTGGTCACTAGTCAGAGGTAATGAGCTGCCAACAGAATGTTTCCATGGACTCAAACTTGACAAACTGTGTGTAAATCAATAGCTACAATGAATGGAAGACTATGAACACATTTATGCATTTAAACAGACTCTTTTACCAAAAAAAACAAAATAAAAACTGACAGGAACACCACAGAATACACCACAGTGTCTTACCCAAAACCACTCCAACATGTGGCCCAGGGAAGCCTGGAGTCAAACCGGCAACCTTCCACTTGGTGGGCAATGTATTCACAAAAGTAACCCATTTGATCACCTTTACTTAAGGAACCTCTTATCTTTGTCATGGGGGGAAAACAATCAGGCAAACTGATTTAATTTGTTGACACTCTCATTAGCTCCTCAGAAACTCTCAACTGTTAATTGAACACTCTGTGTTTCATAAGGAAGGTAATATAAAAACAAGAGAGTGCATGCTCTGTGCAGTAGATGAACAAAAATTACATTAATTTACAAAAATGTTTCAGGGAAACACGGCACAGGCCCATCTTAGATCATGTGCATATCCTGGGAATTCTTGTTGAGGAAAACAACAGTTGAATTTTGAAGGTCACTTGCATCTGGTGAAAAGCCCTGTCAGGAACAAAAAGCTAAATAAGAGCACGCTCTCTGAAGGTCTTTTAAAACTGCGTCTGCAAAGAGCAGTAGATAATACGAGGAGGACTTACAGTGAACTTAGCTGCCATGCTCCCGACTCCTCGGAGTAGAGGATCCTTCTCTAGAAACAGATGAGAGAAGATATTAAAGCCACGACTGATAACTGCCTGTGCATTTTACATCACTATGGACATGTACAAAGAGAAATGAGCTCACTGTGTTTGTTCCATAGCTTTTTTGCCAACAGAACCATGGCCACAAGAAACAAGATGGACGAACACACCACCACAGTAGCCAGCAGGAGGCTGAAACACACACAAAGAGCCGTCAAGGCAGTCCACGTTCATTTAAACACAGTTTTAAAAAAGCTCAGTCTCACCTATGAGTGTTCCAGGACTCCTTAGTGATGGGTTCGGGTGGAAGCAAGTTTGCTATAGACTGACTTGGTGGAGAAGTCACCAACACTGCTGCTGTTTTAATAAAGACAATAAACATCGAGCTGAAAAATGACATCCTGTCACCAGCACTAGTTTGTTTGTGGTGCGTTGTGGAGAACTGACGCTGCACGGCTGCAGACTCGAGAGAGCCTGCTGTACAAACTAAATGCATATTGATTTTTTAAAGCTGCTTCTTCTCATTTCAGCAGCCGCCAAAAAAACGACGGCCTCGAGTAGCCTTGCAATTACAGAACAGGGCTTTCATTCTGCAATGCCCAATTCCAAGTAGATTTCACTGACATTTAGAAATTCTCACAGGCAAGTCTGAAGTTAGTGAAACATTTAGGAAGAAAACCTTTCAAAGGTGCACTGTATTTTGAGTCATTTCCATTTACGCATTAAGCAGATGCTTTCATTCAAAATGGACACATCCACCTGGAGTCAAACCAAGACTTCCCAACTTTCTCAACATTTAAATAAAATTTTTTTTTTTTCAAAGAGAGCATTGAATAGTTGTGTGTATAAGCGCGTACTTGTCTGCTTGTTGAAATGACTGACCAATTCATTTGGCCCATCAGTCCACAGCATCTTCACAAACACCGGAGAAGGTGGCAACCGAATGCACAGATAAATGGGACTTATGTGGCTGGTTATTATCATGACTCATCAGTTTTCATATGATGGCATAGCCAGGTTAAATTCTATACGTACAATTGGAGATTTGTCAAACTGTGATATCAAAATGGGAAACATAACACCAGTGAAGGTGAGACAGCAAACAGCTGCTTTCTGTGTGAGAGTCCCAGTCTGAGCGCATTATAACAGCTATTAACTGCTGGTCGTGAGGCATGAAGATGTCTTCTATTGCCCCAGTGACAGTGGTTAGGGGCTGGCTGTCTTGCTTGCTAGATTCATTCCCTGTGATTTATGGACTGGTGGATCTTGCTTAAAATAAGTCCAGGATTAATGGATACAAGTCTGTACACAGGCAGATTTTCCAAACTGGCTAACAAAGCTCCCTCCCCAGCTACACCCTGTTTAAATATGGTTAAAAGCGCATGCTTTCTACTAACTGAGATGCCAATATCTAATGCTAACCTCAGTTTTGAACAGCAGCTGACAAACCTGTGTGTTACAGTGCATTTTTCCCGGTCTATTGTGGCATTCTGGGGGTCTATTGATCTCGTTATCCAATCTTCTGCCTATCTGGTGTTTCCTGCTGCTGTATTGTGTACAGTTTTAAAAAAATCCATGTGTCTGAATACCTGTATGTATTTGAAAAAAAAAACAGTGTCATGTAATACTGTCCTGTATTCTTCTACTCTTCTGGGATATACGTTCGTAAAACTAAATATTCACTGTCCATAATGACAGACTTTCTCTTGCTCATCATTCTAGCTGCACCTATTCCTGTCAGATTTTTTTGGGCAATCGCCTTATTTTAAAAACTATTAATAGGTTTTTTACAGCTCTCTTGATCTACATCCTAATGTTGGTAGATTATTTACAGGAACATTAGAGAAGCGCTGTGTCCACCTACTGGTTGTGGTTGCTCGCGGTGTGACCAGCACATGGACGGCTATTTTCTGCTGCCCCGCGGAGCACCAGTACCACGCCGTGTCTCTCATCTGCAGCTTCTTAAAGGTGACGGAGAACGTCCCAGATCTGTCGTCTCTGATGGCCAGTGAGGAGTCCTCGTAGCTGCCCTCAGAACCCGTGGACAGGCAGGATCTCCAGTCCCCCGTCCGACACCACGTCTTCTCACTCTCTCTGTAGGAGGGCAGACCATGAATGTTCTCCGTCCACTGTTGCTCAATTTCAATATTAAAGAAAACCCAGAAAAATGTTTTCTAAAGTTTTCTGATGAAGGATCAAGGCCTTTCGAACAGTCGGCGTGTGGTAATGAAACATTAAACAAGCACAGCGATACAATTAGGATCAAAAGGAAATTCAGATACTTGTATTTTTCACTGTAGAGGCATTCAACTGTGACGCTGCTTCCCTCCTCTCCACTCAGCCGGCTGTTCACCGCAGACATACCTGCACAGGTCATCACAAAAATACTGAGTGAGTGGTGTGGTGGTTAGCACTGTCGCCTCCCAGCAAGAGGGTTCGAATCTGGGTTCGAATCCCGAGGGAACCAGGGCCCTTCTGGGTGGAGTTTGCATGTTCTCCCTGTGTCTGCGTGGGTTCTCTCCGGGTTCTCCGGCTTCCTCCCACAGTCCAAAAAAAACCTGCATGTTAGGTTGATTGGAGGTTGGGGAAATTGCCCTTAGGAGTGAATGTGAGTGTGAGTGGTTGTTGGTCCTTGTGTGTCTCTGTGTGGCCCTGCGATGGACTGGTAGACTGTCCAGGGTGTACCCTGCCTCTCGCCCGTTGACCACTGGGATAGGCTCCAGTTCCCCCCACGACCCCAACAGGGAATAAGCGGTATTGATAATGGATGGATGGATGGATGGAGTTCCTTGCAACGGCATGTCATAATAGTAAAAAAAAGAAACAAAAAGCTCTCATTACTCACCGTGGATGACTTTAATGTTTGTGAAGGTGGTGTCATCGGCGTACCAGAAGCCTCCTATCTCTATTCCGCACACGTACCAGCCCGACTCCTCCTCCTTCAGGTGGTTCATGGTCACTGTGAACACCTGTTGGATCGGGTCGTCAAAGATGCTGACCTTCTCCCCGGCCGGGTCTATCGCCCGCAGGTCGTCGGTTCGAGCCAAGCTGGTGCAGAACTCCTTGGTCCTGCCCTGGCACCAGTATTTCACATAGCTGGCATACTGGGGCTCGTAGTGGCACGGGATTTTGAGGGATCGACCCTCCAGGACGGTAAAGGCTTCCTCTGTGGTTACCTTGCAGAGGATGACTAAGAAAGAGGAAATGGTGAACAATCAGCAGTAGTTTGAATGAATTCCAGCACCCCCGCAGCAGAACAAAACATGTCGGGACATTTTATATCTGCTTTGAGGAATCAGGAACGTGGCCTTGACCAAATTCATCATTTCAGTTTCCGTTGTTACACAACAAAGATCCTTTTTTTTTTTTTTTTTTAAACTTCCCTTTCAATCCGTTCTATTCCAAAATTGGATTATCCTTCAACAATGCACAGGATTGTAAAGACTTCACAGGGGGAAAAAAAGAGAGAAAACGTTAAGCATAATGTTGCCAGGGGCCAAGTAGAATGAAAGCTTGGAAGGTTTAATTTAAAAGAAAAAAAAACGACAACAAAAAAAGAACACAAAATCCCTCTCTGGCTTCTGCAGAAAAACAACAGCTTGAACAACCTTTCAAGTAGGTCTACACGAAATGATTACCTCGGCAAAATAATGAAATAGTAAAAGGCAGTGAGGCGTGGAGAGCATCTTGCATTACAGCACAGAACTCACCAAAGGCTCGACAACAGAGTGAGGAGGCACAGGCAGACACATTAATCATCCTTTTTTCCCCCATAAATTATTTGCAGCTGCAAACACTTTTGGGGAAATCTCAGTGGTCATACCTGGGATCCATGGTAACAGACTGAGGGCCACCAGCTGGAACATATTTCAACTTCAGGCTTGAGGTTGATCAACTTGGTTTCTCTGCTTAGCGCAAACACAGAGCCGAGGTTCCGCAATTCCCCCCCCGGTCACGTGACCATAAGTTAGCTCCAGATGTTCCAGATGTTAACCATGTAAATGCCAGTTGGAATTTCACTGCTGGGGTGCGTCTTGCAAACAAAACACAAAGTGGATTAACTGATTAGTTTCGGAAGACAAAACAATTCAGACAAACTGGCCGAAAATGACAATTAAGATGCATTGCTGTGAAACTTTCTCAGTTTATGATTTATATTCTACAGGGTTTTTTTTGTAATCTTTCCAACAGATACTTCGGCCAGATTCAAATAAAACAAAGGAAGGTTTGTTTGTTTTTTTCATTTCCTTGGACCAGTGACAACCAGAATTTAAAAAAATAAAAAAAGATTCTTTACTTTTTCCTTCTTTTAGTATTTCATACCTTAACAAAACATTAGGGTTGGTTTATATAGGTTCACTTCCTGTGATCTGTGATGTGAGTGAGTATAGTCAGTGAAAAATGGGCTCTGCCAAATGGTTGAGCAGGATGTTAAAGGGCTCAAGTCTGTTCCCCGTCTTTTGTTGTTGGGGATAAAATGTTTTCCATCGTCATCCATTTTCTAGAAATTCAAAAATTGCATGTTTTGTCGCCTTAGCTCCTAATGTCCACACTCTTAAATTCCTCTCAGCTCTGGGGACTGTTTTGTGTTTGTGTTTGTTGCATAAGTAGTTTTGCTTGTATTTAGTGAACTCTGCCTTTGTCTGTCAGCTCCTGCAGAGAAAATTGCCTTATTTTAGGGCACTCTCAGCTCTGAATAATCTTAAATCAATCCTGCCTTCTGATGGGCCACGCAAAGTGGTACGACGTTGCCTCCTAATGTCTGCTTTTATAAGTGTAATATTCATTTTCTTTGGAGAAATACGCCCTCCATGCAGATAAGGACTCATCTTTGGCTTCACTTTTTCCAGAATTGTACTTGATTACATGTGTGTTCTTAAAAAAGCAACAGCAATGTAATGATATACAGAAATTGAAACAACTGATATTAAAACGACTGAACCGATTAATGTGGTAATTAATAGCTCATTACTCACCAGGTAGTGTGCGCATGAGGTGCCATTAAAGGTGAAATACGTCAGTTCTCTCCGAGGAAAATACAGCCAAATGATTTATTTCCTGTTCTTTTCTTTTCTTCCCTTTAATCTATGGGCTCCATGCCTCAGCACTCTCAGTTTCACACCACAGAACGGATCACCGGCAGGTTTCACCACCGATGGTTACACCAGAATTGAGGAAACTGTGTGGCAGATAAATCCCTTTTTCAATACAACAAACCCCCCAACGGCAGTGGTTAAAAGCCAAGTGGAGCCCGCTCCCCAGCAGCCTGCAGATGACTTATGGAGAAGGATATTTAAAACTGTCCGCCGATGTTCATCAGCCGTAAAAGAATCGCATTAATGTCAGCTATAAATCTCCACATTTGTGGGGTTCTTTTGTTTGTTTTTATTATAGAATGGATGCCGGTTTGCAGAGCCGTTGATATCAACAGTCCATAGACACCCACAGGACAGAGAAAAAGTGGGCTGAGGCATTGAAGAGAAATGCACACCTGCTGCTGGACTTAAGCTGCTGTGGCTCAGCTTTTTTCCTCCGTAACCATCTGGACATTAGATTTCTCCACAGAGTAACCTTAGAAAGAATATTTCTCTTTGCAATAATCAGCGATTAAACAAAACATCAAAACTAGCTAATGTGGCATTGAATGTGTGTACAGTTGGCACTATAATTTTACAGACACATCTTAACTTTAAAAAACCTGTCCAACTAACGCTCAGATTCTCATCCTAGGAATATCTGGGTTACATGAAGAGTGCATGATGTTTTTGAAAACATAAAAGTCAATAACTTTGGCAGAGATAATTACACTTGTTTTATTTTTGCATCAGTGCAAAGACGGAATGCTTTACAAATTTTCACGTAAAAAAGAAAAAACAAAAAGATTTTTTAACTATTTTATCCATTAGAAAATTGTACTGCATCATATGCAAGACGATGCATCTCATTCGATTCTGATGGCAGAAAAAACTGGTGGCATCCTGTCTTGTGGGGGACTTAGAACAGCTTCTCTTGGCTGATCTGGAAGGGAAAAAGGAAGCAGCAGTGTTTCAGTTATTGATGTCAGACATTAAAAAAAGCATAATAGATGCCAGACAACATCAAGAGCAGTGCAAAAAAAATTTAAATCAACAGAAATGTTTGCAAAAGCATCTTATTGTAAGTAGCTTTGGATAAATGGTTCTGCTAAATGCATAAATATAAATGCATAAACATAAAATAAGCAACATCTGGAATTTTGTCAGAAGCATTAGAGCAGTAGTTTGTTTCTATTTGAACAAAAGTCAGCTCAAAATACCTGATCCCCAAAACAACATAAATGCATTTCCGCTTATGTTCCCTTGAAGACCTTAACATTTTGTATTCCTCAGAGCCACTGGCAGCATTTCTGAAAACACACCGGCTTCACAAACACCGGTTCCCTGATGCAGTGGGAGGACACGGCAATCAGCATGAGAAACGATAAAAACATTGAAAAGCAAAAGCCACAGAAGTGTCTGGTGTTTCTAACCCCTCTGTGAATGGATCCATTCAGCTGCCTTGTTCTCAGAGCATGAAACGACAAAAATCCCCCCTTTAAACCCCCCTGAAGTAAAGACTGGAACACGGCAAATACACACATCTCAGAAGTCGGGGGAATATGTGACTGCCACGCACATCCGTTTCAGCCGATGAAGTTCATCACAACGAGGTGGAGGACGGTGTGAGCGAACAAGAAGTCGGCGAAAGCTCTCTCAGGGGAAATGGACAAAAAGTCTCCTTTGTTCTGAGGGTTGATCTGGATGCGAAGACACACTAAAAGGAAAAAAAAACAAAAAAACAAAGACAGATTGACAAAAATTCCTTTTCTTTCTATCATGTATGTTCATTTTGTACTTTAATAATTACAAATGTATCTTTTTTTTTCTCCCTTTCTATAAAGCTGGCTCTGCTTTTATTAAATCAAAGGTGCTCCACTGCAAGCATTTTCCTTTCACATTGTTTTTTGACAGCTAAATAACGAATATCTCCATTCTGTCCAGCCAGTGTTTCCTCTTTACAGAGCCTCTCAGACTACACAGTCTTGGACAGCATGTGATGACAGATCATCAGCCACAGGGAACTTGGCTCATAGCTGCACATAAACCACTTTCTCCACTGGCTGCAGGTTCTGGCTGGACAGTTTGTCCCGGCATCAGTGATCATCCCACCGAGCAAAAGAAGGATTTCTGTGGCCAGCTGCACTCTGCGCTGAGTTACAGGCAATCCTCAAGAGAAAGCCAGGAGAAAAGGAGAACACTGGTGCAGAGTCAGAACTTAGACAAATGAATACTTGCTTTAGTTTTATAGAGTTCCATCAGTGTAAATATGAATTGTGCATTTCCCAAAAACCCTCTAGTCAAAAGGAAAGGGGGCATTTAGAATGCCAGTCAAAGGATTCCAGTAAAGGTCCACGAAAAATTCGTTCTCAAACATTTACTTGTAAAAAATATTTGGCTGGTTGATCGAAGCGGGGCCGAACAGTTTGTGACAGTTACAACTAGAATTGACACTTCCGGTGGCAGCCATCTACATTAGAGACGTTTAATAGACACATTTAAGTGTGGATGAAGATCCACTGAAATGAATATATACACTATTAGCCGTTTGTTAGCCGTCCCGCTAACACGCATGTTCAACAACAAATATAATCATTGCAATGATACCATGGGGTATTTTTGTTTATTCTGCTAAGAAACATTTTAGCACTTAAAAAAAAATTAAAGAACAACATTTTTTAAAAGGGCTATTTTGCACATAAAAAACGAATTGCAAAGAACAGGTTCGAGTGCAAGACACGCAGGTGTATTTAATATTTTCCTTAAAATCTTTACTTCGTTGGTATTAAACTAAAATACTGTTGCCGAGACATACTAGTGAATGTGTACTTATTAATAATAAACTATCTATAAAAACAGCCGTATTCATTGAAAAATAAAAATTCACGTCATCGTTTATTTTAGCTTGGCTAGCTAGCTTGCGTCTGCACGCAGGCTCCACGAGCACAAACGATTTTACTGAAAGAATGTCGTTAACTGAAGGTTCTTGTAATTCATTGCATCTTACATAAGTTTTGTATTTACCTGCGAGAATGAAGGAGCCCACACATGAGATGAAGCCCGACAGAAAACTATTGAATGGGAAGGTTCCGACGAGGAGACAGTAGAGGAACTGCAGAGCTCCGGTTAACAAGATGTACAGCAAATATGCGTCCACCACCTTCAGCTTGTTCGGCGTTGTGGAGGTGTACTCTTCCAGGAACCGAGAAATAACCGACAGGACCGAGTTCGACATGATTTCTCGCGTCTGATTTTTAAAACAAACCAGGGGAAGATAGGAGTTTTTCACAGTTCCTGTGTGCCTCAGTCGAATGAGTGACGTGTCCTCGTCAACCGGAAGCTACCGCGGTGTTACACCGCAAATGTTCCGAGTAGATCGGAACCACCAACAAGAGGCCTTGGGTAACTCCCACCGTAGAGCACAGAGGTTCAAATTAAAGACAGAGAATTAACTCTGGCAGAAATTCTAGTGACACTTTTATAGTGTTTTTTCTTTAACGTAATTGACGTTGAAAATTTTCCAGCCTATGGGACATAGATCTAAGAATAGGCCATTTGCTATGTAACGTATTTTTCGAAGTGATAAACCATATAATCATTTCTTTATTTTTTGCGTACAAGCCATGCATTTAGACTAGAGACGATCTTTGTTTACGATCAGCTGACGTAGGAATGCACGGGTTACAAAACATAAGAAACTAGCACACACATTGATATAATTGCTTGACAGGCCTTGGCAAGGGCGCTAAAACATTGTCCCAACTGAATGTAGTTTCCAGAATATGAATACAAATGGATCCCGCTGCGACCACAGCTCCTTTGCAGAACGACTGTGAAACCGAGTGAGTAACTTCCTGAGATACAGTACAGTTTGGGTTTGCTTACATCATGCTGTGTTATTGAACAACAAATCAACGAAGAAATGATAAATGGAAACATGTATTGTGTATATACAGAGTACAATATAGCAGATCTTTGTCATTGAACTTTACCTGATTTTTATCGACTGAACACAAGATGAACGCTCTTATTATCTTTTAGAGACCTTGATAAACGTGAAACTGGTTAAGTTCCTTAACACATACAAGAGTTGTCATCCGAATAAACAGTAATATAAAAGCAAAACCGCTTTTGCATTTAATAAAGATAGGAGACAAATGGGATGAAATAAAAGAGATGTTGTCTTTTACTGGCTGTATTACATAACCAGTTAAACAACCAGTACCTTTAAAGGGTGACATTCTTTGTTTATTTGCTATTAAACTAGATTTTATGTTGTCCTATATAATTGCAATTCAATTACTTTTGGTGGATCAGCTGTGAGCAGCACTAATCATCATTAAGTGACTCAGCAAAACTGAGGTCTATTGTTGATTGCTGAACAGGTGACAACATGTACCTGCCTGTTGACAGGAAGTGGAAATGTGAAACCGGGACATCTAGGATCTGTAGGCAGGTTCAGGAAGCACATAATGAGCCCAGTTTAGTGTACCTTACCCACTTTCTGTGTTTCAGGTTGGAAAGTAAGAAACTTGGGTAAGACACTGTTGAGTTGTTATGTAATGAATACTAACATGAGGTCATAAGTACCCACAGTGTGTATATGCCGCTCCTTCACTGCTGTGGGCTCGGCGTTTGGTTTACAGCATTATGGCTTTGAAATGTGACTCCTCGCTGTGTAGCTTTTGTGTGTGCCCAATGCAAATAACGATAAGTTTGACTGCACTTGCCTTAACCTTGCAATAGCGACACAGGAATTGGCTACAATGTTTCAGCTTGTGCCGAACAAATCAGTCATTATCCGCTGTCTTCTTCTTTTTATACGTCTCTCTTTCTATTCTTATTTTAATCAGGTCCAATTCAGTGTGGAGCTGGTGGCCGTCCTGGCGTCCAACCTCTATGTCCCTGCTGAAAACCACTGAGTCCAAGATTCTGGCCTGTAAGACAGCCTTGACTTAAAGGGCACTGGGTGATTACATAACCACTGTGAACTAATTTAGGATTTTGGCTCACTCCTCCATTACTTATTATAACAGGTATTCAGAATGACCTGTGGGCCCGGTTTGTGACCCTTCCGAACCAGGACAAAATATGGACTCTAACTCTTACCAACAAGGTCGTTCGCAAATCTGCAGAGCAAGGTACCAGTTCTTAACTCTTGTTTCAGCCTTTGTTTTTTATTGAGGTGCAACAAGTGTGATCCTACAGAGGCTTAGAGGCTTTGAGTATGCATGATGATATAAGTAAAACAAGCTATTTTTGTTTTTTTATTTGTCTAGGACCTAAGACCCCCCTGGTTATGGTCCATGGTTTCGGAGGAGGAGTCGGACTTTGGATCAGAAACCTGGACGCACTGAGCCGCTCACGACCCGTTTACGCCTTTGATCTATTGGGTTTTGGCAGAAGTTCCAGACCATACTTTCCCTCAGATGCTATCAAGGCAGAGGAGCAGTTTGTTGACTCTATAGAACAATGGAGAAAATCTGTAGGTCTGGAGAGCATGATTCTGCTGGGACACAGTCTTGGGGGATACCTGGCTACCTCATATGCCATCCAGTACCCCTCTAGGTAAAAACACATATCAGATACAAACCACATGATAACTACAGCAAAATGGAAAACCGTAGGCTCAGAGCTCTGTAACTACAATTTTGATGTTTTGTTTGGACAAGGATTAAGTTATTTAAATCTTTTTTTTTTACATGGATGTGTTTGCTGCAATGTAAAAAGCCACAGCATGAAAGATGAATGTCCGTATCGCCATGCCAACCAAAGACTCACACTGAAATAGCTCACTGAGGGGATAGTTGTGGTGGCATTGCAATGTGATTCTCTTTCGAAAGCACTTGGTATCTTCTAGGTGGACAATACTAGTGACACATGAAGGGTTTAATGTCCACTGATCGTAGTGTCCTGTCATCTCCTGCCAGGGTGTCACACCTTATCCTGGTGGACCCCTGGGGCTTTCCCGAGCGACCCCAGGCTCAGACACAGACCCAGGATGGTCAGAGCTCAGAGATGGCAAAGAGGCCATCTCCCCCCCGATGGGTGAAAGCCATCGCGGCAGTTTTCTCCCTCTTCAACCCGCTGGCTGTCATTAGAGCAGCAGGCCCATGGGGTAAGAGATGGAAGGCTCCGTCTGCTGTTGTGCTGCTATGTATTAGAGGCTCTTCCATCATCTCACGGTGTGTTGTTTATTCAGGGCCGGGGTTGGTGAACAGATTCCGTCCTGATTTCAAAAGAAAATTTGAGGATCTGTTTGATGATGACACAATGACACAGTACATCTACCACTGTAATGCTCAAACCCCAAGGTATGTCCAAAACCACATCTTCCAGAACCTAATTTGTGGCAACATGCTGGAAAAAAGGGGACATTTTCTCTCTTTTCCCGTTACTTTACCAGTGGTGAGGTGGGTTTCCGGGCCATGTCAGAGTCTCTAGGCTGGGCCAAGAGGCCCATGCTGCAGCGGGTTAGTCTACTGCCTCCCTCCATGCCTGTAACAATGCTGTATGGGGCTCGGTCCTGGGTGAGCAGCTCATCTGGGGACCTGATGGCCGAGTTGAGGAAAGAGGCTCACACCAAAGTGATGGTTAGTGGAGTCACAAGCTTTTTACCAGAAACACTTAAAACATCGAGCGGTATGCATTCACTAATTAATTTATCTCTTTCTCTGTTCCATATTGTAGCTAATTGATGACGCTTCGCACCATGTTTATGCCGATCAACCGGAAGAGTTCAACAAAGTGGTGAATGATATATGTAAATCTGCAGACTGAGCACGGACCTGTGTGGGTCTGCACGGACTGAAATAAATGTAAAAAGACAATTCACTATGGTGGTTTTAACCCTGTGACCTTTGCATGTTAAGCATGCTAAATAATGTTGCTTTGAAATATCCGTAGACATCATAGGTTTGCGGCAATTATATTGTTGATAGTGCTGCAAATATATGTTCACTGTTATTTGTTAGCCAATGAGATATTATTAAGTACATATATTTATACTGTTTGTTGTATTTTTGTCCACATGAAGGATTAGCCAAACCACATTTTCAAGTGCAAAAATGATGATGTATTAGCTCACTTCTTTAATGACATAAAGTGAAACATTCAGAATGCACTGGCTTTATTTATCACAGAAGCCTCATAGCCACTGATTCATTCTTTAACATGTGCCTGATGCCGTCTATTTTTTGTTGCCCTTGTCCGTCTTTTATCACTGTATCATACAGCTCGTCTGTTTTTTGTACCTTTTCAAAGAATAAATATGTTTGTTGGACGAAACATCCGCCTGTGATGCAACTGCCACAGGTGGCAGTTATAATCCAGCCAGTAGAGGGCAGCATCGAGCGCAATTTCTGATGAGTTCTTCCATTCTGTCCCTGCCCCGTTAGTGAAAGGGAGCGCCAAGGCCACGTTTGGAATGAGTTTACAAGAAGGTCATGTACTTTAAAACCTGCATGCTGTATACAGAAATGGATATAGGTTTAAAATTTGACTTAAAAAATATTAAATCTTGCAATGAATGGCTTGGCATTGGAAATCCCACCCTACTGCACTCTGGTTGAAGGAATGTCATACTGCACCTACAGTCTCACGTAGGGGGGGAAGGGGTGTCCATCACTGATGTTATTTTTGCTTACTCACCCATCTCAAGGTCCAGATGTCAAAACAGTGGTGGTGTTGATGGTGGAGTCCTGCAGTTTTAAAGTACAAATCCACATCCATGCATTGCTGGCTTGCTGTTTCTTTGATCGCATAGTGCACGTAGGATGAAACACTGGGTCAGCTTATCAGAAGTACATTCTTTGGGTATCTGTGCACTGTCGATATAAAAAACACCTGCAAGATTTTACACACAAAAAGTTTTTGCAAGCGGAGGGAAATCAATATGAGAGAGGGGAGGGTTAGTGATAAGAGACACAGTCAAAAGACGAGATGAAAGGAACCTCATCAACTTCACAGAACCCAGGGACGTTTTATCCAGGAGGAGCAAAAGAGAGGCCAGTGTTGATGCCGGGGCTTCAAACAATGAGAGACATGACAAAAACTCCATCTCCTGTGCCAGGACTGCAGAGAGAAAGGCCAACAATGATGGCAGAGGTCCAAAGAAAAAAAGCAGATGTGCCCTCCTGCCACAGAAGTGGAAGATGTTTCTGTTGAGATAAAAAAAAAAAAGTAATACTTCAGCTGTCTGTCATCCAGAAGTACTAATGATTGCATGTACTCTGATTTCTGCAACTGTCTAATGGGGAGTTATTCAATCAGTGCAGAGCAGGCTGTGATGTTTAAAATCAAAGTCTATAATCATTTTTTGGTAAAAACAATCAAGCGCAAGTTTATATTCGTTTCACCAAATATCTAATAAAGGTGCTTTTAGTCACACATTTATCTACATGCTTATGTTACCACGTAACCAGGAGCACTTTTTTCCTCAGTACTGAGAGATCAAAATGGCTACAACATATTTCATACAGAACAAGATTCAGAAAAGCTGTATTTGCAGCAGGGAGTACTTACAGGTCTCCACAAAACTGTATGACACACATCCTACAATTCTTTGTGTCTCCTTTGAACATTTAATCTCCTCTTCTACCTCCATTACACATGTATGTAGACAGGAACACCATAAAGGTTGCCATTCAGAAGAGGTTACAGAGCTGCTCTCACCCTCATACCAACCAGCCCTTCAACCATCTCAACAGTTAGGGGTCAAGATTCGGTAAAGTTCCTCCGACTGTAAAGAGAATTCACAGTTCCGCAGCCTTACTCTCCCATTCAGGACGGCAGCACAGACCGCCTCTTTCACAGAGAATACAACGGGACATAGACTATGCATGACGCCCTTTCTGTGCTTGTAATTGAATTCGCTCAGTTTTCTGTTCCCAACCTCCTAAAGCAGGATGCAAATCCAGTTCTGAGGGGGCTGCTATCCTGAGGTTTTAGATGGTTCCCTGCTTCAACACATATGATTAAAAATTCCTATTTGATTTACTTGGCAGAGGATGCGATCTTAAAAATGCACTTGTGATCTTGCACGTTTATACTAGTTTAGAAGAAAATAAATCTTGAGGACAGGTCCAGAAGGTGTCTCAAGGAGATAATGAAACCACTTCATGGGGCTCCTTTCCTTTAACTGAAGGCTGAGCACCTCACTCTCTTCGATAGGTGACACTTTTCCAAGGAAGCCCATATTATGCCGATAACCTCATAAAATGAGCTTATCAACAGTGTTGACTTTAAACCGGGGCTGACCTTTGATTATGACAGACCGACTCAAGGTCCTGTGATGGACTGGCAAATAATAGATGGATGGATCATTCAAGGTCTGTGTCACTACAGTGCCTTTCCATTTCCAGCTCCATCCAGCCTAAACTCATGAACGGGATCCAGAGGGACCATATCCTCACCACTTGAGGTAGCCACATATTTCCAACTCATCAGAAGGCATATCACCTTTCCTAAACAGAGGAATATGGTTCTCTGAGGTGGAGGTGCCAAATATCCTTGCGGATGCTACACAAACTGCCTGTTAACCACCTCAGAGCATTTCTGAAGAATGTCTCAGCCAACTGAACTGGAAACCCTCTGGCGCTTGGTTACACTTATCAACTTGTTAATTAAATTCATAAAAAGAAAAACAGACACTAAAGCATATTGAGGAACATAATTAAACTTCTTATCATTCGGAAAATTAAAAACTGGTAAATGGGCCCAATTTGTTTGTCATTTGCTGTTTAAATTATTTTTCTTGCACACACTAAATAGCTGCCATTTCTCTCTCTAACCCACACACTGAGGTCTACACCACCTTGTTTACATGTAACAGAATGGGACTGCGTGAAGCCCTAACAAACCTCCATATGACATTAAATAGCCTCTTCAGCTCACCACAAGCTATCACCCAATATGAAGGGAAGA
The DNA here is from genome assembly GCA_907169785.1 of Menidia menidia. Lineage (NCBI taxonomy): Eukaryota > Metazoa > Chordata > Actinopteri > Atheriniformes > Atherinopsidae > Menidia > Menidia menidia. The sequence goes on along the minus strand of CAJRST010007779.1, from coordinate 16,280,947 downwards.
GCTAACATATTTTGTCTCTTGGTATTCATTTTCTATTAATGAATACCAAAAACTAAAGGTTTTATTTCTGTAATGCTGTTCGCTTTTATTTTTAGTCACTTTTCTGGATCCCGTGTCACACCTGGTTTCATTTGCTCATTATCTCACCTGTCTTCCATTAATTAATTAACCCTCTGAGTTTCAGTTCTTCATCCGGACAATTTTTTTTTCTCTTTTTAGTTTAAAAAGTTTCTCACCTCTGTCCTGTAACACATGCATTCTGGGTCTTTATCCTCCTGGTCCACATGCTTTCTTGGTTTGAGGGCTGACCAAAGGAAATAATGGCTGACCAAGCCACCTTAGGGGGTTAAGAAAATCCAACATTAGAAAAAAACACAGTAATGATGTGATAATTTTTCTCCCCGTTCATCTATATCCACTGTGTAATCAAAACAATAAAAGTGAGGTTATGGCCTCAAGGCCATAAATGAAAAGAAATTGATATTTTTCTGGGTGAAGCAAGGACTACATGATTTATGTTTTTATCTTAGAGTCAATGAATAAATGGAGAGGAGCAATAAACTGTGAAGGAGAGCTGGATACAGTATTCAAAAGGCTTGAGATGTTGGTGGCTGCCTCTGTGCCGTCTCCTTGACGCTGCTGTAAAAGCATCAGTCATCTTTAATGACGACATGCAGGGAAGGTGTGTTTCCTGCCTCTACACGCATAGCCGGGACTAGTCATTGTTGAGTCATTCTTTTCTCAGAACACTGTAAACAAATCACAGTGGTTAGATTGCTGAAATGGAAAGATACATTTGTTTTCTGCTTTTCTTGACTCCCCCACCATTATACAAAGTCAGATATTGACAAAAGTGGTAACATTTCAGTGAGTTTTATTACCGACTGAAACATACATGATACAAAACATTCAGGGTAACTAAGATAGATAAATACTGTGATGGTTATACATCATTTTCTTCACATTATACGCAGACTGCTGATGTTGAAGACACCAGAAATAGAAAAAGCCAAAAGAAGGCCACTTTTGTCTCAGACCATGTACAGTAAAGGTGTCATCTGTGTTAACAGAAACAGAGTTTAAAGAAAGAAACACACATCAAAATCACAGCAGTGTCCTGAGGGAAGCTTCCTACATTTTGCCAACAAAGGTTTTTTTCTGTTTGTTTTTTGGGCACAAACTTCTTGATTTATGACCTGACGTTCAGTTTCACCAAACATCCAGCCACGTATAGTTCTTAATATTAAAATTTTACGTGTTTCCTGATCACCAAACAACAGTTTTAAACCATTTAAAATTCAATAGTTTTAAAGAGTTCAATCGAATAGGGATGAAAATGTAATCAGAAAAGTAATCAGAATCAGAATATCAAAAGAGAAAATATCCATTTGAACATCATTCCCTTAGCAGACATTTCTCAGTGCCCTCCCTTCATCAAAGCCATGTGAGGTTCATTTTGTCCGTACTTTTCACATTACGATATGCTAAATGAGCAACACACACACAGTATGTACAATATGACTTTGCACCTTCATATTATTTGTTCGGTGTCCTCAATCGCACAAATATCAGAGGTTTTACAACCAATAGTGTTCGTTAACTGAGGGGTTTTAGTTGCTCTGCATGCATTAACCATAAATACTGTTGCTTCTTTCACTTAATAACTCAGAAGGGTTAATTCATACAATTTTATGACTTAAAAAATACTACAGTTGCATTATTATGTATTATGTGTCATAGTTTTAGCATATCAAAAAAGTCTTCTTTTCCTCAAATACAAAAACAGTCTGACCAAGTTACAGGGACTTAACATAATGCATCATTAAAATCTCTCCACCCGTTTTTTTCTGAAAAAAACTGATGTGAGCTGATCTAAACCCTCTTTTTCTTATTGCTGAGTGACAACAATGTCCGCCACTCCGTGCACGTGTGTGAGCTGTTTACAATCCAGCGAAGCCACAAGCTTCCTGGGTCCCGGCTGGCTGGGAACGAAGTGCTCGGTCAGTGTCACTGTTGAGTGACCGCCAACATCTCTGAAAGAGGCAACGGGGAGTGAAACGTTAGTCTGAGGAAGAAAAACCTGCGGGGAACAGATATGGTGGTTGGAAAGAAGAAAGAGGTGCTGTTACCCGACGACCACTTCATGGCCCTTCTGAAGACCCAAGCCTTCCACTCTGAACACCACATCCTTCAGAGTGCGTGGCAGCGGGTTGGTGAATGTAATCTTGGCGGCCATTTCCTTCCCAACCACAGCATCTCCCAGAGGCTGTCCATTTAAAGAGAAGGTCAAAAGTAACTCAAATTCATTTTTGCACGAAATCATGTCCACTTCATCCAAAAACAAAGTCATTGAACGTTACCTTGATGCTCAGGTCGGGCGTGCGGAGCCTGAAGGTTGTCTGGTTGGCTAACACTTGCTGTGTCTCGGTGACTCTTCCAGAGAGCGTTAGCATCAGCGCCGCCTGGTCCACCAACTGGTCCTGGTACTGCTGGTATGGCAGCACCCAGTCAATGGTCTTTTCTGTGTGCAGAATTAGAAAGGGAGGGTTTTGAAAAGGGAACAATTCAACATTCACTGATGTTCAGACATTTTTTCCTCTTGCATTAAAGCATTCTTTCCAGTATTCTCTAAATACAGGTTTTATGTACAATGGGAAATCTTTTTTCTCCACCACTCCTTTATCTACTAATAAATCCATTCAATTCCAGTTAACTATTAAACTTGAATAGACTCCCATTAGAACATTTTAGCTTTAGAAACTATCTTAAACCTAAACAATTAAACTTCAGAGCCACACCTCCATGAGATAAAAAATAATAATAAAAAAGACTTGTTTACATGATGACAGGTTTAACAATATTACTATACTGCAATTATGACTTCATTTGTCTTGCCAGTTTCCAAAAGTTGATATTTGTCCACAACTCGACTTTCAATTTATTTTGTAATGACCATTTGTTGGTGATAGTTAAAAAAAGTAACAGAAAAAAGTGGAACAGCATATACGCACATATGTATTTATGGCAAAAAGGGGCACTAACCTTCATTGGGTAAGAGGTCCACAGGGATCTGGTCCTTCTTGATGGCATTCCTCAGCACCCCGGTGTAGTACATGACGGCCACCTGGCTGTGGAGGGTGGCCCGGCGGGGCTGGGAGCTCAGGTTCTTCACCAGAATGCTCAGCTGGGCGTCGTTGCCCATCCTGGGTCCCTCGCCCTCCATTCTAACCTCCACACTCACATCCTCTGCTGCAGGGGCAGAGTATATGTACGGCTTGCTGCCATAGCGACTGGCGGTCTCCACGGCAATACGTTCCTCCTCTGACTCTGTGGAGAAGAAAAAGGATTCTTTCATTCTGTCTAAGGACTCACGATTTATGGCAAAAAAAAACAAACAAGAAATTTGGCACAGAGCCCTTTCAACTAAAACAAACAGAGGAAGTTTAAATATATAGTAAAGAAGAACTGAGCAGTTAAGGGGAGGCTGGGGAATATGTGCAAAGCAAAAGGATGTGAGCAGAATGCTGGGATTTAAACATCTCTTTTTTTGGATAGTTCCAGGAAGTTCAGAAGCTATTTTGTCTGGCTCTGGGACATAAATCCAATTTGTCAGTACCTTCTTGATGTTTGTAGAGGTGGGTGATGTCCTCCCGTGTCTCAGAGCCCACTGCTTTGGTGCTAATGCAGTGGCCCACAGCTTTCTTTTCACTGTGGATCTGTTTGAACGTACCATCCAGGTTCTTCTGCCAGTAGATTTTGTCACTGTTGACCTGTTGATCAGTTTTTATCATAGTTACAGACCAAACAATGTGCAATTCCATTCCATTATAGCACTGTAGGTAACCTGGTAAAGGAAAATCTAAGCACTAGGTTTTTCCAGATTAAAAGATGATGTGTAAATCCGACCTAATGGTAGCCTATAATCATGGAGATTTCCAGTTAGACGTTTCTAGCGCTCACCTCGGCAAAGACGAAGGGCGTGTCGTGTTTGAGGAAGACCTGACCGGAGCGGATGGCGTTTACGGAGGCCGGGCCGCAGCGGAAGGTGCCCTGGCTGGTCTCCTGGGGCGTGGAGTCTACAGCCTGCCAACCCCCATAACCAGGAGGCAGGTCTGGTCTGGCCATCCAGCAATCATTCCAAACATGGAAATTCCTGAAGGTAAATAGGAATAGTTTTTTTTTTTGTGTGTGTGTGTGTGTATTTTTATAGATAATTTTAGGTTTCATACATGCTGTCATTTTGCTATTTAAAAGAAAGAACAGGCACCACTTGTATATTTGCCCTGTGAATAGGACATTGTTGCTAGCTGTTTCTCTTTTTAAACATTAGTTAGTTTGAAAATACAAAGTGTTCCATTCAAAACTTGTTTTATATCATATATTTGTAGATGGACTTTTTTATAGCTTTCAGTGAATGAGGTTTGTTACTGAAAAGTACAGGTCGCAGTTTTAAAATTCAGCTAAATAATTTACACAACAAGCAGGAAAATGTGATATTTCACAGCAGCCACTTTTTGAAAAGCAACCGCTTCTTATTCGCTGATAAATAGTTCATAAAAAACCAAAGCCGTGGAGAAGTGGCACTCATACTGTCTGCAGGCACACGGAGATCCTCATAACTGAAGGCACATGATTTATCTGTGGTTTTAAGTTAGACGGGAGTGTTTTTGCTCTTGAAAATACAGCACATTCAAGTATTCTTAATGGAGCAGAGCCCTGGTTTCACATCTCACCAAATAGAGTCGCTGTTGAGGTAGTCAATTGGCTGCATGTCCTCATCGAAATACACGTCTGTGGACAGGGACACGTCAGTGTCGTGGGCAGACTGGAAGTTGGTCACACTGCGGGCTGGGATGCCAAGACAGCGCAGAACTGACAAAAAAAGACACGCAAAGTTAGACAGATCCAAACTGCATTTGCATGGAAATCTATTAATTGATTTGATAGTAACATTCCTGCAGACGTGTCAGGGTGAACGTGATAAATCTGGGTGAAGGAAAGCAACACATGCAGTTGTGCTTGTGACAAAAGTAGCAGGTATGATAGGAATGCCACTGCGAGGTATTCAGGGTGTATATATATGAGCCACGGCTCGCTATGAGGGGTAATGCTATGCTCTAAAGTCAGCTAACTATCATGTGAGAGGTTCCCTGAATACACAATGAGGTGTTCTGTAACAGAGTTCCAGTGAGAGCAAATGAAAAAGGCCTGATGGGATCATAATTACTGGCGGATTGTTAATTGAGTTTAGGAGGAGCTGGGGACCACTTTTAGGCATCTGTGGCTTCTTCACATGCAAACACGCACAGAGCAAATAGTAAAAAGTAAGCGATTTTCACTATTTACTGTAATAACGGAATTCCAGCTTTTAATGAAAGCTAAAGTCTTCTAAAAATATCACATAATGACATGAAAATCTGGACTTTGATGACTTTGTCCGAGCCCGTTGCTTCTCCTGGTTTAAGTTTTTGTTTTTCTGCCTCACACTAACCTGTTGTAGTGATCCCAGAGAAGACCCAGCACTGTCCATAACACACAGGTGTTCCATTAGAGGAGTGGTATTTCCTCAGGATCTCCACGCTGCTGCTCCAGGCTGCGGGAGAGGTGCCGTCAGAGTAGTCCCCTGACCAGTTCCCAACCAGAACGCCAAAGTCATCCTGCGCGTTTATCTGGAAAGTGACAGAGTCACACAGTCCTGGTTAGAAGCTCCTGATTCCAAGTCACCACATATCTCTTTTTCTTCTCGTTCTATACGGGAGGAATTCTCACCATGGCAGAGATGACTCTGACCACATTGACAGGATCCCCACGACCAGATGGGGGAATGTCACTCTTCTCCAGGATGAAAAGGCATGCTTCCAGGATTCCTTCATGGAACTGAAACAAAGAAAAGCAGTGATTTGTTTGATGGTTCACTATTTAACTGAATTTTTTTTTTTTTTACTTTTGTTTTTCTTTTACATTAGCTGCTTTTCCTAACTGATTTAATCCCATCTTTTTTCTAAATGAACTCAATTAATTGTTATCTCTACACAGTGTTGATGAATATCTTTTGGGATCTTTTTTCCCATTTCTTTCTTTAGCTGTATTGACAAAAAAACTAAATTAAATGGCCGGAATGAAACACAAGGCAGCCCACATCCAATGATGATCATTGGGATGGGCTGCCTGAAGCCTGGAGAATTATTTCCTACTTAAAGACATTCATATAAAGCTTGTATAGGAGAGTTAATGAATGAATAATAATGATCACTATTATTGATGTTGACATTGTCTTTCACCGAGGCAAACGTGCATCACTTTCCACTTCTCACACTTTGCCTGTACCTGCCCAAAGTTCCACGTGCGCGCTCCGATTTGTTTCTCTGTGCCGTAATAGATCCGCCCGGTGTCATTCAGTACGTACTCCTTCCTCTGCTCCTCATCATCCAGGAACACCGTGTCCTCTGAAAATGCACAAGACATCTCATAAACATCCTTGGTAAATGTTTCTTTCACTCAGCATCACACAGGGAAAAACGAAGCTCTCCGTGTGATGCATTCAGGTATTCTCCAGTTTTCACAATTTTTCTTTAGTACTTTCATAGCATTGTATATAAAAAAATGTAGGCAAATTACAATAATGTTAACAAGGATTCAAATCTTTCATGTTGTTTATTTTTTCAACTTGAACTCATTAAGATGTTCATTGAATCCCTTTGAAAAGAACCCAGAAACTCAACCCAAAAAAAGAAAAAAAACGGTGACTGAACCACAAAAGAATGCGTGTTTTTTTCCTCACAAATGTGAACAAGTCCCCAAGGTCAGGAAATGGTTAAGAAACACAATGAGTCCAAGGATTTGCTGTGAGGCCCTCAGTCATTTAAAGGAAGTCTGTTTAGAGAGAAATCAGAACTACAGTTTTGGGCGTGGACCTTTCACATGAGCTTTGAAAATCAGTGTATTTCTTTTTCCATCCTGTTTATCTCTGGCTATCACCAGCATGGACGCCTGCATGTGGGGAAAAGGGAAAGTGATGAAGAAAAAGAAAGCTAAAGAAGTGAAAGCTGTGGTCAAGATGGACATGAGAAAAAGAAAGGAAGGAAAAAGTTTAAAAGTCACGGGGGGGGGGGGGGCGCTTGGAGAAAGAGGGGAAGTCAAGCTTGGGAGGGTAATTGGCTGGGGAGGAGTTGAAGAAAAACAGAGCATCTTAAGACTTTTAGGAGAAAAACCGCTGGAGATTAATCAAATGGTATCTGTCTGCTGTGACAATTTCTGTTTTCTCTTCTTAGTGAAATTCCCGGAATGTGGAAGAAACACACAGGAGGATATGAGGAAGGAGGCCCGGAGCAGAACACTGGGGTGCTGGATGAGGGCTGGGTCAGCAGATAGCAGAAAACGGAGCGAGCCAGGGCGAGGCACAAAAAAGCAGGAAATCCATGTGGAGGCAGTAAAGGCGAGGGAAAGGACAGGTTGTCACCAGCTGCACGGATTACTCTCAACTCCCCCTGTGGCGTTTTCTACAGTAATAGTAGGATTCAGACTTTTATGAGCGTGAGGCAGAGATTGGTCTCGGGGAAAAAGAGATTGAAAGTGGGGGGAAAAAGATTGGGCACACCGCCAAAAGCAGGGAATCCATAATGAAAGACCGGCACTATTTTTCCTTTATCAAAGCCAGGTCAACTTTCTTTTTTTTTGTTTTTTTTTGTTTTTTTTTTTGCAAATACTCAAATATCCTGTATGCATACTTTACCAAAATAAACAGTGAACTTATTTCCAAATGCTTTCCTATTTGAATAAAAAGAAGCACACAAATGATGAAATATAAGACCCTGGTTTTCCTTTGGCAGAACATCTTTAAAAAAGAAAATGACATAAAGCCTGAATGTATTAACTTAAAATCATTCAAACCCATCCTCTGATAGAGAATAGAGTCTTTCTGATATAGATGACGACTGCATGGTTCAGATTTTTGGAAGACAGTAAGAAAAGGCTGGATAAAAACACCTCCTGTGGCATACCCTTTCTAATCAGGTTTCGCGGAAAAGGTCATTTAACGTTATTAGGAGTGAAAGAGCGGGACAGAGAGGCTGAGTCTTTCAGAGGGTAAAGATGCTGGCGGAATAACCAAAGTTAGGCAGACCTAGAATGATGTTCTCTCATCATGAATTGCAAAGAATTAACAGAGAAATCTGAACAAGGAATCTCTGTGAACAGAAAACGTTTTGTTGTGAGGAAAAAAGAACACTGCATGATCGCTGGGACATGAATTGAATTTGCAGAAAATATGCCAGTTGCATCAGAAAATAAGGAGAAAAAAAAGCAGGTTGTCTATTTGTTGAACTTTCTGTGGAACCTCGCTTAGATTATCTGTAGAAAGTAACCAGAGTTGGTCTCCTCCACGTGAATACTTTTACATTATCGCCATGGTGATCTGGTTGCTATCTAAACCAATTAGGGAAGGTATGTCTAATGTCATTCATGTGCTCCAGGAAGAGACCTCCAAAAGTAACAAACTACATTAAGGCCAGCTGGATTCGCCGTTGATTATTTTAATTACAGGAATTATTCATCTAATAGTAACACAAAAACAACTGTTTAAAAGCAAACATCTGCACTGATACATGGATCGTGTCATTCTTATGATAGAATGTCTGCAGTGAGGCGTGAAAGGATTAAAGTCTATATTTTTAAACGCTGTGTTTTCCATCATTGCACTCCTCTCCTCTCTAAGGGCAACACCAGGCTAGAAGTCATGACCGCGCAGAAAAACATTGCAAGAATGCTTAAGGTCTGCTTCATCTTAAACACAACCTGTTTTGATCTCAAATGTAGCTGAGAGCGGTGCTTGGGTTGGCCGGGAGCCCTGAACCAATGCCAGTGGACTTACATAACTTCCATAGTCACACACAGTCCCGCTGCAGAGGCGTGATGGACAGCAACACACCCCTGCATTCGGCCAGCCTTTCCCACCCAAGTGCAACATTATAGCAGGACTCTTTTCTGAGATTAAATGGCTCAATATGTGTCTATTTTCACAAAGTACTCGCTATCAAGCTTTTAGAAAAATATCTGCCACATAGCCATTACCAAGCTAAACCTAAACAATGTTGACACTTTATGAACTGCCTTTTAGAAAATCAATATAAATCCAAATAATAGTGAATTATTCACTGCCAGTCTTTTCTTCCCTCGCTGCCGTGCTCTTATCTGTAATAACTCCCGATCTTTCCTTCATTTCTTTCACATTCCTGCCCTCCGTTCATGTGAACCCACCCAGCCTCTGCCAGAGGCTTACCTTCACACCAGGGGTTGAAGAGCATGACGACGTTCTTGCTGGAGTTATGCGTGGTCGCTGAGTCAGCCTTCAGCGAGCGCGTGGTCACGGTGAGTCCGTACAGGCCGATGACGGCGCTGGCCGGGGAGTTGACCGACAGCCTGATCTTGCTGCCCTCCTGCTTGATGATCTTGGCCTCCCAGCGCTCATCCTCCAGGTGCTCCACCAGCGGGATGATGACGTGGGTCCCTTTGGACACCATCGGCAAAGGACCTGCATGGGACAGGTTACATTTATGGATTAGCCTAAACGTCTAAGAAAGTGAACAATGGTTGACACATTGTCTTAATGGGTTGAATATCTATCAGCGTTTCTGTCACCTTGACAAAACTTATTAATAAAACAATTGGCTGAGTTAAAGAATATGCTAAATCATTTGTGTTAGTCTGGGTGGGTTTTCTCCAACAGACCTCTAACAGTATTTGGAACTCTACCAGTAGTTGTTATTCAGTTCCAGTAGATGCCACCAAACTCTTGGGCAAGAAAAAATAAAAAAGTCTCTATCCCATCTGCACATGATTTATCTGAGTAAACCAAGTTGTGAGGCTGGAAAACCTCCAAAACTGCAAAGCACAGCCTCCTCTTAGAGAGCGGTCTCGGGATAAATGGCTTAATTCCCCTTTTTATGTAACATAATATTGTTCTATCGGATAAAAAGCCAACTAGCCTCTTCATTAGACACTTGGTGCATTACTCTCAGCTCCTTACTTTGTGGCACCGTGTTGACCAGGCAGTTTCTATGGCAAATGTGAAGTTGACCGAGAAACTATTGTTCTCTATCTGACTGGAACCCAAAATTCCCCTCCCTTCCTTTCCCACCTTGGAATATTCATCCAGAGGCTAATCTTTAAAAAACAGTATCTTTTTTTCTGAAGACATTACATGATGGGCGCAGATTTTTGTTGCTAATCGTTTGTTTACTGCAGAATTTTTACAGATTCTTAGGGAAAAAACAGAACCCTGCAAATTTAACTGGGAAAGTTATGGTGGTTATCTCACAGTGGATGACAGAAACTGGCTGTGATTACGTATTACTCCCAAGTGTGTAGTATGAGGCCGGTAAATACCAGAGGGAGGTGTCCAATGTCCTGGGGTCTGGAAACTGTTAGCATGGAGGGCTGCTGGATGGAATCCAAAGCTTGTGCTGCAGCTCTGGCTGAACCTCTGCTGGATATAAACGTGCTGGCTATGCCCAGTATTTTGACCCCATTTCCCACACTTTGTGCAGTCAGAGGTTTGGTCCACTGTTTTTTCACATGCAATTTTACACCTGACAGTAGGGTTACATAGCAGCTCACAGCAGTCTGAACAAAGTGACAGAACAGCAATTCTCAGCTTTGGTTTCTTTTAGCTTTTTCCATCACCAACCCCTGTGCTAGTACCACCCATCCCGGTCCACATACTTGAGCCTTTATCACACAATCTGGAAGGTCTTTCTTCATTTTTCTAACTGTCAAAATGGTGTGTTTTTACTCTAAAGCCAACTAATGTGTCCTCAGCTTTCAATTTAAACTGTTGCTAATCCTCTCATTTTAGCTCTGGAATTATTTCACATTGCCATTTGAGTTAATTTATGTATTCATCCATTCATTACCATATACTTGTCACTTTTCACCATTCATGACAGCTATCTGTTTTTTTCTTTTTTTATCATTTCAAGTCAACATTTCAGAACCACATTTTGTAAATGATGTGGTTTTGAAATGTTGACACATTTTGTAAATGATGTGGTTTTGAAATTTTGACCAATATCTGCAGTGTATCCTTCTTCTTAACATCTTTTTTTTACCTGTTTTCAGTTCCAGGTGCATCTTATCAGTGTCAGCATTGAAAGGCCGGCTGAGCTCCAGCTCGATTTGGAAGGTCTGTCCCCTGCGAATGATCAGCTCATCCCCGTGAAACTGATCAGTGTGATTCTCCACTCTGTTCTGACCAGTCTGGGTGCTCAGGAGGTCCACGGATAGGACAGACAACTTATGTTCTGAGGGAGGAAATTCACATCACTACGATATTTTCAGGAAGATAAGCGGTGTCTAACGAACTGAACTAAATTTATCATCTTGTTTAGAAGCGAGTGACCTGTTACCTTCCATATCCTTTGCTTCTCCGTTCTCAGGCTTGGGCTTCGTGGGTTCCGGAGCGGGGCCCGTGGAAGCGGCCGGGGCCGGGGTCACAGGTTTGGTCATTTCCACCTTATCTGTGACATCGTAGGACGTGCTGTTCTGGCGCTTACAACAACACGGACACATCTTCCTGAGCCATCGACGGCAGCCTCCATCCTCCTGCTTCTTCTCCCCCTCCTTCTGGATGGTGACCTCCACCCTGGTGGGTGGGGCTGCCCCGGGGAAACGCCCGATCTCCGATGTGCCTCTTACCGTTAACCGCTCACCTGGCATTCTGAATCACACAACAGAAATGTGTTACAGCCAAGATAATGTCAGAACTGTGTAGAGGGGGAAAAAGTCAAACCAAGCTAGTTTGCCTCAGACCATTACGGTCATTCAGTCCTCTGGGACACTGTATTCATAACAATGTGATTAACCGAACATCTGTTTGGTTCTCCCTCACTTCCATTCCTCCATCATAAAGCAATCGTGTAATTTTTTCTCGTCACTTTTCCCACAATTACCACATTCCAGACTTGCACTGTGCACAACTGTCCCATGTTCTCAAAGCAATCTGGGATATTAAGCTATCCTGGTAGGTTACACTCCTTGTGTGATCCACGCTGACTTTATACAGGCAGCTGGATTCCATCTGCTGCACTCCAGCTGCTGCAGACTAATGGGATTTCTGTGCTCGTAATCTCCCCTTTGTGCACGTATACAGTGCACGGCTAAGGTGGACAGCAGTGTGCATCATAAGAACATTAATCACAAAGCCACACCCTGGACTCAAATAATGCACCAGAACCACAATGAGACAACTTGTTACATTTTACACATCCCTCTCCTCCCAGCTTATCACATTTCCATCCTCTCTCAACGTTAATATATAAAAGCTACAGAGGGTGGGGTCCCCAAATGAAAAATAAATAAATAAATCCACCTCCCCCAAACAATAAAGTTCTGGGAATGTTTTGTTAGCCCTCAATAAAAACACCCACAAACTGTAATGGGTTGCAGCAAGGTACACGGCCAGGAAAAAAAAAATGGAGCGGTTCGGTTTATGGAGAAATGACACAAACTGTAGCTTAGCATTAAGAAGCTATCTGCAGATATTCACACCCTAAATGTCAGCGGAAACCTTCTCTGTTGTGGTTTGCAAGCTGCCTCTGTCTTAGTTGTCTTTGTCGTACTCCTCAAAACCAATTGAATCTCTTCTGTCAGTCAGCCAAAGCTGTAATGAGAAGTGATGGGTCACATGACGAAGACTACAGTGAGGAAGACTGCAGTGTGGTGTAGCTGCTTCATTATTGACCTTTAGGCTCAAATATTTGAATCGAAGCACTGAGTCAAACAGGCTGAGCGAAACGATTTGGGGAAAGGATAGTGAGAGTGAAGTTATGTGGCAGGGGTCAAAGGGCAGACAACAGCTGAGGAGATGGGGAGGAGCAGCATCAAACCCCTCCAAACTGACATGTAAGTCAGAAAACAAGACGTTAAACTTGTTATTTCTCAACTCTGTGACCTGCTGAGTTCACCTGCCGGACAGAGGGCATTTCACTTTCTTCATTGGTGTCCAGATCCTGCTAACATTCATCAAACATCACTGTAAGGGACAGAAACTGTTAGAGTGTAACTAGCAGGACGGCCTCCGCCCATAACTGCAGTTTGACACTTCATTTCTAGGGTTTAAAAAAAGAGGAACTAATGTGTAACAGTAATTAATAAAGATATGATAAGCCTAATACCTCACTGATAAAGAGAGGCTAAATAAATGAGATGGTAAAACATTTTAATTGTCTTGATTCTTTACCCTTAAATGTGAATGAAACTGAATTAAACAGCGTCTTAAATGGCATCTTCTTGAAGAGTGGAAGATAAAAGTGGTCATAAATCATGAGTCTTAAGCCATACAAATACCTTAACTAATATAGCAGTTCTTACACAGAGGGGAAAAAACTGCCGGCACAATCTTAAAGTAATGATGTGACTGAAATGATTTGTTACATCGCAATAGTAAACCTTCATAGATGACGACTGGAATAAGATCAGGTTTTAAAATGAATGTATTTCTTTGTTTTCTGCGGTGTCTATCAGAGAAGAATCGATACATAAAACTTTTCGTAATGACTGCAACGCCTAAGCGTAAAAGCGCGCACCGCTCCAAATTTGGATTAAACTCTGCACATAATCAGCGGTAAACAAACGCATTTGACAGGCGAGAGGAGAGATTCAGACTCTTACTTTCTGTTTGTGGGTTCTTCCTCAGACCAGCGGTGAAACTTCTGCTTCCTCCTGGGTGGGTGTAAAGTTTTGGAAACTTGTTCGCTCTTGGAGCAGAACGCTTATAAGCGTGTCCTGGAATGTGCGGCGGTGCTTAAAGCTGACACACACCCCTCTGCCTCAGCCCAGCCCACCCCACCTTCTGGGCTGAGGTTTTTTTTCTCGCTCCCCACCAAGAGGTCCCTCTCGAGTCCGGTCAGAGAGATAAGCGCACCCGCACATTGACGCGCACCCGGGTGGAGTAAAAAAGCAAGGGTGTTTTTTTGTTGTTTTTTTCTGTGCAGGAAGGAGAGTGGAAACAGTAAGAGAAGTGGCAGATGCCTCAGACTTTGTATCAGTAATGAACTTAACGCATGAAATAAAGTTGCCAATTAAATATCAGCTCAGAAAACTGTAGTTTTAAAGGCGTGAATAAGAGTTTCTGGAGGAAAATCCCATTTCTACATGTAATTTCTCAAGTTTTAAGTCAACACAAAATGATTTTTAACAAACATTCTCACTTTGACTCTTTCAAAGCAACACCCTGTATCAGCAAACAACAGGCACAAAGCCAAAAGAGGATTTGAAATTTGGCATATTACCGGAAACTGTTCATTATACCACGACTGAGGCCAGAAACACTGTGGTTTGGCAGGGGAGCATGGTGAGGTCACATGGTGAATGTGAAATGAATGTTATCAGCTGAATGAATGAATGGCTCCTGTAGTAAATTAGAAAGATTAGGGGGAAAGCAACTGTCAGAAGGCTCTGCAGACTGTAAAATAATCATTCAAATAAGTGTTTAGCTGCAACATCTGGACCACCATTGCAGTCTACATTGATTCAGAGTGCAGAACACTACAATTTGACAGTGAAAAATGTAAAGGATCTAAACTTTCCAGGTAGATAATCTGATGCCAACCATGGTTGGGCGGATTTGGTATGTATGAAAATGCATATTGAGTTAGATGTCATTAGATAAATGGTAAGGATGAGGGGTTAAATAAACACAGACTTTCTACTTTACAGACTTTCTACTTTGAAACAAGAATAAAAAATGTGTTTTAGAAACTTTAGAAACTTTTAGAAAGTGACTTAGACATCTTTCATTTTGTATGCCTTTTCTTAAATAAAACTAAATGCTTGGAACTGATAGCAGTGACCATTCACATTTTGAAAAAGAGTTGTTGAAGCTTGGACTAATATCAGCATGAGAAATTGTGAAGCTGACATTTTGAGCGTCTGTGGTCACGAAGGTGACTTGGGTTGGGTGAGTATCTGGTAGAACAGACGGGATGAGGCTCTGGCTCTCACACTTCTTGTGGAAACCAAACAGCCGGCATTCGGCCAAGGAAAACTTCCTTTGTATGGAAAGCATATCAGGAAAAACGGATTTAATCTTTTTTTTTTTAAACTCATTATACGTTGAAATAGTTGATATGAACGTTAACTTTTCTCTACAAACGTGAATAGCAGTAGAGCGTTGCACGGCTCCTTTCGGATAAAGAATGCCTGTGGGAATATTTTTGGTATGTGCTGTACTGACACATCTCTGTTAAATAATAACCAAGTTCCTCTGACCTTTTTTTTGTTTGTCGGATCAAAAAGACCCAGCAAGCCAACACCACACAAGCACGATATGTGTGCTACATGAAATTGAGTGGGGGAAAAAAAAATCTGTGTGTCCATATGCTAAATAAATTGAATAGAGAATGTGAAGAAGGGTTATGGAAAGGCAGGAGGGCCATCTCCATCTTGAAAGGAACGCTCTCCCGTCGCCTCTGCCTGTTACTTTTTGTTGGCTGTTTTTTTATCTGACAAAGCAAAAAATAAAAAGGAATTGAAAAACTAGAAGAGCTATGCCATAGGTCATAAAAGTTGCTGTATTATATATATGTTTTTTGTTTTTCTTTCTTTCAAACTCATGAGATGTGTGTGTGTTACAGTGGATATATAACTATATATAGATAAAACCTATTATACTGAAATATACTACACTTACATTGTACATTAAAAAAATTCTCTATTTGGCACAAAGAGTAAAGGTTGCCCCAATCTTTGCCACTGCTTAGAAATTAACATTCTGCTTGTTTTTTAATCTACAAAACGTTGACACAAATGTTATGGATCAAAACTAACTGGTAGGCCAACTGGGAATTTGTTAGCAAGTCCTAAATGAACCAATCATAGCACAGAAAAAGAGTTTGCATCTCTTTAGTTTACAGGCACATTTTATTTTCTTTCACCAAAATAGATTTGCTTAAGATCAACACCAAAGTCTCCACCTCCATGTTTTTTTCTGTGGAAAAGCTTACTCGTCTACTTTACCAGGAGTGGCACCTTTCATGCGTTTGCGCCGCTCCTCTGATTCACTAAACGGTTGCCAGTCACATCAATGACTGGGGGTGATTACACCGGCGTGATGTAATGTGTCTGTGTGATTTCTTAAGTTTCCTCAAATGCAGTATTCATTTAGTGTGCATGAGCTGATTCATGTGACGCTGCCGTTACTCTGGAGATGAACACAAACAGACAAACCGAGAGGGTGTGATTTATCTGCCCTAACCCTAACCCTAACCCTAACCCTAACCCGAGAACTTACCGTCAAACAAAAAGGAACGTTTTTTTCTATTTTGTATATTTTCCCCTGCTGAATAAAGTCATTTTCACAGGGATCTGCCTGTATTGATTCTTTACAATGCTCTCCTTTAATAATTTCCTAGCTTCCTATCTAAAGCACATCTTCTTGTTGTTTTTGGGGGGTAGGCTTTCTAAATTGAGAGCCCAGGGTCACGCACTATAATAAAGACCCTAAAGGCCAATTTGTCATTATTTACATGGGGCCTTGTGAGCAAACATTATCTGTAGGAAGCATAGTGATTTTTTTTTTTATCAATGGCAACTGTAACAAGATTAATAGGGTTGTTGCTTGGAGCTGCTGGAAATACAATGTATGGCATTGACCAAATACTGTACAACCATGATGATATTTAAGCCTTTATGCCATTGCATTTCATGAGGACCACGCTTCCAAAAAAGGGAAATGTGAATCAATGCAGAATATCATCATTTACAAATCTCCAAAGCAAGTATCAACTTCAAAATAGAACATAGAAAGCATTCTCAAACATTAAAAGACATTTACATTTCAAAAGGTTTGGGACTCGGGCCCTGTTTTCTAATGTGAACCCAACCCCCTTTTCTTTTTAACAGCAGTCTGTAAATGTCTAAAAACTAAAGAAACCAGTTGATGAACCTTTGGTAAGGGAGTAGAGGAATGTGTTCCAATTCTTGCCTCAATCAAGATGTGTAAAAGTTCCAAGTCTTTTATCCTTTTTGTGCCTGATGGCAAATGTTTTAGGCAGAAACATCTAAGCCTCCGACTCTTCTACTACAAAGTCATGCAGGTATTATATTTTCTTCCTAAAATATGTGCATTTTTGTTTGTTTGGTAGTATATTTTAAGCACCTGGATGTACCATCTTTCAACATGGATTGGCCTTTCAAGCTGTTTAATTTGCCAAGTTCAAATTCAAGCAAGTTATGCAGAAACTTAGTCCACTAAAAAGCTGGATGTGTCGTGCATCATATCCAAATAGAAATTCCTGTTTCAATTGGTCTGATAAGTCCATTTTTATTGGCCTTAGTCCATCTGAAATGAACTTTTGCTCTCACCAGACAGCAGTGCTTCTGGGTGGTGTTGAAATTGCACCTCTTCTTTGGTGGGTGGCTCTGAACTATGGTCACACTGATTTTAGGAAGTGTTCCTGAGCAAACGTAGGGGATTTCCGTGACAAAATTGCGTTTGCCAAAAATCACCGGCATTCAGAACTGATTTGTAGCTTTGCCTTTTGTGTGCAGGAGAAGCCTTTTGATTATGTTATTTGGTGCAGATGGCTGAAAATCCTCTTCTTATACCCCGTACTGTAGCTGACTTGTTACAGATGTTACAGCTGCTGTCTTTTTGTAGTACTTACTGTTCCAGCATTTTATTGCCCATCGCCAATTTATTTGAATTGCTACGACTATCAAATTCAAGTGATGCTTTTAACAAAAAAGTAGATGGTAAAATCCACTTTGTGCTGTAGACCATCTATGCCACTGCCTCCCTAACAAAAATATTGTTGTTTTAAACAGACTAAATCGTACCAAAGGCTTCTTAATCAGCCATTTGGGCACATCTTCTTTACTTTTGTCTCGCAAATCCTGGTTGGAAGAAGATTAGATGTGGAGATATGACACAAGTGAAAGAGTTGTATTCATTTCAGAAAAACAATATATATATTTTTTTACATGTTTGTCACCTCAGTTATTTTCTAATTATGACAGAATGTAAAATCCAAGGCTGGGACTAAATGGTGGGGAAGTTCCTTACTATCAAACGTAGTGTTTTGAGGAAATAGTAATTTGCTGAGTAAAGTCTTCACACGTTTCATCAATGGTCATCTGTCCTGGAATTGTGCAAATTACTGTCATGTGCTTCAAACTATTACTTGAGTTTGGTTCATTAAAGTTCTGTTTGGATGTCTGAGTAAAGGTAAGGATGAGTTATAGCCAGTAAGTTGATCGAGATGTGATGCTGGCTTTACAAAAAGTAATAAAATTACTTCTTTATCTTTGAATAAGCATAAGATAAAGTGCACTGTTATGTCTATAAGAGTTTAGTGAATATTATAAGTGCTGCACTATATTAACTGCACGGAGATCATTAAATCATGTTTATTCCCCTTAATAACCCAAACTATAAGCATTGAAGCATTGAAGCATTGAAAGAAATAGTTTTATACAACAGTTTGAGACTTCAAATAAATCACATCTTCATCAGAAATTTCGACAACTCTGGTTGCTTCACCTCTGATTAATTCAACTTCACGCCCAGTCCCACGGTAAGCAGATGTTTATCGATTTTCAGAGAAACTGCATTGATGTCATCTTTCCGTGTGTGACTGGTTTTTGATTTTTTTTTTCTTGTGCAGGTCCCAACAAAGAACCCTAGATTTCGAATACTTAATAGTGTACACCTGGCTGTTTGTTTCATGTTAGCTGTAACAAAAAATACATGGAGTTGTGTGTGAGATCTCCACTTCAATGAAATGCCTCATAGACACTTCTCTCATCAAAACCAAATTATAGAAATTGCATTAAACTTTCCATTGAATGAAGAACCAAAGATGACATAAACTGCTAGACTTATGTGTCTGTTTAAAAAGCGAAATCCTCTAAAGACTCAATATATTACACGTTCCTTTTGCAATAAATAAAGAAACAGACAAAAACTACCAATTAAACAAAGCCACTTCAAAATTCACACAAGGTATATGCATTACTGGAATAATTTACTCATTTATTTGTCTTCACTGAGTCAAAAACCTCGTCACTGAGATCCACACCCCGGTTAGCGCAATAAGATAAACCGTTAGTCACTCATGATTCATTTTACCAGGGAGGTTATACTGCTGCCCCCTGCTGGTAATAGAAGAGAAGGACAAAGTGTGGCAAAAAAAAAACTATCTATCTATCTATCTATCTATCTATCTATCTATCTATCTATCTA
>CAJRST010007779.1:16244023-16261610 GCA_907169785.1 Menidia menidia | reverse complement strand
CTATCTATCTATCTATCTATCTATCTATCTATCTATCTATCTATCTATCTATCTATCTATCTATCTATCTATCTATCTATCTATCTATCTATCTATCTATCTATCTATCTATTTTTCCTTCTTTCTTTCTTTCTTTCTTTCTTTCTCCCTTTCTTTCTTCCTCCCTTTCTCTCTTTCTTCCCTAACCCTAACCCTAACCCCAAATCTCTTCAGACCAAGCACACATTGCTGTTAACTTTCTTTGTATTTCAGAAAGCGAAGATGAAAAAAAACTTCCGGTAATACGTCATCATCAGGCGACAGCAAAACACCGCGTCCTTTAGCCCCACAAGTCCCACACGTGAGTCAAATACCATTTCATTTTCCACAAAATTGAGGTTGAATATGGGATATTTTTAATTGACTGATCGAATAAACCTTTGTTTTGGGGTTTTCTGACAGCTTATGTTTGTTTCGGTAGAAGATACGGAGGCGTTGAGCCGAGCTGGAGTTTCTGTGTGATATTTGTTATGTGTAGCAGTGATAACCCTTAGCTAGGGGCGTTCATGTGATCGAACTGGTAAACATTCCCACAAGCCAAAGTTTCTACTTGTTTTTCTGAGTTGGCCGAAAAAAAAGGCAAATACGCTGAGCCAATTTAAAGTATATTTTTCTGCAAATGTATAAACTTATATACATATGCCAGTTAAGAACCAAGGATGAGTGCCTTCTCTATGTGTAATTGGCTATTTTCTGTTTTTAGTGGCAGCATATTTGGGTTGACTAAAACCCTGTTGACTGAGTTACTGTTAAGTGATCCCACTCCAGAACTGCTCTTTTGATATGCACCTGTTCAGGCTGAAGACATGCTGTCCAAAGAGGAGGGAAAGAAGCTCCAGAAAGGGGGGGTGAAGAAGAGGAAGCCCCCCAGTAACGAAGGAGAGGGAGGAGGAGGTAAGAGGAGGAGGAGAGCTGAAGAAGGCCAGAAGAACGTGGGGGACGGCGGCCCGCAGCGGCTGGATGCTCTGAGTGTGGGTTATTTCCGCCGAGTGGGGGATCGACTCAGTGAGGGCTTCGATGATGGAGAGGAAAGAGGTAAGGGGGGGTGGATCCTCTCCACGCATGGGAGGACATCTCCTCCAGATCCATTAATAATCCTGATGGTGAAAGAAAAGGGGGAAAAAAGGATGGAATTTAAATTTCATTAATGAAATGCAGTCTAAATAAGAACCCCAAATTCTATTATTCAGTCCTCCTTTTGGGTTTTTTTCCTGCCACTTGCATCACATTTGCTGTCGAATGGATCTTTTTCTCCAGAGATGTTTGTGGAGAACGTCCTGATGGAGGTAAAGGGCAAAGCCAGCCTGGTGGCGACGGACCGAACGGGGAGCATCACCCTCCAGCGCCTGCTCCCCCTGTCCAGCCCGGACCAGGTGGGCCGGGTTCTGGCCGAGCTGGGGGGCGAGTCGGGCTCGGACCTGAAGGCGGTGTCCTGCGACCGCTGCGGGGGGCATGTGGTGGAGAGTGCCCTGGGACAGACATCCAGATGGATGGGTAGGGTGGCATCTAGGAGTTTTTTTTTGTTCCCCATCTGGAGCTTAACTCATTGACTGGCAGCCATTTTCAGAACAGAGAGTCCCATACTGCCAGAGTTTTTTTTAGCATTTTCACTGATTTTTCAAGAGCCACAGAATAGTTTGTGCTATGACTACCCAACACACCAAAAGAAAGAGTAGACTCTTTTCTTTCATCAGGAAAAAAAATTTGTTTCTACCTTATTCCGTTCTTCTTCAACTTGTGTCTCACCGGTGCCATTTCTCTCATAGCGAACCGTTCCCTTTTTCTTATTTGCTTACAATCTATGCTCATCTCCCATCAAAAGTGGCACTGCCACCTAGAGGGTCAATTTGTTACTACATACTCTGTCTAGAAGCCGATATTTACGGACCAGCTTTAGCAGATCGTCCCCCAAGGCACTCGCGTTGAAAAACATAGGCAGTCGACGGTTGTATTTGAATTGACGTCTGTAGACGTCTTTGGCAGCCAATGAGTTAAGAAGGAACGGCAGAAAACGAGCTGCTGTGCGTTTGTGCTGCAGAGTCGACGCAGGCCGATCCGTCCTCCACCACAGAAGAAGAAGAGGAGGAGGAGGAGGAGGAGGGCAGCGGGCTGCTGGAGGCCCAGGTGCTGCTCCTGAGCCGGGTGGTGCGGGAGAACGCCGCAGAGTTCATCAGACACGTGCACGGCTCACACGTGGTGCGCACGCTTCTGCATGTGCTGGGAGGCTGCGTGGGACCCCCCCGCACCCTGGCCCCTCCAGGTGAACACACACGCTCACTCAGGACTTTAAGATCCAGGCATAACTCCACTAACCGTTTCACCGGCAGAGCCGTGCCTCCTCATTCACTCCGGAGCTTAATGTCGTATTTGTGTGCAAACCTTGACGACCGCCGTACGATTTGGAGTCGGCAGACTTTTATAAGCCCTGGTGGATCTGAAAGCTGTCAGAGGCAGGAAGACGGATGTAAAATGGTGGTGTCTGATGAGAAAAGCCCTTCTTCAGGAAGCCTTTTTAAGGATGAAGTGTCTATCGCTCTTTTTAGACCCGTGTTGTTGCTGCTCAAACACAGACAGGACTTTGAAAAAAACAAAAAACACTACTTACCATTCCATAAGGTTCCTGTGTTGGAATGCAGCTCAGGCAAAGATGGTGACGATGCCACGATCTAATTTGAGGAGCGATTAATCTCCCTGTCATGCTGAAAGAACTGTCTTCTTATTATAACTATGAATAATCTTAGTAAGATACAAAATAAATGCTAGATTATGTTTTTTCTCAATTTTCATAAATTCTAAATCTCACATTCTTCTGAGCAAAATGAGGATTTTGCACTCAGCCTTAGGTAAAGTTGACCTTCTTTTATGGTCCAATTTGGTCAACAGTAAACATAAAATAGTCGTCCAGCGTCTTAAGTTTGTTTGCCACTGAGTCTGTTACCTTTCTCCAAGTACTCACTTGTTAATTGTTCTTGATTAACTGAAAGAATAGTCAGAATTATTCCCTATCTCTGTAGAAGGGGCATTGGTGGCTGGTCATTAGAATGCCCTCTGGGGTGTGTGTACAGCTGCCTGGCATGGAGTGGACGGCCCTGAAGGCTCTAAAATAACTTCATGGGCAGCACAGCGGCCGGCAGATAGTAGAGGAAGGGGATTTGAAAATCCAGAATTTCATAGAAAATAAAGCTTTTGATCTTTTGGCCTTTGAGCGCTGCCTCTTTGAGGCTGTGTCAGGACCTCTGTGCCTGCGGCGTGTTTATTTTAGGATTCCTATTCAAGCCTTTGTTTCCCTTTTGATATCCCTGTTTTCAACTAGGTGCCAAGGAGTGCCGCGCCCCCCCTCAGCTGACAGACTTCGAGATCCCGGCTTCGTTCTGGTACGAGTTAAAGAGCCTCACAGAGACCTTGATGGAACACATCAATCGTGAGTCGTCTTTCATCGTGATTCGCCCTCGTCTTATACCCGACCGGTGGGGGGGGGGGGCTTTTTCATGGTCAGAGCTATCACACGGGGGTAAATCGTAGCGCTGCAAAGACAAAGGTTTCCCTTTTGCTTTTCCCCAGACAACTCAGTTGGATATTTGTGGAATAAATGAGGCTCGTTTTGTGGAAAATTGGAAAGTTCACGTTTATTCACGGGTCAATTTAAATGTGTACAGAAATCTTATTTGAAATTTCAGCAACATATGCATAAACCTGCAGAATCAGGACGTCATTGGTGAGGGGTGAGGGTGTCATATACATGATGGATATCATTTGTATCCATCGATTTATTTTTATATAAATATATATAAATAATATGTATAAACTGCTGTATATATATATGTATGTATGGGAAGTTTGTTAAATGAGGGATAAAAAAACATTAAAAACCAGGCCTTTCACAGCAGCGCCAAAGGGGAAAGTGCCAGAGGGAAGACTTTTGAATTGAGCAGACAAATGATAATAGACTTTCGTTTAGCATTTCTATGGTAAATCCAATCTTGCCGTTCTAATATGGAACAAAATGAATTAGTCAATAAATAGCCGAAGGGGGGGAGGAAAACTCTTCAGAGGACAGTAAGTGGCTTTTAGTTGAGCTGCCTGCCAAAAAGAAACGCTGTTTTGAACTCTGTCTGCCCTCAATATGAATTTATTCAGCTGCTCCTTCTATCCACTGAGGAGCTTTGATGAGAACATCTTCAGCCTGTGCCTGCCACATGCTGCTCTGTTCTCCTCTTTTGCGGCCGCCCGCCTTCAAACTGCCCGAAAGTGAAAACAGAACGCGTGCTCTCTCTCTGCAGTCAGCGTCACGGACGCCGTGGCCAGCGCCGTTTTCCAGACCATGCTGACCGTGAGTGACCGCAAACGGCCCAAACTCTGCAGGCAGCTCCTCCGGCGCAGCGTGGAGTACCTGACCAGCCGCAGCGCCGCCCCGGGAGTCAGGTCCGCACAGCTTTAGCTTCACCGTCGCCCTGAAGCTAACCGGGAAAGAATCTCTATTCCATGCTGGCTTTTGTTTTTTCGGCCCCACCCTGCAGTCCCATCCTGGTTTTCCTGAAGGACCAGGCCTCCAGTCGCCTCATAGAGACCATCCTGCAGCTGTCCCCCAAGGCCCTTCTCCGGGACCTGTATAAGAACCACCTGAAGGGCCACGTGGTGGACCTGGCCCTCCACCCCATCGCCAACTTCCCCATACAGAGGCTAACGGCGGCTCTGACCAAGTACAAATCGGTAAGTCGACCCCGGGGGCTGGCCAGAGGGGCCAGAGGGGCCAGAGGGCTGTGGCTGACGGGCGTTCCCTCCACCGCTTCCCTTCTGTTCCCGCTTTTGCAGTTCCTCACGTTGTTTGACGAGCTGGTCCAAGGCGTGGAGGCCATCTTGGCGGCGGGTCACATGGGCGTGATCGTCCAGCTGGCAGAAAGCTGTGCGGAGAGTGGACAGAAGCAGGACGAGATGATGCAGTGCCTCCTGCGCGTAAGCCTCCAACAGCAATGCGGCACGAAACCCAAACTTGTATCTCTATCTCCATTTTTATTTATTATTATGAGACGGAAAGCCCGGCTGGTTTAGAATGAGGTTATTACTGACTCAGGTGAATGGGCATCAGATGTTAGATGCTTGGGTTCGTGGCAGGATCATTAAAAAAACACTGATTATAGCTGGACAAAACCTCTTTTCTCTGAAGAGAGCACTGCAGCTTATCTGAGGTTTGTAAGGTCTCATCCGGAGTGACCACAAGGCTCCTGGAGCAGAGAACTAAAGACCAACGGGGACGTTTTGGCCCCTTACGCAGTGAACCGTAAAGCTGAAAGATGCACCGTGCTGTCCTCAGGCCTTCCACTGCGCCGAGCCCGGCTCCCGACACGACACCTGCCTCCCTCTGTTCATGTCGCTGCTCACCTATGAGGTGTACTACCACTGCGAGACAGCAGAGGGCTCCACGAACACAGAGGTAAGCAGCCCAACCGCCCTTCAGCCCCTTTAGCCGTCCAGCACAGCACTGAGAAAGTTTCACGGTGAAAATTCAAAGATTCACCTCCTGTTTATGTTGTTTGTTTTGGGTTTTTTTGTTTGTTTTTTTTAGATACCGCTGACCGCCATCTGTTACCACGGCTCCCGGCTGGTCCAGGCTCTGGCTAAGTTCAAGGAGCGCTCCCTGCTCCTCAGCAGCCTACGCGCCCTGACCCCCCCCGACCTCCTCACCCTGGCTTCAGACGCCGCTGGCAGCCACGTCCTCCAGGCGCTGGTCACCACGTCCAGCGATAAAGGCCGAGGCAAGATCCTCAAGAGACTGGAGGTACACGGAGCTTCACACTGCTTGTTTGGATTTTTTTTATTTCAAAGTTGTTGTTTTTTTTTAAAAAGTGTACATATGTGTGTGTCCAACCCCCAGGGGCAGTATGTCCAAATGGCCTGCTCAAGGTTGGGCAGCCGGGTCCTGGAGGCCGTTTGGAGCAGCGCTTCGGTCAGTCAGAGGCAAAACATCGCACAGGAACTAGGTAACGAGCACAGATGCCAATCGCTTCTGCACCGAATCACACATTTCCCCCGGCTCACCTCACCCCTCACGACCTAACCCCCCCCCCCACTGTCTGTCCTCCTCCCCCAGTTCCAAGTGAGAGCCAGCTGAGATCAGACCAGTTTGCCCGGCACGTTTGGGCTAAGTTTGCCCTCTCCCACTTCGTGCACCGCAGAGCCCACTGGCAGGAAATACAGACCGGAGAGTCCAAGAAGAGGAAGCTCTTCAATGACATTATTGAATAAGAAATTCCTTTTTGTACCATATTTCTATGTGCTTTTTCTTATCATTCTCCCCTCCATTTGCTGTATTAAAAAGTATTACTGCTAAATCAACTTCCCGAACAGACATGTTTTATTGAATGCCCAACAAGAAGTAAACCTAGGGGATTTTAAAAATGAGAATAAATTAAATGGAGGTGCTTTTTTTTCTGTGCTTTCACAAAGAGTAGAAAAATGAACAAAGAGTTGAATTTCTTAAAGCAATCTTAAGGGATCCTACATGGATCTAATGAGGGAGAGCCATCATTTGGCAGATGTCCGTCTTTGGGGAGAAAGCCCCTGCTGCCACTCTGGTGTGATGTTGAAACAAGAACACAGAGCAATACCCTAAAGTAATTAAAGCCTATTTTACTTCTGAAGTTTCCCTTTGTATCAAATGTAGAACATTTTCCAGAGCTAGAACTTTGTGTTCCTTAATCAAAGAATTCAAAGATCCTTCTTACATTTGAGATTTGCTCTCATGTCTGCAGCAACCTCTAATTAATGGATTGTCAGGAAAATAGGAAGTGGAGGCAGGGATTTATTTCAACATGCCGACCTAAATGGAAATTCAACTAATAACCTTCAACATACACGTTTCTGATGTGTTTCTGGTCAATTCTTTTAAGTCATCTTAAGGAGCTTTGGTAAGTTAGCTGCCTTTGTGTTCAGTTGTCTGTCAAGATTATCTCATACTAACTCAGTAATGTTGAGTGGGATTCATCCCTCCATCAGACCTGCTGTGACCAACTTTCAGTCCACTTCCTGATTCATTTGGCATAGCTCAGTGCTCTTCTCCCCGTTTCCCTATCTTGAAATATAACTTTGTGGAGATGTGGACTATTTCTGATGAGCCTTTTGTATATACATCAGGACATCATGCTGGTATATACGCTATCAGGGTTTGGACTCATCCACTCATTGAACATGTATGAGAAAGTGTTTCAAACCTGGCTTCTACAGTAAGTTCTGCTGGTTTCGGGTCGACAAAAGCATGCCCAGATTCTAGAAGCCTGACTGGAACATAACTATGAAATAGTTAGCAAGGAGACAATATGATCCATAGATTGACTCGATTTACAGTTAAGAATAAAAAACACAAAGCGACTCCTCTGCTATTCTGTATGTTTTGTCCATCTACACCACTGTAGTGAAACAACTCTATTTTGTTATGTGGAAACAGTAAATCTAGGAAAACTAGTTCTTTGGTGAAAAGCAGACTGTCAGTTGTCCTACAGTCTGTATTGAAAGACATGTTCTTGCTGACATAAGGAAAAATTACACTTTTTCTTCCAATTGTAGGATGCTTCAGCTACTTTGCCACCTGTTTATATTTCTTAACAATCCTGGGAGCTAACATTTTGATGTCATAATGACTGTAGGCAGACATAATTCACTTTGATCACACAATAATACGACCAGCGGCAAAGCAGCTTATGTTTGATGTTCATACCAACGCGTTTTACGTGGTTTTTAAAAGGGTTCACGTAAACACTAAGTCCTCCAAAAGGCTTGCCGTCAACCAGGTTGAGCTCAAAGCACTGTGAGTGTGTCTCACACAGCCACACAGTGAAAGCCAGTCTGAACCCTCAACCCACAGCCCAATTTCAAAAGATAAAGCATAAAAGGATGTTTTAAAAGTGAGACATCTAATCTAGGACCTTTTTCTAAGATGAATGTTGTGCCAATGAAGCCTGATGCAGGATTTTGCTTTTTCACGAACTGCCAAATCATGAACTGTGAGAGACTCTGTCTCTTTAAGGTGCTGTTTTTATTCCTATAATATCACAGATCAGTTTAAGGATACAGATCGAGCAGCTCAAGGCATCCCATAGTGTCTGAGCAAATGACGCACATTCACTTTTTGACAAAAGCGCTCTAATTTAAAAGATATTAATATCGACTCCAACGTTCCAATGAGCTGTGCAGGAAGAATTCAGCCTTTAATGAGGCCGAGTTGTGATTTCGTCTTCAACCTGTCATTACAATCACTCGGCCTCGGGGCTCACTATTGTCTCCCTGCTCTGACCAAGCCAGTTTTAATTACATGTGCTTCCCTCCGTGGGTGATATTCAAACAGTGGTTTGGCTCCGTCTCCCTCCCTTTTGCTGTTGGTTTGTTAAAGCTCTGTGCATGTATAATCATCTCTGTGCACTCATTAGACGAAGCAGGGGGAACAATGACTTTTGGGCAACAGCGAGCGCTTAAAGACAAATCACACGGATCCCCCTGAGACCCACTGACACTGCCTTCACCCTGTTTGCGCCCATCTCTGCCTCCCCCACAGAACGGTGTACCAATATTACCCCCGCGCTCACGTCTTTGCGCCCAAACCTCAGGAAAAAATATGCCTCATTAGTTATCCACAGCGCCCACCCAAAATAGTCTTTCTTTAGTGCAAAGTCAGGGGTAAGTTCAACAAGCTTTCACTGGCACACAGTGGGTGGTTTCATCCTCTAAGATCCCCCCGTCTTCCATGCTCTCAAGAAGTATTCTTTTATTGGCAAATCACAGAAGACGTCCACAGAATGAGTCAGCGACAGGGAAACACAGAGAGGGAGGATATCTGTCACAGTTTTGAGAGACTGATAGGGCGCCGGAGAAAAAAAATCTATCACGCTGTCCCCGGCTCCCCCCTCTCCTCCCTGTGGGTGTCTGTGTTTCTGCTAATATCTGACAGTGTTCTGACCTGTTTAAGTACGATAAAAAATCAAAGTAAACCTCTGTTTCCTTTCCCATTCTGTCAGACGGCTTGAACTTGAACTCTAGCTGGAAGAGTCCCCCCTCTGTGAGTCTCCTCGTTCGCCCACTGGGAGAAAAAAGTCAAATCCAAACAAAGAAAAACACTTCTCCTGCTGAATATCAACATAAATATAGGACATTTCAGATGCCAAAGGACTCACCGTCTCCCTGACAACGGTCTCCAAGCAACCATTACTCCTCAAAGCTTTCCTCCAACCCAGTCTCTGTCTGTCTCTCTCTCCCTCTCTCTCTCTCTCCAAGTCTTTGCCAGTTTGTCTTCTCTCAAGAGTTCTTCAACACATCCACTCCAGCCACCTGTATCAGGACCTGGAAACTGTATCCGTCTGATATCATCTCATGTGACTGGGTGCAATGTTTTTGCTTTTTTAGCCTGTTAGGATGGAGCAGAAATGGAAGCAGGTGACAGATATGAATATTCACCCCCCTGTTTAAAAGGAAAATGTAATTTATAACAAAACAAAAACACGTTTGCTCATCACAGACTGTTCAGAATATGTAGATGTAGTCCACATGTCACCACCCATCCATCTGTCGACCACTGTACCTCTGAAAATCAGAGTTTAGTGTTTGTTTATCGCCACTGAGGGTTTAAGAGGGTAATACGGAAAAGCGTGGAGCCAGAAGATCAAACTTAATATCACATAGAAGCTTTTCATTGAAGCGCACTGAGTTATTCCTGAAAGGACCACCGGCACATTGATAAGGAGGTGAGTGTGGCTAATTCCATCACAGTTGTTCCTGAAACGGTGTCAGATCGTATCACAAGTAAAAAAGAAGCTATTTGAGTTCTTTATCTCCATTACTGCCTCTGCACCTTGTTTTTTTTCCTGTTGAGCACACAAGAAAAGCTAATAAAAACTCCAGTCCTGTAACACCCCGACACATTACTCACAGAAAGTCTTTTCCAAGTATGCAAAACACTGTGAAGTTTTAGCTTAAAGAAGTCACAACAATAAATAACAGTTTCCTAATAAATAGTCAAGGTAATTAACTCAAAATAGGAAAATGTCTTCATTAGAATAAAGCTGATTCTCTCAAATCTATCCAAGACCGGCAAAATATCCCCAAAATGTATTTTTCAAAGTCCAGTGAGAAAACTGATTTTTCCAAATCCATACTTCTGAAAAACTAGCATGAAAACATAAATAAAGCAGAGAACAAGTCTGCTGAATACTCGGGTTTTATTTTTTTCATCGATAAATGGAGAAGTCTTGCATATCTCAGATGTCTCTTACCTTAAAGTCTGAAGCACATGGTTCATATTCGCCCTGACGCATTCTATTTTCAACCCAAGATTTCATTCCGGGCTCACAGCATTGAAGCTGCATCTTTCTGATGCTCAGTCCTAAATGGAACGAGCATCCTTGGAGGCCCTGTGAGTCATCCGCCAGCCTGTCACGACATTCCTCAACCTGGTTCAGGGCTGTGCCAAAGCGTTCAGGAAAAGATGACAAAACACTCGTAAAGATGTCAAACAAAAGGGTATTTATTCTCAGTGGTAAGGAAGGAGAGTGGCCAGTGGAAAAACAAGTGAGGATGTCTCAGTGATGACAGCACGCCCGAAAGGATTGCCCAACAACGTTTCCAGAACGCTCTCTCTCGGTAAATGGAGAAGTCTTACAGAAGTCTCTGATGGGTCACATGCGTGGCCAGCCCCCACAGAATTCAGTCAGAACACAGAAAAATTCCAGCAGGTGATAGAGGAAAAACAAGGACCGAAAAGAAAGAAGAAACACATCAAAGAGCCACAGGTAGATTTGTTTGTGGTTTGTTTGTTTGTCCTCCTTTTCTTCAAGAACATCCCTGTGGTCTATGGCTCAGCTTCATTTAAGGAGGTGCACTTCTCGGCTATCCTCCTCTTTCGTCCTTTCACGTCCTGCAGTAAAGGGTTCCTCGTACTGATTGCTCAGGGTGCGTTCTGCACAAATATGGCTTGTGTGCTGATGATTTCACCGTATAGAAAAAGTCAGAGATGAATGCGGTGTGTGTCACTGGTGGTCTTTATCAACAATCCTTAAAACCGGAATGGGACGTAAACGGTGGATGTGGTGCCGATGCGTATTTATAGATAAGTTCTTCTGTTGAGACGGCATTCTCTGAAACACTGAGGACACTGTGCATTAGCTATTGGCCACTGAGGTACTGTTACTCAAAGTTCATTTAACTGCAAAACCTACAGGGGTCATGTCTTGGATCGTCTACTCTGCATGCTAAAAAACAGGGTCTATAACAAGTATACATTAAATTGCTATGACTCTACATTATTAGTGCGTGCTACTCGGTGTGTGTTTATCTGTGCCCCACTTTCCCTCTCATCAGAACAACGATGCGACTCCTGATTTCCTTCCTCCTGATGTCTGGTAATGAGAACTTGCTGATTCAGCCTTGTTATTCCGTTTCCGCGACTTTGTGTCGGAATCGCCTCCGCTGAAGAGTTCAGAGCAGTCAAGGCTGTCGGATCCATTCAGCCGCTTTTTTTCTCTGACTTTTGACCTCCTGTCCTGTCCTCCGGAATATTCTCTCGTGCACGAGACCTTCTCGACTCACCTGTGACCCCTTCCCGTCATTTTCATCCAGCCTTTGGGCTTCTTCTTCGCGATTCGGTGTGTGCTAGTGTTAATGTGGGCGGTGTTCTGTTTCCCTGTGTCAGCGTTTTTTTTGTGCGTGCGTGTGTGTGTGTGTCTGTGTCACAGTGCGCTGAGGTCGTGGCAGGAGCGGGACTTCTGCCGGAGGATCTTGCTGCCCCGGTGGCGGCTCATCTCCCTGTAGCGGCCGCGGTCCCGGTCGCGCTCGCGCCCGTACGAGCGCGGCACCAGCCCCGCCAGGAAGCGCTTGGCCCGGCTGGTCAGGCTCTCCCGCCGGCCCGCCCCGGGGTCGCCGTCCGTCCACCCCGGGCCCACGCAGTCCCCCCTGGCCGTGCGCACGGCCGCCTCCAGCAGCTCGTTGGTGCCGTGGTCCAGAGAGGCCGAGAGCTCCAGGTACAGGCAGTCGAACATGTTAGCGCTGGACTGGGCCTCTGTTTTTGGGGAGAGGAAAAGAAAGCCTTTTTTTAGAAGCACATTACACGTTAAAACGACCGAAACCTCGCAGAGTGACAGCTGCAAACGGCAATTAGAGGTGACAGTTTGAGATGCGTGGACATTAGATCATGACGGCAGTTCATAAACGAGCCAGCTGCTGCTGTGGGGAAGTGTATCAACACGAGAAAATCTACACCCAGAGCTCCCTCAATACTGCAAGACTATTAGATTTTAGAGTGTTTGTCACTCCCGTCGCAGCACATTGTGACAAATCGATTCGGTTAACGGCTCTCACTGTAGGGAAAAGAACTTCCCTGTGTTTACCAAGCAGCTCAAACCATCTCTGAAAAGTTTTGACAGCAGAATTCAGTGGGATTCACCTTCAGAATTTCCTGACTGTCAGAAATTCGCACCCCCCCCACACACACACCTGTAATTATTCACAAGGTTACCGTTTTCTTATTTTTCTTAGAAAATATTATAGAAAAATCAGCAGGGTGGGTGGGTGGGGGGTAAAATTACACATGACACCGATACCTCCAGGTGCCAACAGATTAACAGAAAGCGGAGCATGTCGAAAACAGGATAATGTGTTATACCGCCGAAAGCCCTGAAAACAGGTAAATACAGTCCACATGGGAATTACTCAGACAAAAAAGGCAGACTTTGCAGATTCTTAAAAGAAATTAGTCATGGATGAGTGTATCAAAAATGTTTTGAAAATGAATAAATCCATTTTTAAAAAGTCTACCAGGGAATGATCTTCAAATTCCAGTTTTGGCTCTCTAGATGACACACACACACACAGAGACACACACAGTGTATAACATGTAAAAAGCTTCAGGCTGACTTGTAATAACCTGGATTTGTGCTTTCAGTCTACCAAACGCTGCACACTGTCAGAAGTGGGGTGCGACAGAGCCAGAAAGTGGATTTCAAAACCAATCACGCCGTATTTGCAGGATCATACCCTTTTTTTCGATTGCTACAAAACCAAATTCAGGTTTTTGAGAATCTGGTGCATCATTTTTTCCCTCCTGAATCTAATTTTGGAGCTTCAAACAAATGTTGAACATAGGTTCAAATTTTTATTTGAAGTCAGTCAAACCAGGATTAAGGTAAGTGGTGCAAAAAATAAAAACTGAACGTATTGTCAAATACATCTATGTAATAATGTCATAAAATACAGTAGCCTGTTTTTTTTTTTAACGCCATGGATTATTTGCATATAACATAAATGATAAATCATTCTGAAAAAGGGAATTTAAAGAAAGAAAGATAAATGGTTCAGGCCTAAAATGTTTAAAACTAATGTGTTTTTGCTACAAATAGAGATTTAAATTCAACATTCAAACTAAATGTTTTGATCATGGATAACATTTAAATCCATTTACTTTTTACTACATCAATTTGTATAAGAGAATGGCACTGAGCAACACCTGAGGGCCCTAATTAACATTTTGTTTACCTGTCAAATAATATACATCAGCTTTCACAAGTGACCCTCGAAGAGCAGGGAGACAGTCACGACTGCACGGGTTAATGTCGCTTCCAGTCATGTTGTGTTAGCTCGCGTCTCAAATTGGGTAATGGTTTCCATCTCGATGTGACTCCCTGATGAGGACAGGTGACTGAGCACGCTTTTGACAAGGTTCAGTTCTTCAGCTAAAAGCAGCTGTTTGTGCCTGGTCAAACAAGCCGTGACGATAAGGAGAGCTGACAGATACACATCATTCCACAACAAATGGCCGTCATTATGGGCTCCGCTTGTTGTTTGCCATGGACGGGATGCGTGCTGGTTGTCTGAGGGTTGTTTCTGTGTTGCTGTAGTGCTGGATATTATTTCAAGTGCAAAGTAAAACACTGCGAAAGCTCTCGAATGAGAGTAAAACTCAATGTGAAAGAAAAGCTAAGTGAATGAGATAAGTGTTTGAAAGAATTCATAATGGGTATGAGGGGAAAGTGCACAGCTGTAACTTTTAATTTACCAGGCCAGTGTTAAACATTCCATTAACTGACCTTAGTTATCACTGTACATTAGGAGAAACAGAAAAGAACTGTTTCATAACCCCGATGTGTCTTTAAGTTCTTCTTAAATCAGTGAAATGAGTTTGGAGACCATCATGCACAATAAAACACCACAGAAATGAGGCCAAAGAGATTATTTGATAAAGTAGGATACGCAGGATCGTTTCTTGTCATTTATTTCTTAGTCCTAGGTACTTCTAGACTAACTCTGCACTCTTCATAACTCAAAACTAATTTGTGAAACGGGGAGAGCTTTGTTTTGGCCAAAATCTACCCTGACTGGTCGAATTTAATAGGTTTGCGAGCACCGAGGATGAGGATGGCCGTGAACAGGCTGCTGGCTGAGGAGCTCAGACAACGTATTAACAAGAAAATCACACACTGTTAGCATGTGTAACAGAACCTGACATCCAGCTGTGTTCCAGCCAGAAACGGATCCCCAACACTGCATCCATTAGTGCAGAGATCCGAACCTTTTTCCCCAACTGTCGGGAAAAACCAACAATACACACGCCACCCTAAGACTGCCTTGTGCTCGGGGTTTAAAACCCGTTTTTATGAAGACATCTCTCAGTACCAGAAAAGTATGCTTTTTCTTGAGGTATGGAAAAGGTCAGGTTGAATAAATCAATATCAGTGGAAAGAGGGAGGTGGAAAATAAATCCACCTCAACTTAAAAACCTCATGTGATTTTGATCGCATGTTAATATCATTGCATTCAGGTTGACATTGTGATTTACGATAAGCCGTTTTTCTTCGTGGTATTGTTGGATACGGTGTGAGGGGGGGGGGAGTGTGCACCACAGAGATGCAGAGGTATTAATAGATTTGATCTGGGCGTTATAATCCAACCACACAGCAGCTGGGGAACCGCTGCACCGCGACCCGGTGAGTGAGTTCGGAAACAAAGCAAATCCCCAACCTGATCAACAACGAGGCTTACACCAATACTACTGACAGCTCATCCAACCATCTGTTAAGCCTGCGAGGGAAAAATTAAACCAAGACACCGAGATCCACCGAGAGGAAAAAGGGGAGATGAGAGGCGAGCACAAAAAAAGGAGGACAGGAGGTGAAGAAGGATGAAGCGTTGATAAGTAGTACAAAAAAAAAAAGGAAAGGAGGGAGGAGAGAGGAAAGGTGGGGGAGGAAGTGAAGCGGAGACGGGCGTATAAGAGAGCAGAGGAGACAGGGAGAGAAGGAGTTTGTGGATGGCGTGTGTGAAGAGGTGAAGAAAGGTGAGAAGAAGTGAGGAGAATGGAGGAGACAAGGTAAGGCACTGATGACCCAAATTCTGACACGAGGACGAGGGGCCGGGGATAGAGGAGAGGACAGATGGTGAAAGAAGCAAGGGAGGCAACAAGTTGAAGACCTAAAAAACGTGAGGGAAAAGGAGAGAGGCTGAAATGAACATGCAGACAGAAAGAGAAAGCCAGAGAGAGCAAAAAGACAGACAGGAAGCCTGTGGATTGTACAAACACAGCCGGAATTCCTATGATTCAAAGCCCGCGAGAGCATGTCCACTCCAGCACCACACTGAGAACACGATAAATATGTTCCAGCGTGACATCAGATTGTGAGCTGAGTATGGAGGGAAGGTGGGAAATAGCGGAATGGAAGCGTCACCGTGCACGCCATAAATAGAGTTTTATGACCTCAGCACTCTTAGCCAGACCCCCGGTTCTTTATGGAGGACGTTAGCTAACCGGGCAGGCCAGTCAGTGTCCTCCGTTAGGCTCACATTTCACAGAAAATATGTGTGGTCTGCCCAGGGAACATTAGAATGTTTCTGTCAGATGCCATAGGAAGGGGGAATGGGGCATTTCCATTTTGCTGACTAGATTAATGCTCCTGGGGTGACTCTTTTTCTTTGCTGAGCATTAGTGTCTCTCGGCATTCATTCCTTGGCTCCTTCTCTCTCTGCTTCGTTTTCTGCCATTCAGATCAAGCTGAAATCAAATCCAAGACTGAACAACCAGAAGTTAAATTTGAGTTTGAGCTTTTGTTGACGCAAACCTAATGAATATCAGGCACACCAGGCTAAACCGTCCGTTGGCTAACTTCTTCTATATTCTATTTCCACAGACGTTAAACTGGTCCTTTTTTGCCTAATCACAACCTAGTCGGTATCTCCTTGGCAAGTTATGTTTGCCTTTGATTGAGACATCTATCAGGCATGCCTCCATCTATCAATGGAGGCATGCCTGAATCTCTTTTCTAAAGATATAAAAACACCACCTCAGATTTCCTTTGGTACAATGACTGTTGACCTGGTTTATGAGATGATCATCTGTCCAAACAGCCTCTAATAACAAGCCACAGTTTCTCACAAAGATAATTCAGCAATTTCTTTAGAGCCACAAGAAGAAGATTTCTGAGGCCATCAATTTATTTCAAATTAGTGCCCAAAAAAAAGGAAAGTTTAACAAAGATTTCTAAAAAGATAAGAGCTTTATTGATCACACAGTGGAGAAATTCAGGTGTAAAAAGGGTGTAAAATCTCTTAACTTTGGCTGGTACAAAAGCTACAGCCTCCCTCAGTTAAACTGCTCTCAGTCCGATGGTTTAAGAACTCAACTATGGTTCTTTCAAGGACATCAGAAAAAGCCTGTTTCTCCCCTAGCACACACTCGCACAATGCATCAAACACTTCCTCCAAATGAGCTTCCCGTACACACACACGGGCCCATCGTTCTTCCACGCTCGCACTTCCCTCTTCTCCACATCCCTCTTATCGCAGCCCTCACTTTCAAAAAAGCCCCGCTGACATCAGGCGGAGAGCACGATGGAGAGAGATGAGGGGTGTGCTCGTTAGCACGTCTGATGTATTTACGTGCGTGCAGCAAGTTGTGCACATATGCCGAGGACACGTATGCATAAAGATAGTGAGCGCGCTGGTGTCCTGCTACAGGGAGATAATGCAAACAGAATAGTTCCATTTGGAGCACAAAACAAAAAGAATGCAAGAGCCAAGGGAGAAAATGACAGCAGATCCATCTGTGGACTTGATGTGTTGTGAAACTGGGGAGACTAAGGTGAATTTTTAGTTTTTGAGCCAAATACTATGTATATGTCCAGATTGATAAATGCACGGTCAAGCTGTGCCGTCACACTTTCTGCGCATTTCACTAAACTCAATTTGAAATATTAATGGAAGAAACATAATAGGTCGAGCTGGAGAGGCTCCACAAAAATTCACTCCTAGTCCCCCAAAATGAAAACATGCACATGCTGGTAGTTTGAGCCATACTCAGAGATGAGTACCTCCTCAGAAGCAGGCTTTTATTTGGTGTGCACTTTTGCTTTCTCCACAATATCTGGGATTAGTAGGACCTAATAAGTTTATTTGCTAGACTCTGTTGCAGTACAGGTTGTTGTTCAACATATAGGGACAGTGGGTTTATGTATATTTACATGTTTAAAAGTTTTATTTGCAATTTGGTTCTGAATTCTAATATTTGATCTTTGATCAAGACACG